>VXBT01006601.1:796486-915787 GCA_013400235.1 Oriolus oriolus
GGAGCCGCGCCGAGCTCGGCCCCGCCCCGCCGGCCCCGCCCCGCCAGGGGAGCACCGCCCCCGCCAGGTGAGCACCGCCCCACGCACGAAACTCGCACCGTCACCCGTCGCTGTTTTAAAAAAAAGTATGAAATTCTCCTTTTAAAAAAAAAAAGTCTTAAATTCTTCTTTTAAAACCTCCCCCAACAACCTTAAATTCTTCTCTTTTAAAAAAGTTGTAAAACCCCTTAAAAAAACTAATAAATCAAAATTCTCCTTTTAAAATAAAATCTTAAATTCTCCTGTTTGGTTGTTTCTTTTAAGAACTCATAAATTCTACATTTCCCCCCTAAACTCTAAAATTCTCCAATAAAAATAAAACTCGTATAAAAATTTTTAAAAGTATTGAATCCTTTTATTTAAAAAGGTTATTAAATTATCTTTAAAAAAATTCTGAAAAGGTTATCATGTTTTTTAAAAGAAGACTTAAAAATCTCCTTTCCTAAAAATAAACCAAGAAAAACCACACTGTACTTCCCTGTCCCTGACTCCTGGCTCTGTGGGGCCATATGGGCAGTCTCATTCCTGGCTGGAAGCACTCAGCCTGTCCGACAGCAGTGCCCAGACCTCCACCTGCCCCAGCAGGTCCCCGAGTAAAACAGAGAAAACAACCACTTTTTGGAGAGGAAGAGCTTGGCCTGGCGCAGGAGGAGGGTGCAGCCCTCAAGCCCCGTGCCCTTCAGCTGGCCGGGGGCTTAGAACGCCCTAAAACCGCAGAGAGATGGTGGCAGGGAGACAGGTTCAGCCAGTTTTGGAAGAAGCAGGTGCCTGCCGCCATGCTGGAGGCTTTGGAAACTTCTCATCTCCTCCCTCCATCAGCTTTTTCCATCCTACCTCTCAAAAAACCCACCTGAAAGCTCCCCCCACCTTGCACATCGATGCCCTTCCTCCATGGCCCCCCAAGCCATGGGGATGGCTGTGATGGCATCAGCATCCCATCCTCGAGGTCTCTGCTGAGGAAGGTGCTCTGGCAGGGCCTGTGCTGGTGCAACCCCAGTGCCAGACATACAGTTACCTTTATATTTCTTTATTCAGAATGTCTTGTGAAATGTCCTACTACTCACCAGAGAGGATAACCCACCCATCAGATCCCTGATCCTGAGGTGACTGCTCCAAAACAGATCTCAGGTTTGCGGCTCAACCACAAAATGTGTGTTAATTTTAACTTAGAGTCAGAAAAATCCCCATCTCATGTGGGCCTTATGATATCCTTATCTAAGGTTTATGATATCCTTAACTACTCTCTTCTCCACATGGAAGCTGCTGGGATTAGGAGATGATGCAACACACAATACGTAGCTGTCACTCGGCAGCTTTAATTGGGTTTTTAAATGAAGTTTTCTGTTGTTCTGACATATTCCTCATAATTATGATCCCCAAAAATCAGATAGTACATCTGGCACTCCATAACACAGGCCATGCCCTGGAGACCTTACAGCACAGGAGGAACAAAGATCCATAAAAGAAAACAACAAAGGCTGTTCTCAAGAGATAAATATCTCATTTAATAGGTTGGATACTCTCCTGAGATCCCAATCGGACACAAGCTGAGCAGAGGTTCATTTGCCGCTAGCAAGGATGGTTGTCTTTCTTTTAAGAAAAAGATCTGGAGTTTTAAATCTTTCTACCTTTAGCAGGTTGTAAAAAGATTGGAAATCTCTTTTCACTTGTAAAGTTATTACTGCGAAAAATAAATAAACTAACTCTGACTCGCATGTCTGCCTGATCCCTTGATTCCTCACCCTACAAAGAGTTCTCCACACCTTCTATCAACTGAGATGGATAAAAATGTCTCAGGTATCATTTCACACTGGTGAGCTTTTCCAGACTGGCTCATGGACCATCTTCTCCAGCCATAGCTCTGTCTCAGCCCACATTCAGTTGTATTCTTAAAGCTCCTGTGCTGCTGAGGCCATGTTCAGGGACTGACCAGGAATAGTGACTGAGCTGATTTCTGGGTTTGTGCTCACTGCTTCCTCACTGAGTTTTCTACAGGTGTATCTTAGAGTTTTGAAAAGTCACGTGCTTGTTGTACTCTGAGCAGCCAGGCTGCTTTAGGGAGGAGAGCAATGCTGTCTCAGCATCCTGAGTAGCTGAATCATAACCAAGCAGGTCCTTTGGTTTCTCCAGCAGCAGATGAGATAGTAATCCTATCTGAGTTTCCCCAAAGAAGATGAAGCTGTCTCACTGCTGTGCTCAGGAGCACAAGAAGAAGTGTTCTTGTTCTGAGGCTTAAGAAACAGAATACATTTGCACAAAAACCTCCTCCTGAGTACAAACGTGCTGTGGGTGAGCAGCAGGTCACCAGCTCTAGCCTTTCTTAGCAGGGCACATCTTCCCTGGGACACCCACCCAAGCCCAGCAGTGTCAGTCCATGCTACAGTCCATGGTCAGTGTGGGGGATGAGACGAAAATGCGTATTTGAGGCACCAGAATCTGCTGAGCTGCTGGGTTTTGGCTTTTGGCACAAACCCAAAACCCTCTGAGCTGTGGTTGGGAGGGGGAAGTAGAGGAAAGTCTCTTTTTCAGGACCATTTCTAAAAGGAAAGAGTGGGAAGCCAGATTTTCAGAGGTGCCCCACATCCCCTGCTCCCCACAGGAGCTGGATGTGGCCAGCATCATGGCTGTCAAATTTTCCTGCCTGCTTTCCTCTCCTTCTCCCCTTACCATGGACTCCTTGAGGCCTTGGGAAAGTGCCTCCTGATCCTGCAAGCCTCAGGAAATGTGTCACTATCCTTTCCTGACGCAGCTCATGTACCTCAGAGAAATTACCCAGTGCATCCCTTGCCTGGCTGAGCACACAGAAGGGCACATTTTCCCCAGAAGATGATTTTCCCTCTTGAATAAAGACAATGGCTCCAAAATCTTGGAATTTCCAGGACAGGCCTGGCACCAGGAGTGAAAAGTGGTCAGTACCACATGGCATGTTGACTTTCTCTTCCAGCAGACACCCTCTACCTCAAAAGCTGTAATCCAAAGCTAGAAGTGAGGACCTCTCTCTCTCTCTCAACAATATCTATAAGTAATACATATAATTACATCTATTAAAAAACATTTATATGTACACAAGAGTACTGCCTTCTGTTGCTCACCATACATTTGAGGCAGTGTCATGAAGTGCCCATTGACCCTCTCAGTACTCTTAGAGCTTAGGGACAATTTGGAGGGTATTAAGTTTTTCCAGGTTTCTTTGGAAGGCTTTGAACTCACCATATATTTTCTGGCAAGGGTTTTATTTTGTGACCATACACTGCTTTGGTGAGAGACAGAAGACGCTGCCTCAAATGTAACAAAAGGGCTTCTCTGGAAGAATTTTTTACTCTGTTTCTAGGACAACAAGAGACATGAGAAAGAAAAGATGCTGCAGCATCACAGGAAAGCCAAATCAGGGCCTGGCACCGCAGAGCCCTGCAGCTGACTGCCAGGGTACTACAGACTGTACCCCCTCATTTCCACCTACAGCCCTGCTTGGGCTGGGGCTTGCAGGAAGGAGAGACCTTGGTCTGGTAGGTAGATGAGCTGTTCTCGTTCAAGAGCAGGCCTTCTGGCCCCTGAAATGTGATGTATTTCCTGTCCTCCTGCTTTATTCAAGGCAATATTCCTTCCAATTCTGCAGCAAGCCCGGAAAAGTTGCTGGTCACTTGTCTCCTGTGGCTGCAGCAGGAGTGGGGATGCTCAACAGCAGCCTGCACAATTGCAGCCCAAATCAGTCAGCTTTTTGGCTACACTGGTCTGATGTCTTTGGATCGCCCTGTGTAGGCTTTCCCAAAAGCACTGACAGCCACTGCAAGGTCTGCACACGCCTCTCTGCTTTTCACATCTCTGGTGGTGAGCACTGTAAAGGGAGACCTGCAAAAGGTCTCGTGAAAAGTGGTGCACAGCACACTCACAGTACAAGGGGAATATTAAACCCATGATAGAGCCAGAGCCAAAAATTCCAGGTCTCTACATCCTCCAGAAGTTTGCACTGCCTGGTCTTTGCTACAATGGCTCTTGCAAAAGGTCCAAACAAGCAAAATCTACCTTCAAAGTGGAAGTGAATAACTCAAAATGAGGAGCAGGGCTCTTACATATCCCTTTTGCAATAAAAAGTAAGAAAAAGTAAAAAGTGATTTAGTTAGGTTGGAGCTCCTGCATTCCCGTTCAGCAACCCCGGGGGAGAGCATGGCTGGATCATTACAACTTCATTGCCATTCCCCACTTCAAACAGCAAGCTGAGCTGTGTGACACTGGGAGCAGGGGAGGAAAAAACAGCTGAAACCATGGTGGATGGAAGTGAGAGAGAGAAAATGGATGGGAGAAACAGAAAGGGGAAAAGGCAACAGTATCAGGAGAAGAAAAGATGCCCAGGGCACATCCCGCAAGGTTTTGTTTCCCGTCCAGGTGCTGGGCAGAAGACCTGCTTTTCGCCTAGGAAATAGCCTCATTAATTATGGCTGTTGAGTATGGGAATGCAGCAGCTCTTTGCCATTCTGCTGCTCGGGCAGCCTGTGACCCGAGCCGTTCGGGTTTCCCAAGCATTTAGCAGCGTGGTCATGCTAATTTAGTTCTGTTTTTCAAAGGCTTGCGGGGAAAAGTCCTCTTCTTCCCAGAGGCATTGAAAGTTTTGACCTCCTGACCCTCCCTTTTACTAGGAGGTTCAAAAGCAGCATTGCAGCTGTTAAAGTTTTTCTTCATGCCTCAGTGATTCTCTGATGGGGGACCAAGCTGGTGTTTATCTAGGCTTGACCTCTCTTCTTTGAGCCCGGAGATGTCTCTTTCGTTCGGTGCTACAGGCAGGGCAATGCTGGAAACCTCCCTGCCTTGCCATTCACTCCCTCCCTGCGTGCAAATGCACCAGGACCCATTACTAATCCAGCCCCCACCAGGAGCTGGGGTTCCCGGCACTGATCCCATTTGTCCATCACGATGCAGATTCATTTACGTTTAATCCACCATGACTTGTCTGTGAAGCACAACCCTCCTCCTGCTCTGATGCTGGAACCCATTTAGATTCCAAAAGTCAACTGTTGGTTTCAGGGGAGAAAAAATTTCGCTTCCCAACAGGCTGACCTCACATGGGCGTTTGGTGTCTCATCCTCCCCTCCACTGCCAAGGCTCGTTATTTGCAGGGGACATTCTCCCCTTAATTTACATCTTTGTCACACACCACATCCAGGGTGACGGCTCCCTCTTCCTCAAGGGCTGAGATCCATCAGAGCACTTGAGCACAGGTTTAATGTCAAGCATCTTGTTTCAGGATGTCGCTCACATGTCACATCCCTTAGCTGAGACACTGGAGAGAGATTGCCTGATTTGTTACTTTTGCATCCTGGATATTTACTCACAGCAGCCCGATTTTCAAGCCAGGACAGGGGTGGTGCCTTCTGCTTTGCACAGGTCTCACCAGCTCATCTCAGTGCTGAAGTATTAGGTTAGGATGCAAAGTGAGGTGTGAGAAGGCAGGAGAGGAAACGTCTCTGAGCTACTCGTCCCCAGAGCTGTGGGATTAACCACACTCACACCGACAGATTAGGGCCATTAACGTAGTCATTTAAAAAAAGGGAGAGTCCTACTGTGAATAATGGCAGGTGCTTCACACACTGGCAGGTGCCTGGTCCCTGTGGTGGAGGCTTAAAGGCGATGAGATAGCGATGAGTGTGAAACGTCTCGAAGGCAGGAGCAATGCTCACCCTTTTTACACCTCTCCTGCCGTCTGAAAATGGAGGCAAGCACAGGAACGTGCACGGATGAAGGACTGAAATACCCTGGATCGTGTCCCCAGCGCCCACATTGCAGAGCACTCTGCAGAAAGGTGCTCGTGGTCGAAGCTGGGATAGGGGCCTGCTTGCTGGGCTCCTGCACCCCTGCTCAGTTATTATCTCTTTAGGTGAGCTCAGCTTCTCAAGCTGCAAAATTGGGATAATGTTTACTTTGCTTCCAGGGGTGTGGAGGAATAATTAATTAATGTTTATGAAATGCTTTCAGATCTCTGAACAAGAGGGGTGAGATAAGCAGCGAGGGTTCGTGAGGTAGGTGGAAAGCATTACGATGAATTATTGCGATTCAAAGGTAAATTACTGTTATTGCTGCCTAATAAGCAGACACAGCCATTAGCCTCTGACAATCTGATTTCTAACTCTGTTAGCTCCTTTTCCCCTCCTTCTTCCCAACAAAAATGTGGTTTCATCTTTGCTACTCACACCCAGTTGAAGTTGGCTACCCTAACCTGATAAATCACGTGAGGCTGACCCTGGTGCTTGCGGACGAGACCTGCAGCAGGACAGCATGCACCGCTGCCAGGTGTCAGAGCACTCAAAGGGCACCTGGGGGAGGCATACCACTCTTTCTTTGCAATGGGGAGCATCCCCAGATGCAGTCTCCCATCCAGCTTCAAGCAGCAAACTTGCTGTGTGAGCTCCAAAGCTTGTGGCAGGTCAGGAGGCGAGAGCGCCTAGATGTGATCCCACCACTCACGGTTATCGCCCCTTAGGTGGGCTGGGAAACATGTCCTTGTGCATGCCTCTGTCCCAGCCTTTGCTTAGAAAGGCTTAAATCCCAGGAAAGAGCTTGCACTGGGGATGGGTAGGAGTGCACAGGGGCAGTGACACAGTGAGCAGGCACACGGGAGCTCGGAACTGCTCTAAGCTGAGCTGAAAACAGTCCTTCGGCAGTTTGGCCATCTTTGCCTGGAAACCAAAGCAAACCTGACCTGTTTTAGGCAGTGTGAGTAATGTGAATCCCAGGCTGGTGCGAGCAGGTTTTTCTGGTTCTTGCTCCAGCTATTCCCCCTCCTTCCCAGCCTGGGCTCCCAGTTTCGAGCTGGGAGGGCACCTGAGCCTGGCACAACTTCCACCCTTCAGGACACCTCTTCCTGCTCTCTACCCGTGCCATCCCCATTGGCCCCTAATTGCTTTTCCAACACCATGCCTCAGAAGCCACCTGCCAGGCTGTGCTCTCAGAATCACCCCCATTACACAGCCAGCCCCACATCTTCAGCCTCACAGCCCTCTCACACCACCAGCACTGGAGGTGCTCTCCCACGCCTCGCTCTGCTGGTGCCAGGTGTCAGAGCACAGCACAGCTTGGCACCAGCTCTGTGCCTTGGTGGTCTCCAAGCAGGGACCTTGGGCAGAAATAAGGAGGGTCCCAAGTCTGGACTGCTTTAGGTACTGACTTGGACATCCAAGACCACGTCTACACACAAGCTCGCAAAGTACAAGCAAGCTTTCTAGTTGTCCTTTCTATACTCAAAACCTTTCTTTTAAATTTTTTTTTTCCATGCTAGGAAGACCAGGGTTATGTATGAACACCCCAGTTCAGTAAGATGTATGTAGCCCAGCTCACCTAGGCTGGAACCCAACACTGAAGACTTAAACCCCTGCAAGATTTAAGCCTGAGTTTCAGTCCTGTTGAGTCAAAGGTCTTTGAAGAACAGGACTGAAAGCCTAAAATCATTCCAGTTCCTCTGTGCCTCCCTGGAAATCCTAGTCTGGCGGGAAAGCAGCTGTCTCTTTTAAAAGTACAATGAAGAAAACAAGAGTTATCCTTAATTGATCAAGCCCTAACTGGGTCCTACATGTACCTGAAACACACAAATAATACCTAAACAAAGAGGAACAGAGATTTTTTTTTTCCTCTTTGACAAAATTTTGCAGTCCTTATTTTAATTTTAAAGATAAATTGCTATCATCTTCAGGAGACGGATTTCTTATTAGCTATTGATTTTACATGAAGATGTTATTTGTCAGGATACTTTATCTGCTCTCCATGTCCAGAGTACTCGAGTAGGATAGGTAATGTCAACTGGAATTCACTTGGGGAGCCAAATAGAAAATAGATTTTATAACCTACCCTGCTAAGAATAAACAGTACCCAACACACTACAAAGTATCATTGTCTTCTTAGCCCAGGTTTTTCTAGTAACTACATAAATCATGCAAAGTCGCTTTTCCATTTGTGTGTTAGCAGCATGCCTGAAACAGAAATATCATCCAACAGATGCACATTCAGCATGTGTCTTCCTTTCTATTGGAAAGTCAGTAAATTGGCTTTTGCTTCCATAATGCTGAGCTCTTGGCAATTTTGGAGCACAGCCGTACTCAGCACACAGCAGGCAGCTCTAATAACAGGCGACCTAAGCAAAAAGGAGGATTTAGACTGCCCTTGCTCACCGAGATTTTCCACCTCTTAATAGTCAATATTTGCCTTCAGGCTGTGGGTTACTCAAAGAAGTCAGGCCAGCCGTGCACCAGCGAGGCTTTGCAAAGTGCTGCTCACCTCCTGCAGCGTGTGTGAGCCAGCACAGCCCAAAACACACTCAGCAGCCCCGAGGGGGACGTGTCACAGCACATGCAGTCCCTTCCAAACAGAGCTCTGGCGAGTCCTGTTTTCCTACCAAGCATCCCCCTTTTTCCCCCAGGCTTGGGAAATACGCCTGGCTGCCATTCAGAGTGGGAAACAACTGAAAAGCCAGAAACTTTAGACGGGATGAAGCCTGGCCTGTGTCGCCCTCAACAAGTGGGAGTTTTAGAAAACACCACCTTTGTGAAACTAGAGAGAGAAAACAATACAGAGCCTGGCATGGGCAATGAAATATGTATGTACCTAGGACCTCATCCAGCCCTCTCCCGCCACTGTACCTCTTGCCTTTGCATTCAAGGGGCACTGGATCTCGTCCAAAAATGATGCAGGGGAACAAATGTAGCCGTGGCAACCCCACCGAGGGCAGGGAGGAACAAAGAGGACCCCCGGGCTGAATTTGTTTCTATTTTTAATCCTTATCTTTACCCATCACCCCCATGCATGGAAAGAGGCTTCTCAGCTGTATAGATTTGCATTGCTATGGGAGTTTGAAGTGATAAAACATTTGGCCTGCCTATTCAGAAGCAATTAGTGATTCAAAGCAGCCTGAGACATCTTAAAGGGGCCTGGTTTTCCAAGAGACAGGTGCTCTGAGCTGACTTCAGGG
The DNA here is from genome assembly GCA_013400235.1 of Oriolus oriolus. Lineage (NCBI taxonomy): Eukaryota > Metazoa > Chordata > Aves > Passeriformes > Corvidae > Oriolus > Oriolus oriolus. Next base: position 805,476 of record VXBT01006601.1, read on the forward strand.
GAAAACAAAGTTTTTTATGAAACAGAAGTCACTGGCTGCTTGAAAATACAGTTCCTTCAAGACTTAGCGATGAAAAATGAATATTGCACAGAAAATTCCAGATTAGGCTGGTAAAATCTGAGAGGAGGTGGGAAGAACAGGCCTGATTTACAGTGCTGGTAGAAGTAATGTTTATCTATCTACTGAACACATATAATTTACATTTCTATGTTACGGGTTTCCCCTCCACCACCATGACTAATGCAGGCAGAGCCATCTCCCACTAAGGCTGCCAGCCCAGCATCCCTGTCCCAACAGCATCAGCACCAAGACAGAATTTCTCACCCACATCTCCTACCAAGAGAGGAGGTATTTTTTTGAGCATTGCTGCTCTTAGACCTTTAAATCTACCTTGGCAGTTTACCAGCCTTTAATTTGACTGCAGTGACCAGCACATCCTTGCTGCCACTGTTGCAGGGCAAACTGAGGAAAGGAGTGAGACCTGCAGCACAGCCCATGCTGTTACAGGCTCTGGGAGGATGAGAAGCCCTGGGAAAGCAGCATGGGGGTGACTAACTCTCAAGGTCCCTGGGAAAAGCCAGGAAAACCCATGCTAAGGGCAAGATTGCCCATGCAGAGACACCAGGGCAGGACAAGCTGGTATACAAGTGCCCAACGCAGAGGAGAAAGCATCCACTCTCCCCCTGAAGGACTTGTCCTGTGGTGGCCTCCCCGTGCAGCTCCTTTTCTCTCTTTATCCCCAGGAGACAAAGAGGTTCCTGCAAGAGGCAACGGAGAGCAAATTGAGACTCTTGCTTGGTGCTGTGGATGCTCCAGCTTCTCTCTATCCCTGTGCTATCAAGTTATGCTGACACAACCACTGAATTGCTGGATTCAGGAGAAAAAAGGGAGGAGGAAGAGATCTCTAACTTCCATCCGGAGGCGTCTTCTCCTCCCCACTGTACCGTGTACAGCACCTGGACTCCCTGCAAAAGCATCCCAGTCAGCCAAAGTCGTTTCCACTACACGTGCCACGTTGCCCGGGGGCTGCTGCTGGGGCATTGCCAGGCAGAGAACAGCACAAGAAGACTGCAGGAAAGGGTAGGGCTGATTTAAAAAAAAAAAAAAAAGAAAGAAAAAAAAAAGGATTTCTTCCAGAGAGCACTCAAAAGCTCACAGGGCAGAGGGCCACAGCTGGCAGGGGATGTGTTTTAAACTGCTTTTTAATCTGAGAGCGGATATATCCATCACCATCTCTAACATCTGTCTGGCAAGCTGGATGGGTGGGGGCAATAATCTCCCAGGCTGTTACACACAGACTAAGAGAGAAACCAGGCAGCAGATACATTCAGCCCTCAGGGGCTTCCAAGGCAAAGCACTGGCTATGAACAGGTGCTGCTTGGCCCCAGCAAGCGATGGAGGAACACCCAAGTGGTGCAGATATGTCCCTTTTCCTGTAGTGCTCTGTGAATCAAATGTTCATTGGGGAAAATATACCCTCCACTACATGCAGCTCTGCAGGGCTTAAAGAGCATCTCGGCCACTCTGCTCCAGGGCTGGCTTAGTGTGATTTAATCCAAGTCTCCAGCTGAGATCAGGGCCTGCAGCACACGCTTGCACACCTATGGGGACATCTCCTACCCCAGCAGCTTTCAGGCTAGAGAATAGTAATAAAAGCAGAGACAAGAAATACTTCTTCCTATGTCCCAAATACGAAAGAAAACTCCCAGATCCGGCTTAAAAGCAAAATAAACAGCATGCAGATATCACCCTGCATCTTCAGGCACTTGTATGTCCTCATGCAACGGGTCCTGACGGGACTGATTTTTGCCCAAGCTGCAAAGCATCAAAGGCTCAGGTGTGAACTGCAGTCACTTTCCCTGGTCTCAGGCTGCTAAATCTGCACTTCCCTGCCCGTGCAGAAATCACTTGGCCAAAACAAGGGGCCAGACCTGCAAACCTATTTCAGGTGCTCTTCAGAGCGTGCTGCACCTGCAAGAATAACCTCGATTTAGGGCAAGGTCATAAGCACAAGTGAAATGCAAAAAATGGCAGTAAGGAGAGAACCACTGGTGTTGTGGAAGAGGCCCAAGACACCTGTCTGGGGCTAAGCTTGGAAGATCCATCAGCCCTCATGGCATCTGCTGTATTTCTTGTCTCTCCAACTGTCACTGTTTGTGTGGATATCTCACTTTTCTTAGCACGTACACATGCACCATCAGGTTTTAACTCCCACTGTTGCAAAGATGTGTTAGGGATGTGGCCCTGAAACGCTGGAAAGGTTCAGAAAGCAAAGCGCACTCACAATTTACTTGTTCAATCTTCAGCTTTGGGGCTGTGCTGCTTTTTGGGTTGGCAAACTGGTGGGGGACAAAGAGAGTACTAAAATGCCAGAAGTTATCCATTTGAATCAGGTGTCAGAGAGGATAAACAGGGTCTAATGGCAGGGAGGCAGCTACAGGAAGGACTTTCCTAGATATCACAGGACCCTCAAGACCATATAGCAACCACCTGGAAAAACACACCAGACAAGAAGAAAGAGGAGGTACAGCAGGACCAATAGGTCTGGAGGTGGTCCAGAAGACCGTCTCCAACCCACTGCTGGTACCACCACTTACCTCCTTCCTCCCAGAGGAAATTTCCACCTACCCTGGTTTGCTCGTGTGACAAGTTTTTCCTCCCCTACCTCTGCTCAGGTGTGACTATATCAGCTGTTTTTCAGCCAAGAGGATGCTTCACACCGAAGGGATCCAGAGACAAGCCTTGTAATTAAGACATGGGTGCCACCCACCAGTTAACCCCTTCTCCTTCCTCATTTAGCCTGGGAAACATATAGCCAGGTTTGTTTATATTCCCCATGCAACTTATCATTTGGGCATTCTGCTCTCTGTCTTCAAAGCACTTCAGCAGGTGTTTTGCAAGCTTCTTCCCAGCTCTCATGTGACAAAGGATTTGGACAGGGGATGGAAGGGGATCAGGGAAAAGGAAAGCTAAATAATTTGCCCCAGAGCAAAAAGAGTTGGCAGATGAGGCAGATCCAGAATCAACACTCAGCAGTTCCTGACTCTGAATCTTGAGCTCTGATCTTTGCCTGTACCTCACTACCTTCAGGTTCAAAACTGGTATTGTGAAGCCTGGTGCTCATCTTGGTACAAGAGAGCAGGTTTCAAGGGATTTCCTTCAGGTCACACCCACTGGTCTGAGTGGTCCTGGACCGGCAATTAAACTACATATTTTCAAACATCTGGCAGTGGTTTATAAACCCATGATCAGCACGTGTTTCCCTTAAGAGCATCATAGGTAAGAGAAGGGAAAGGATTCATCCATTCATCCAAGTTCTGTTTTGGACTGGTTAAAGCAAGCAGTGTGGGCTGACAGCCTGCACTCCCCTCTTCATTGTGGCTGCACTACTCTTGGTGCAGAGAACTGGATCAAGGACTTGTCCAGCTGTAGAAAATCCCCAGGGGGGAAAATGGTTATTTTTTTTTCTGCCAGACCAACGCGTCTGCATCAAGGAGTTGGAGAAATGCTGGTGCCAGCAAAGAAGGTGGAGCAGTGAGTGCTTGGATGAGGCTGAGGAATGAGAACAGCTTAAACTCCTTTTCCCATCGCTAGCCATAACAGGAGAGCAGCTCCAGGCGTGTCCATGGAGCTTCAGCAGTCTGGACCAGCACTATCATTTCTATCAGCCTGTACCTGGAAATACTTGGTCCAATTGCCCAAGATTCTTAACATATTGATAATCCTGCCACAGCTTTACTGTCAGCACTTCTGACTTGCTAAACCCCTTAAATTGTCGCTGGACCAAGAGCAGCCCCTCTCCTGGGAGGTTCTGGGCCCACAAACCACTTGTTTTCTCCCCATCCCTGGAACAATCCTGTAGCGGAGTTTTTTTGCTGGTTTTGCTGCAACCTTTCTCTCTTGCTACAGAGGGAGAGGAAAGCTCATTAAGACAGAGAGAAGAGACAAACTCCCCATCTTTGTCTTTTGATCACGAGGCAAAATGAAAAGGTCCTAGCAGACAAAGAGCCACCTAACCGGTGCATTCTTGGTACCAGACCCACCGAGGAGCACCTCCCTTGGGTGAGGTGAGAGCACCACTGTCAGCCCCTTTGCTCTATCAGTCCCTTTGCCCCTGCCTAAACCTGCCATTTGCTCTGTTCTTGTCATTGTGTGTCAAGGCTCTCTGCTCCTCGCTTTGCTTCAACCCTGCCAGATCTAAAATAGATAAAAGACGTGTGGCATTTTTCCCAAAGCCCTCCAGGACCTGCTGATGAAGACTCAAGAAGCATTAGAGGACTCTGGTGTCACCATTGCTTTGGGGGTTACTCCTTTCTGGGGTGGGAGAGGCTGGCAATTACAGGGATCAAGTCTCCAGCCCTCTCCTTCATGAGCAGAGAGGGCAAAGCAATTTTGGCTTCTCCACTGCTGGGTATGCAGGGCAAACAAACACAAAGTTCCTCGGCTGGGGACCGCAGGCGCTGGAGTGATGCAGGACCAGAGACAGCCTCAAACACTAGGGCCAGGTGAGGACTACCAAATCCACATACAGGCAGGCTGAGTAATATCCTGAGGAGCCCAAACATCCGTGGAAATGCCTGGGACTTGAGAAATCTTGCCCAAGGGCCAGCGGGGCTCTAGCGAGTGACCGCACCAACTTATGTAGATCCCACATTCATTAAAAGTAAAATTACTGTCTCCCTTTAATAACATCATTAATGATGTCTGCTGTGCTAGGAACCAGGATTGCTTGGGCCTCACATCTGTGGAAGAAATCTGAGCTTATGCTGAAGCTTTCTGGTGAGTGAGGTTTGCTGGGGTCCCTCTGCTATCAGGCCTCCCTGGTATCTAATGAGGTTTGGTCTCTGCCAGGCCTTCCCAGGGTCAGTGAGGGAGCATGTCTGTCTTTCCTTCCCTCAAGACCCATTTTCACAACACTGGCAGGTGTCCTGAAGCACAGCATCTCTACTTCTCAGCAGCATTTAAAGGGTATGAAGAGAAGGAAGGGGCACAGACTGACAGGCATACGAGTCCTACCACGACTGTCTTTTCTTTAAGAAAGCGACAGGAAAGAAAACAGACCAAGCATTATTTTTCTCGTCGAGGAGAAGGGATAATTTCCTGTTCATGATTCAGCGCTGTCATGTGGAGGCAATGAGTGTCCTTTATCCTCCTCACGGCTTTGTCTTTAAAACACCGCTCATGCCAGCACACCTCTCCAGGTAAGGTGCAATTACCTGGGAGTTCACTGGCTCATCACTAGCAATTACCCAACTGCCCTGTGTCCCATCAACCCACCCTAATCACTACAGCCCTAAAACTGGCAGCTCCTACAGTAAATACCATCATTAAACCTCTGGGAGTGAATTTACTACCAGCCACAGAGTGATTGCTTGCTGGGGTCACTGCAAACATGCAAACTGAACAGAAGGATTGTTATAAAATACAATCCCACTCAAATAAAAGCAGATGCTATTAGCAAGCAACAGGCACTGTTTATTCCATAAAATACCAGGAAAGACAAGTTATTTAATGACTATCTGGGAAAGTCCTGCTTCACTGGGGCTAATGTTCCCGGTTCATAAACTGCCTCATCTGAACTGTAGGAGAGATACAGAGTGAGCTGAATTTGTTCCTGTTTATGGCCTGCAAGGTGTGGGTATGTTTTCCCCTCTCTTGGGTTTCAGACTGACATTACTGTTCATGGGTTTAATAAAGCCTGAAGAATGTACTCGCCTTAACCCTTCAGAGAAACAAGTCTAATTTAAAGTAATTGGAGCAGGGAGAGCTGTTGGTCCAAGTAGGAACATCATCCAGTCCCAAGCTGCTCCGTTTTAAAACATGATTGTTGAAAAAAATAATTAAAATACCCAGTTTGTCTAATTCACTTTTAGTGAATTTTCATGTATATTTATGTTCAGGTTCATCTAGGTCAAACCTCCTCTTACTACATGGGACAGACGTTTTTCTTAACTCTCATTTAGATATGAAAAGCATCACTGATTCTCACAGATCTAGTAACTGAGTTTTCTAGGCAAAGCCTCTACTGCTGTAAGCCCACCACTCCAAAACCGTAAACTTTGGCAACACTTCAGTATGGAGGATATATTTTTTTTAACTGACAACTCGTGCTACACATTCCCATGTAAACAGTGAAAAATGATGTATGTAACAGGCATGACCCTTTCCCTCTCTCTAATCCCCTCGCAGCCCTGGCATGAGCTGACTGTGCTAATCTAACCCCTCCAGGTCATCAGTTCGAATCCAGGTCAGCAACAACACACTGCCAGCAAAACCCTCTCTGCTCATTTTGTGATGTCCCTCTGCCTTTCCCTGCCACTGGGATGCTGAGGAACTGCTCTTCTACTGTGAGCACGAAACTAGGAGGGATCTCCAAGTCTCATCACGCCTTTGGGTCTGTGAGAAAGAATTGTTCAGGCAGGTATCAGCCCTGTGCTCTAAAAAATAGCACAAGCTGCTATCCAAAAGGTCTTGGCATTGTTATCCCTCTTCGTCCCCCACTTGCAGCAGCAAGACCTGGATTGTAGCACTGCTTTTCAGTGTGTGTCACTGAATCCATGCAGGACACCAGCCCTTCCACAAGCTCACCACCTGCCACGGAGCCAGGAAGCTCCTCCGGGATGGCTGTTACCCTGTGGAGGTGGTTTCTCACCTTGGACGTGCCCTGTCATTAATGGCTGGCACATCTTCTCACAGGTATGTCTCTGCTGGTTTTGACAGGTGCAAAATGGGCTGTGCAGAGTGCTGCCTCCCCGTGCCGGCAAACTCTTCCCCCAGCCACCGCCTCTCATCTCTGCTCGCATCTTCCAGGTGGAGGGAAAAGCCTTTTCTTTACAGCACGCCCCTGCAATGCCCTTTGCTTTCCTGCACACAGCTGAGCCCCGGGGCGCCCTTCCCTTCTCGCCCCCAGCTCCAGACGGACGGACATGCAGGTGGGTTGCGCTGAGGCAAAGGCAGAGCCGCTCTCTGTCAGCAGGAAAAGCTGTTTCATTTCAATGTAAAGCCATCTTCTTCTAGCACATCAGAGCCCCGGGTGCCCTGCAGGGCTTTCGTGAGTTTGATTAATCAGGCGAACCCAAAACTAGCCAAAATCACTTGCTCCGTCCTCTTGGGGCAAGAGAGCTGACCACACAGCTTGGAAGGCCCCTCGACTCCCCCTTTCCTGCACAGCTTCTCCCCAAGCATCCCTCCCACAGACCCCACTGAACGGGCACTTTCAAGACCCCCCAAACCCCAGCGATTTCCCCATCCCTACGCCTAGCCGGAGCCAGCTCCTCCGGGCCGCGTCCGTGCGGGAGCACAGGTGCGGCTGAGGCACCGTGCGGAGTCACTGCCGGCGGCCCCCCGGCACCCACACCGGGTGAAACTCACCCCGGCTCCCAGGCTGGGGCCGGGCACGGCACGGCTCGGCACGGCGCACGGGGTACCTGAGGAGGGCCGGCGGCCCTGCGCGCTGCTCCCCGCCCGCGATGCCTGTCGCTTCCCAGCACCCGCCGTGCTCCCGGAGCCGAGCGGGGACGGGAAAGTCTGGCTCCTCTGCTTCTCGTTGCCAGGACACCTTGGCGTTCAAACCTGAGCTGGGACCAATCAGCCCCGGGGCTGGGGAGCACCAGCCCCACGTCATCCACTGCTGGCGTTGATTTGAGCGAAAAAGCGTGACAGCGGTCACAGAGCCCGTGGGGAGCTGCCTTTGTGCGGGTGGGCTCTGCCCCCACCCCTGCCGCTTACTGGAAGCCTCTTCTGTCGGGCTGCGGAAAACAAAAGGGCCGTGGAGAAGGGAAGGGAAAAGAGCACTTCTCCCCAACTGCCAGAACTGCGTTCGCAAGCCCGGGTTCTTCTGCATGTCCTCTTTCTTCACCTCCAGGCTCCAATCACATCCCGGTGGTCACCTCACCCGGGAGAGCCTGCGCCCACCTCACCTCTGCCCGGCAGCGATGGAGCTTCCCCAGCGCCGGCAGCGTGCTCCTTGTGCCCCAGCGCGGCCGCTTCCACCTGCCTGGCTCTGCCCCAGACGCTGCAGCGTGGGTGCGGGCCCGCAGACCCACGGCTCCAGGGATGCTTTCCGGCTCGGCTGCAGTGGCAGGGGATTTTTTCTCCCAGCCAGCGCCTGCAAGATGTTTTTTACAGAGCCCAGAACTGGAGCCTTAAGCTCCTCGTGAGCACAGGGGACTCAGGTGCGCAATGCAAACAGTCCATCCTTTGTTAGGGAAACTTTCCTGTCTGACCACTTAGGAAGCACTCTGGCCATCACACTCCCAAACGATCAGACAGGAAAGTTTCCTTAGCATCTCGGTGCTGGCTTCTCTGGTCAAACATGTGCAACTGCTGCTAAGGCGCACACCCAAGTGAAAGTTGCAGCCATCATCTTGTTTCCTGTAGTGCCAGAGGTGGGAACTGGTGCATTTTGACTCCCTGCAGCCAGGGAGGGTTCTTCCCAGCCCACCAGGCTCCTTCCCAAGGTGAGGCAGGTACAGGTGCCTGGGTAGATTCTGAAGAGAGATCTCCACACCACCTTGGTGGTGGTGGTAGAGGGTAGACAACAGCAACCCAGGTATCCTGGCAGAGTTTCTCCCCTCAAGCCCCCTAGACCTTCCAGCCCGGGCATCTATGTTCATCTCCTTCCTGCTCACAGGACAAAGTTGTAGGACAACATCCTCCACACCCAGACCACATGCTGAGCCTCTGGGATAAGTGTACCTGGTTTCTGCTAACCCTGCACCCCATCATTTATTCTCCCCAGAAGAAGACCACTGAGGTTTTACCAGCTCACAAGAGAAGATGACCTGAAGAGGGGTCTGAGCATGCTGGAGGGTGACCATAGGATCATCTACATGTGGTGCTGTGCCTGATTCACTTGTCCATTATACCACATCCCAAACACTCATTTCACTCCATGAATTAGCTATGCTGCCAAGGTGCTATCCACCCCAACTGGCCAGCACTTGGGCTGGTTTCCTTGCCACCCCATGCCAGCAATTAATGAATCCAGGCTGACTCCTCACCCCACTCTGCCCTGCAGGTGGATGTGGATGAGCTGTAGCAGCCTTTTCCCGGTGGACCCACACCTTGCCAGTACAGCACCAGGTAGCCTGACGGCCTTCCTTGCCTTTGGGCTCAGTACAGCTCCTCGTGAATGAGGTATGATTTAATTAAGGACACTGTTCCTGCAGAAGATGGCCCGCGTGAGGCTGTAAAGGGCTTGAACTCATTAATTTTCAGGACATACCTGCAGTTAATTTGTGGTGACTTTATGGAGCAGAGAAGCGCACAGGAAGGCGTGCATGTGGCTCTGAGGTTGCTCTACTCATCCTCAGGTCCAAGCCTCCAGCAGTGCTGGTTAGACCGTGGTTACAAATGTCCCTTGTTTGGCTCAGGAACCAGATTCCTCCATTGACTCGATGTGGGAGGAGAAGGCGAACGACAATCACAGAAAATGATGGGATGGATTTCAACCCCTAATTAGCTCCATCATCCCAATTACAAAACTTGGGGAGGCTGTCAGCTGTCAGGCAGGGCTGCAGCCCCACTGCCACGCACAGAGCAGGAGGGTGAAAACATTGACACTTCTGGCAGCCTTCGCAAAGGGAACAGACAATGTGGCGGGAGATGAGGTGTGTGTCAGTGTGGAGCCAGGTGGGTGTGAAAGAACGTCCCTATCTGTGCTGTCAGTGCTTTTAACAGCAGGTTACAAGGGCTGAACAAGACAGTGAGACCTGGCTGCCTGGGCACTGCCATGGTGTAGCAACACCCATGAGAAAGGCAAATAGCAGCCCTGGCCAGCAGTGGGACTTGGGGACAAGGGTGTCAGCAATACTGAGCTGAGGTTGTTACCAGCACTTCTCTCACGGAGAAAAAGCCATTTCTGTACTTCTTGCACATGATTTAGAAGTGTTCCCCTTTATCCCCAACCCACTGGGTCCTCACCTGAGACAGGAGTGAACTTCCAGGCCCCCAATTCACCATCTCTTATCTCAGCCTTTAATGCAGGCAGATAATCTTGGGCCCCAGTAACCTGGGGAGATTTTCAGTCAATGGAAAAATCCCACTTGAGAGTGATTTCTCTCTCAGGCAACTGACTCAGCCCCTGGAGGTGCCATCTTCCTCCTCCGCTTAGGCAGGAGCCAGGTATAGCCAGGCATAGCCAAGTGCCTCATGTTAGATGGGAGAGGAGTCCTGCCTCCAGGCAGAATCAAAGGCTGTGAGATATCAAAATACTCCAGAGGGCCTGGGCTCACTTCTTGGCTAGGAGCCACCCCTGGCCAGCCCCACGCATTTTGTCCAGGCATGGGCAGCACTTGAGTAAATGAGCTCAGCTCCCTCCTCCAGGACTCAGCAGCTCCTTCGAGAGCTGAAGATACTGCACTTGCCAGCACAGGGAGGGAGCACAAGGTCCCCTTTTGCACAGCTCTCCTGCAGCTGAGCTGTCAGCAGAGCTGTTGTGTCTCTGGAGGATGGACATCCATCCAGACAGCTGGGACATCTGACCATGGAACCTTTGAAAGAGTTATAGTGGAAGGAGGGCCCAGCAGAAACCTCCTCCACCGTGTCGCTTTGAGTGTCATCAGGCAACAAGGCCACAAGATGGCAATGGGATGTGCTACACTAACCCAGTGGTGGGGCAGCGTGGGTGAAATCAGTCAGCCATCCCGGGCAGAAAGGGTCCAGTGGCTCAGTTTTGCCCCTTCTTGCTTCTCCAAGCAAGATCTGCTCTGCCTGTATTCGGTGTGTGTGTCCCATCCACAGCCACCCAAGATCACACGCACTGACCCAGTGGCTCCTGGGATGAGACCATGTCTGGATGCAGCAGCACAGAGTGATCTCCCTCAAAGCAGTTACTGCTTTGAGAACTCCCCAAAATCCCCAGTTAGCCACCATCAGAGCTGGTGGGCTGGTGGAAGGAGAGAAATAAATCCATTGTTTCTGGAGGGGCTGGAAGAGGGCCCAGCAGCTATTGATTCAATTGTTCATTCACTGCATATTTGAGTGAAGCAATTCAGAACTCTTCCATCAATTCAAACTTGCATAGCATTAGCCAAAAAACTCAGGAACTTGGTTCATCTTTCCTAGCAGATCTATTATTCTGAATTATTCCCTGAGGAACAACAATAAAATTATTGTGATCTGATACACCAAAGCCAAAAATCCTAAAGTCTAAAAGCCATAGGTTTTGTTATCATTTTTCTCTGGACAAGAATACCTATGGGAATGTGCCAAAGAGTCAGCTCCCCACCTTCCCTGTACCTCGAATAAATAATATTACAAAAGAAGAAGAAGAGTAAAGTAAAATTTAGAAAATATGTACTTGATAAGCACATTCAAAAAACAATTTAAAAAGAAATAACACTTGCACCCTCCTTTTAGCACTTGGAGCAGGCAGAGCCAAGGAAAATGACAGGGCTAAGGAGGAATGTTGTGTGGGCCAGTGTGGGAACAGTGTGCAGGGTGGGAACCGTGATCCCCACCTTTCCACATGTACACTGCACCCTTACAATAGACTTAACTTGAAGCTGTGTGTTTTCTCAGTCCAATAACACCTCCAGCAAACCCATGTCCATCTCTGCCCACTCCTGCTCTCAGGTGATCATCTCTTCTATCCCATGATTTTGGCTTAGCCCATGTATTCCTGGGAGAAACTCCTCCAAGATGGTATTTTCCCTCTCTCCCCATTCCCCCTGAAGGGTTCTCCTTTCCCATCAGATTTGTTTTTCTGCATGGCCAGTGGGAACTGAAATGAGGGTAAACACACATATCCATGCCCGTCTCCATCTCCGTATCTATCTGTCTCACAGGTAAGATGCAGACCCTGCTGAGAATAACAGCTTTAACCATGGCAACGCACTCCAGCAGCATCAATACACAAAGGCACTGAGGTTGTAAAAAGGCTGGAAAAAAGAATGAAAGGAGGAGAGAGACCGTGTCCATTGAGGCCTGTTAAGAGCCAGGCAGCTGGATCTGGGTTGAGCAGCCAGTTAGTAGGGTTGGTACCTCTTCTCCCCATTTTTCCTCCTTTGTATTTACATCTCCTTTTGTACTTAACATCTTGCTAAGTGGAGGTCTTATTCCACCACCTCTGCCCCCACTGGGCCTGACTGACCTGGAGGGGAGCTTCCTTCCTCGCGCCTCAAGTTGTTGTAAAGAAACGTTACAAGTGAAGATCCTGGCTGCTTGAAAAATCACAGCGCTGCATCACTGCACGGCCTGATGGGGAAAGCCAGACCAGTGGTGAGATGCCATCGTCTCAGCTCCATCCTCCTCCTGGGAGAGGAGCTGCATGGCTCAGGCCATGAAACCAGCAGTCCCTTCTTGGGATATGGGGTACTCAAGCCCCCTCCATGCCAGATTCCATTGCCATCTTGCTGTGCACATAGGACAGCTTGGAGCACACCTCCAAGCAAAAAAAAAAAGAAACCAAAGCACTGATTTACTCACGGAGAGGACAGAGATCATTGCTGGTATGGAGGACAGAGGTCATTTCAGCTGTACAGAAAGCACTTGAAATGCAATCAGGTCAGTCATGGCATGCTCAAAACCTCCAGTGAAGACTCTGGCACTGTTACAAGAGGCTTGAAGGCCAAAGGAGCAAGATTGATGGGAGCTGTGAACTGCATTTTCCAAAGAGGATGAAGAGGAGTGGAAGGGTGAAGTGACCCACAATGCCAGAAGTGGTCACAGCCCCACTGCTGTTTCACCTCTCTTGTAGCTGCTGTTTAAGACACAGCCAGGAACACAGGACTGGCACCTGGTCTGGGTGGGAGGAATCTGGGCAAAGCAGCAGACTTTTCCTAGCCACAGCTGAAATGTCATAGCTTCTGGATGATTTTGGCGCTCTGGTGACCTCAGACCTCCTTTTAAAGGGTGGTGTGAGTTGTTTTGGTTATTCTTGGTTAAAACCCAATGAGCCTTTGCAGCCTGCAGAGTGAGGGAGATGGTGACGACGCTGTGTACAGACAGTGACACTGGAGGGGACATCCATGGCTTAAGAAAGGTGTCCCCTTGCAAATCAGGGAGAGGGGGTGAATCGGAGCAGTGTGGGGAGAGAAGCACCTTCAAGGGAAACCGGTTAGTGAAACTGGTTAGCGAAGGGTTAAAAGGTTTTGGTGAAAGCACAGGAGAGACTAAATGGATCGGAGAGTAAAAATCCAATTAGGAGACCTAACAGGAAGAAGCCAAGCCTTGAAACAATAAAGATAATAGTTTTAGCTGCCAAAGAAAAGATTAGAGTGAGAGCAAATTTGTGGTGGGGCCAGGGGGAAGGAAAAACTGTAGCAAAAAACCCCAAACCAATAAAAAAATATAAAGGGTTATTAGTCCTCAAGACAGATTCACATGACAAATTCACATTACAGCCTCACCTTCAGCAAAGCTCATCTCAGGACCCAAACTGTGCAGCTGGTTCTCACCCTTGTAATTGGCTGAATGCCTTCAAAGAAGTTTGAAGCTCCAATTAGAGTCCATCATGGTCTTATCGGCATGAAATAGGCTGGGAGTGAGTTGACCGCAGTGAGGTTTGGTTGCTTATTTTGCTTTGCTGTGTTACCATGTAAATACATTTTACCTGGGATGAAAGCAAAGGAAAGGAGCTGGAACAGCCCCAAAAGTGCTCCCTTCATGTCTCAGACAATGCCAGTCTCTCACCTACAGTCCCTTACACACCACAGGGTTTCTGTAGGAAAACCAAGCAGATTTCACACTGGGAGGATGGATTTGCAGTCAGGAGAGAGCCCCAGCATTCATAAAAACACCCGGATGATACCTCTCCCCTTCCAGAGGAGAAAGAGCCCTGGATCAAATAAAACCAGCACAAACTCCAAGCTGGTTATGCACGGTATGCACTGCCAATTACTTAAAGCAAACGGGATCACAGGAGCTGGCACAGCCTATGGCCAAGAACCAGCAGCATCTGGAGGGAGCAAGAGCTGCGGGGCAGGCATGCCTGCCAAGCCACTGCGCTGACCTGTGCCCCAAAAGGCACCTCTTTGAAGCCTTGAACCCAAAATGTAATAGGGCAACACGGAGAAGGGGATGAAGGAGGATCAAAGGTCTGGAGGAGCCTTCCTGCAAGCAAGGACTTGTGCACACCAGGGCTTCTCAGTCTGGAGAAGACGTGGCTGGAGAGGTTATGGGAGAGGGCTACAAAGTCAGGCATGGCCCAAAGAAGGCTGACAGGAAGTGGCCTTGTTGCCCCTTCCCAGTGAAAAACCTGGGGCTAATTTCAGAGCATGTAGGTCCTCTTGTGATGGGGGTCAGACCTGGGGAACACCTTGCCCAAAGATGCTGTCAGCTGCCAGTACTTGCATGAGTTCAAGACAAGACTAGACCAGTTGACAGAGAAAAAATAATCTGGATTAATAAATGCAGACAAATGCTGTTTACGAAGCCTCTGGGACTGTGCTCTTGACCTGTGTTAGTAGCAAATGGTAAGGGGACATATGGGCCACACTCTGCCCATGTAGACCTCCCTCCTGGAGGCAATGACAAGGGGTGAGAATAGAGGGAGTGCTAATCAACACGCCCTTGGAAGCACCTACGGCTCCCTGAAGCCTCAGGATGCTCAGCAGTTCAGACCCTTGATCTGGCTTAGTGCAGCACTTTCTACTTCTTCATGGCTAAACAGCCCCATGGATCCCAGCCTTATCCCAGGATCAGAGCTGTGCTACAGCTTATCAGCAGGAAAGCAGAACACTGAGTGATTTCTCCCTGTAGTGTGTGTCCTCAGCCTACATCAAAAAAACTCAGCCACAGCCTCAACCAACTTATTTCTAAAGTGTGACTTGTTATACTTAGAACAGAGGCCCTCCCACTGAAGAATCCCACCACGCCTTCAGAGGATCATCCATATCTCACACGGTTCAAGCTCCATCTCCAAGCTCATGTGATCCCACTCAGCCCGTGGCATGGCCGTGTTCCTCCACCACCAGAAGCACACTGCTCACATCAGGCGGCATAAAGCCACCCACCTTCCTCCTCCCACCCGCTTGTCAGATGGGAACACACTCCTGCCAGCGCCCACATGGGAACAGGAAACCTTTGCCAGCCCCATGCCAACCCCAGGGCAGCAGGTCTCCCTGCCAGCTTCAGGTGTACTGAACCATATTTGCCAGCTCAGGCAACCACAGAGCTTTCATGTTTAATCGAGTGAAGGCTGCAAGGGCCTAGGGGCAGTAGATGGCTGGCTGTAGGTCAAGATGCCCAGCTGCTCCTTGTCCCTCCCACAATATTTCTTCCTCAGCCATCCCCGTGGCCTTCCCCCGAGTACACATGATGTGGATGTGGGATGTGATGTCAAACCAGAAACTGCAGTCTGGCTTTTATGGTCTTGTGGGATCACCAACCCCAATAAGAGCTGCCAGGCACCAGCCAAACCTGTGCTGGGTCTGTGTCTTTTGCCTATTGGGAACCGCCTCATCCTGCCACAGATAAGGACCTTGCAACCTCGCAGAGAGGTCTTCACAAGTTGTCATGAAGCCAGAAAATGCCAGTGTCTCTGCCTGAATTTCATTTTGCCAGCTCAAGGACCGCAACCCCAAAGCACAGCACTGCAGGAGCTGTGGCAAACCCCTGTCCCTGGACATCCTGGGAAGGCCACAGCAGAGGAGAGCTGTTTGAACCAGAGCCGCTGCACTCTCTGTGCAGGATAGAAATCTTGCCTAAGCCAAATATTAATGAGATGGCACAGGCTCTGGGCAGGCTTTGTGCTTTTTTCCTCCTGGATTAAGCAGCGGCATGTGAGGATCATGGAGCTGAATGGCTGACAGCTGAAGGTTAACATCAGGTCAACAAGCCCTTTTTTCCTGCCTTTCAGTCCTGAGACCCCGAGGTGGGAGGGTTACCTAAAGAAAACATTTTTAAAAAGGCAGCTCTCATTTCTTCCCCGTCTCTTTCCCTTTCTTGCAGAGCTGCCCTGGGTTTGAAAGCCAGACTGGATGCTGCTTTTCCATGAGCTTCAGGATTTGGGAGCAATGGCAAGCCATGGCTTTTCTCCCATCTGAAGGCCACTGGTCTCCCTTTCCCAGGACGAGCTCACTCCTACGCACCTGCAAGTGTCTGCAGGCACCTGAGCTGTGTGCAGAAAAGCAGGCTTCAGCTCCTGACTCCGCAGCTGATCTCCTGGGAGATGCCAGGCATGTTGTTCACAGCCTGACTCAGCCACCCTTGGATTTCCTTGTGTTGCAGAAGCGTAACCGAGGTCTGTGCTCTGGTGTCTCTTCTCCAAAGCAAAGTTCTTCACCCTCCCCTCATCACCCTCTGGTGTGCGCCGAGAGAGTGACATTCCCAAAGGAGTGGTGGTTTCTGTTTGATCACCCGGGTGGTACCACAACCCAAACACCACAAGTGGCTTGTTTCCCCCCATCCTGCTGTGCAGAGGGCCGGAGGCTGCCCTGGCCTGCTCCCAAAACCACCCATTCTCATCATCTCGGCATTAAGGACAGTAGAGCAGAACATGGCACCTTAAGGATCTTTTTGCAAGGCAGAGCTGGATGACTCAATTACTACACACCTTTTGAAGCAGTGTTCCAACAGCTGCACTGGATGGGGGGCTCCAGGGCAGTTTCTCCTGCAAAGAGAAGTGACCTGGGGGGGTTTTCCCAAAGGGATCCAGCTTGGCAGTGAGGGAACTTCAGAACAATGGCTGTCCAAGCTAAACCCAGTCAAGTGTGCTATGAGGTTGAGAAGAGGTTTCCCAACGCTTCCCGCTGCCTCTGCTATGGACACATCAATCCTGAGCAGTCACAGAGTACTGAGCAGCTGGGAGAGGAGGAAGAGGGGAAGGAACAGGAGGAAAACCAAGTCATAAACCACCACAGATGCTTCTGTCATCACCTTCTGGCCACTGCTTCAAGCCTTGCTACCATTCAGATGTTACACTGATTTAAAGCTGTTGGAGTAATCAAAGTGGAATTGATTTCCCAGTCATTGTTTTTTCACATAGACATAAACACAGACACACATGTATATGTATATGTATATGTATATGTATATGTATATGTATATGTATATGTATATGTATATGTATATGTATATGTATATGTATATGTATATGTATATGTATATATGTATGTGTATGTAAATGTAAATGTAAATGTAAATGTAAATGTAAATGTAAATGTATATATATATACATGCAAACACCTGTAAAATGGAAGCATGATGCTTTACATTGCCATAGCTTATTCTTGCCTGGGAAGAAGGTACCAGTACAGACTCTTAAAAGATGGGCTATCAGGAGCTGCACCCCTTAAAAGGCAAAATTATTTCACTTTCAAAACACCTGCTACATCTCTTATTGGCCTTTATACCAATAAAAATGTCACGTGTCCTCTTGGAAAATTAATCCAAAATAATTAAGATTGCAAATCTAAATTAGTGGAACCACATTAAGTCTTGCTGTATACACTCTTATCTTAACTCAGGTTAATTTGTAATTCTTTGAAAAAATCCTTAATTAAATTGAAGGGACCATTAGTCCATTATGCTCCAAATAAGACTGCCAAATACAGCTCTTGGCTGATTTTAAATTGCCTGTCATAATTACACCAGAACAGAAGCATCCGAGAGTTTCCCTCTTCTCTGGGCAGCCAAGACACCCTCAGGGTCTGTGAGGGGACTTGGGGACACTGATAACACATCCAAGCTGCTTCTTTAAACCTGGTGCTGGACAGAAGCATGAGCACTTGAACAGAAAAATGGCCCTTTTGGTCTCTCTATCCTCCAGTCTCAGCCTCTTCCCACCTCCCCACCACCTGTTGACCTCTGATGGAGCTTAGGAAAGGAATCGCTCACTTCCTAAGGGTGCGCAGGGAGGGAGAAAAAAACAATGCAAAACATAATTCAACAGAAGTGTGCATGACATGACATGACATGGGATAATCATTTGCACTAATGGAGGACAGAGAGAGTTGTTTTTGCTGGAATAGTCAGCTGGACAAGAAGAAGAATTTCTATAGAAGAGACGCTTTTGATCATAATCTGTGATATGGGTTAATAATGCCTTGTTGGACAGTTTAAAACAGGTCCCTTACATGGTTATCTCTGCTCTGTGCTGGTAAAGCTTTTCAATAAAAGTAAGCAATGCTCAAAGAGAGCTATGCAATCAGATAGCGAGTGAAGTGATGAGGTGTGCTGGTAAAGGAATTTGGATCATTTTGCCAAGGAAAGGGAGGGCTTTCAAAACAGAAAGGGCTGTGACGGACACCAGGGTTGGTGCAGGCAGAATGAAAGCAATGTGCTGCACTGAGGGCAAGGGCACTCTGGGCTAGAAGGGGGAAAACAATTCTATGTAGCTGTCAGGATAGCAAAAACCAGTGCCGGTGCTGCACTGGTGGGAACTGGCAAGGAAAAACTGCCAGGAGAGCCAGGACAGGGCTGGGCAGCATGATGTCACCTCCCCATGCCCTTTCCCCTTGCTCCCTTCCTCCCAGTCCAACAAAAGCTCAAGTTTCGTTTGACTCAGGCAAGGAAACAACACAGGGGATTAGCTGCCTGGTATCATGACAAGGCAAGAGAGAGCAAACAACAGCAAGGAGCTTATCATGAACTTATCTTTGTGTTTGGAGCTCATTGTTGCCAGCTGGATTTCAGTCACTGACCATGTGGTTTGTATCATGGAGATGCTGCAGCCTGCAAAACTGAGGGAACAAGGAACAGTGATGGCACCCAGCTCGGAATATTTCCATTTAGATCAGTGTCCCTTAGCCTTGAATAGTGTTGCTAGCTGATGAAGGGAAGGAGACTTTTCCTAGAGCTACCAGCGTGGAGATGAGACTACAAAATTATTCTGTTCCCGCATGCCAAAGGCACAGACGATTACAATTTTTCTTCTGACTCCTACTCATCCCGCCTCGTAGAGATCAGATTAATCGTGGCACATGATCAAAGAGATTGAAATGAAGAAACCAAAAAATCAAATGGCTGCAGTTACACTGCTGCAAAACTTGGGTGCAGACCAGGACTGTAATTTTGCTGCACAGTAGCCTGCGCTTGGAGAAGTGAGGAAGAGCGCTAACCCCATGTGTTTTTATCCTAACAAAGACCCCGGCTGTCCTGTTTCACCCTGCAAGAAAAAAGTCACTGCCTTTTGGGAGAGTAAAAGCAAGGTGCAAAACTGAAAATGAGCAGAGCTGCAAAGAGACTTTGCCACGGGGCAAACGCACGTGGTGGCTTTGAGCACTTGTGGGCTGAAGCTCCTGTGCACAAAGCCCAGCACGCCCCCAGGTCACTGTGGGATCACTGTGCAGTAGCACCTCCCCTGCACCTCAGCGCCAGCATCACACCCCACACGAGCCCCTAAACCCACCGCCCTTCTCCTCGGACAGAGCAGCTGCTTTCATGAAGGATTACCACCCTGCAAGGGAAAGTTGGCAGTGTGGGGCACATGTATCCCACCCACTCCTCCTCCTTCTCGTTCTCCTCCTCCTCTCCTGCTCCTGGCACACCACCCACAGGCCCCGCTCTGGCCACCCTCGGCAGCTCCTGGGAGAGCTCCTCCGAAGCAGAGCCAGATGGAGCTGCCAGCTCTCCCGTACGAGATGGCACAGGCTTTCCAAGCCGCCTCTTCCTGGGGCTGCCTACTCCTGTGTGGGAGGTGCAAGCGAGGCACGTGTTGCTTCCCCTGGTAAGCTTTCCTCCAGCGTGTCCCAGTGCCACCAGTGCCGGCACTGAAACCTGTGCTTGGTGGTCCTGCACAGCTGCCAAGCATCAAAGCCAGCTCAGATAAGCACCACGTCACCTCTTCCAAAGGCCCTCTGGTCTGGGTGGAGCACAATTCAAGGCCAAGCATTGCAGCTGGCGACTCAGAAGCCAAGGGATACAATTTTCACGGTCACCCTGTCGCGTGAAAAGTGTCTGCGCGCACAAAAACCCTGTCCATGGACCCTGATCTCAGCCACCATTGCTGGGAAGTGGTGCTAGCAGCAGAATTCCCAGCCTGGGAAGTGAAATTCCTTGGAAGGTCCACCTTCTTGCACACTCCCAATTTTTATTCCCACTTACAACTCTGGGAGAACCACAGGGAAGAGTATCCACCACTGCCCCTTAAAAAGACCTGCCCTAGGCACCTTGTGAGCTCTGCTGCCTACAAGGACAGCTGGCAGGGGAAGATGTCACCGGCTGTGATACGTATCTCCATGTGCAGATGAGGTGTTTGTGCAGGGTGAGAAGGGCCAAGACCACTGCGGGCTGATAGCTCTGGCAAATCCCAACCTTAGGTAAAATCCTGTCTTTAATTCCCAGCATTTTACTATGTTAGTAAAGCCCAGCACACATAAGGGAGGATGCTCAGGCACCCTGCCGGCACTGCAGCTTGCCAAAACTGAATTCAGGTGCTGGCCATGCTGCAGACCCTTGCCTCAGGTTGCCGCGGGGCTTTACCACAGTTTGGAGCCTGCTGCCGCCGGAGGTGCTGGGACTGCTGCCTTTGGAATACGGGAAGTGACCGGTGTGGGACTGCACAGGAGCAAGCAGGCAGGTGTCAGGTTTCCAGCGCTTTTGTAGGCTGGATGAGACCGCCCGACACAGACTCGCGTCTCTCGCTATCGTCGACAGGGATCCGGCTGTCTTCACACATTTCTGTGAATCTTCATCTGTGCTGGAGAGGCACTTCCAGCCTCAGTATCCTTGCTGACCAGGGAAGGACTGGAATGCTCAGGGATGCGGCATTTCCTTTGCAGGGAGCAGGCAGAAACACCTCACCCTGACATATTTTTGTGCTGGGCTTTCAGCAATCGGTTAAACTGGAGGCAAAAATCTCTTGTAAAAGGAGAAAAAACCCTTTCACACCCAAAATGGGAAGCCTGAGTGCTGCCCTGGGCCACAGGGCTGCTGTTGGGGGTCTATCACCTCCTTGGGAGCCACCACCACTCTTGCACAGGAGGAAGGATGGCAAACCATTCATTTTAGCCATGTGGACTTGGTCCACCATCTGTGAAGGTGGCATCTGCCACACCAGGCCTAAGGCCACCACCTTCTCCAGCAACAGGGCTTAAGGCGTCCCTAAGGTTCATTGACCAAGGGTTGTGGTTGTCACGTGCAGCAGACCCCATGAGTGACAACAGACACATGAAAATAAATGAAATTCACAAGAAAATCCCTTTCACCCCCTCTCCGCTGGCCTTCACCCAGGATGCAGGGTGCATCCCTTCGCTGGCTCAGCTTTCTCCATGGCAACAGATGGATGTCGCAGTCCCATCCCCCTTCATGATGCTGGGGCAGGCGGGTGGGAGACAGATGGCAATGGAGGGGAAAAGAGTCCAGATCCTCCTGAGTGGCAAAAATTGCAGGAATCCCTGATTGCTGGAGCCAAGACGTTGACCCAGAGCCGTGGGAGGGAGGGAAGGCGGAGGCGCGTGGCTCTGCTGAGCCCGGAATAGCAGAGCAGCTGTTAAGTTATCACTTGTAATTATTACAGCATATGGGAGGGAAAGAATAGCTCTCAAAGGGAGAAAAACAAATAAGGAAAAGGCGGGCTGCCGCAGGGCTCAGCCACGGGAAGAGTGACAGTCGGCACTGCAGCGGGTCCCCACCAGGTGGGCAAGGGCGTTGGGGGACAGCTCTTCCTCTCCACAGCCCCAGCAGGAATTTGGGTGCAAATATTTGCACCTGCAGCACCAGGGACTCACCCATCTCCCAGGGTGCCCACTGCCCACTCAGGAGCATGGATGTGCTGGGGACAGGATGACAGTGGCTGGGGTGCTACAGAGGGGTGGAGCCTGGCATGCTGCCCCCGTCCCTTCCCCATGCACAGTCCTACCGCTTGCTCTGTAGTTTGAAGGACGCAGGGCCATGGGCAGCAAGTCATAATGCTGGAGCACAAAGTGCCCCAGTAAACCAAAGGGAAAAGCCTCAGGGACAAGCCCTGCATGGGAGAGCCTGCTCCTGGGAAAACATGGAGCATGGAAGAGGTGGCATGCAGCAGCATGAGGGAGAGTAGGGAAATTTGGATAACAGTCTTTGAATGAGTAGCAGTGACATTCTCTCTTAAATTCTGCTCCACTTGGAAAACAAACATTGTATCCCCTCATAGCAGTTGTTATTGTGGGCTTTCACATTAGAAGAAGAATGGCAATAAGTCCTTGGAAACGTGGAGCCACTGGCAGTTGCACCAGCTGCATCCCAGTGTGGGCACAAGGAGTGTCAAGGGGATGGAAAAAGCCTGGGAGCCTTAATGGAGAAAAATCTAACCACATCTGCTGTGTATTAAATGCAAAGATTTAAGTTCACTGGTGAAATTCACAGCCACTGAGCTACAGATTTTCCTGAGAGCCAGAGAGCATTTTGGGCCCATTTTGATGTTTACTTGTCCTGTGCAACAGGCATGTAACTACAGAGGTGAGGCAAGATGAAGAAGAGATGTTACTTGTTACCTGGGCATCTGCTACTGGCTACAATTGGAGATGATGCAGGACCAGGGACAAAGGGTTAAGGGGTTAGATTATACTCCAACAGAAAGATTTTTATACTCTCATACTCACCTCTCTCCCACTTGTCAGGTATATTTATTTGTCTACTACTGCCTTCTCCCTGGCAGCATGATGAATTCCCCCAGAGCAGGTGAGTTGGCACTTGCCTGCTCACCTAGGTGAACTCTAGCTCATCCCAGGCCAACCTGATCCCATTGTGAACAGCTTGTGGCTGCAGTGAGAAGCACCAATACACATCTGAGCAGGAGATGGGGAGCCCTGGACACACTGGGCTGATGTGTCAGGACCAAAGCACACCACTCACGGACTTAAGCCACGAGCTTGGAGCAGTGCCGCCCAGAGGCCAGCAGGACATAGATACAGATGGGTGCTGAGCACCTGCTGGTCTCATGGGAGCCTGGGAGATGCCCTTGAGCTCTGGTAGCCCACTTGGACATGCAGCACAGGCAGCTGCTGAATGGCAATGCTACTGCAAACAAAGCTGTGACAGAAGCATTGGAAACAGGAGATGGTTCAAACTCCATGATCCAGAACAGGAATGAATCTCATGTGGCAGACAACAGCCCCAGTACCTGCTAAATAAACCAGCCAAACCCTGCCATCCCCCCAGGATCCTTGCCAAGACAGGCACTGTGCTTGGAGATTGAAGGACCAGCTCTGCAGCAAGCACATATAAGCTAGTCTGGGTGAAAATCAGGGGAGCAACACCAGTTTGCACCAGATGGAAATCTGGCCTGATGCTTCATTAACCACTGGCCCTGCCAGAAAGGCTGACCCTGCCCCATGCACCCATGTTGCTGCTCAAGGGCTTGCCTGGGTGACACCTCCATGGGTGGTACAGAAGGACTTCTGCTGCCTTCCTCATGAGGCTGAAACGCTGCATGACTGTGGGGTGACCCCACAACACAGCTGAAGCTGGAGGTGCTCCCCACTGCACCGACACCTCAGAACAGAGGGAAGCAGCAATGCTGAGATTTGCAGAGCTGCTTGGGCCTCGTGTCCTCTGTCTGCAGTGACCCAGAGCAGGGGAGGGCTGTGACAGGGCAGATGGGGAATGTGCCCTGGGGTAGGACACAGCTTGGGGTATCCCTGCCCGCGGCATGGGGCTGGAACTAGGTGATCCTTAAAGTCCCTTCCAACACAAAACATTCTATGATCTAGAATGAAAGGATTCTCACAGTCTTTGTGCCAGAGACTCTCTGAGAGACTGTGCTGGCTCAAGCATCCAGGAGGAGACAAAAAGCCTGCCAAGAGCTGCAAATGGAGGAGGAGTGTGTTTGCAGTTCTTGGCTATCCGCACACTGGCCCTGGATTGGCAGTGGCTGAGCTAGAGACCCCATCAGGGTCTTGGGGGCTAAGCCCTCCTTGTAGCAGGATGCTCTGCCTAGGTGGGGGTAAAACAGCTCAGACTTTACCCTATTTGCAGAAGTTATCAAGTTATCAGTGGCAAATGGAGTAGGATGGGTCAGGCTGCTTTTGGTGCTGAAGAATGCTGAGATGAGGCTGACTCATCAAGCCCAAAGTTAAACATTCTGAGGATGTGAAGAACAATGTTTCCTGACAGAAACTGGCACTGGTGAGGAGGTGGCAGACAAAGCTCCTGATAAAGAAACCAACAAGTGCTAGTGCTGATGACTTATCTAATGGTGCTGAGCTAAAGGCTGCAGAGCTGACACAGGTGGCCTACAAACATATGGCTGACAGTCAATCACTTCACACTGTAAAAACCCAGTCCCACTTTTTAATGGCAGGGTGCTCTTACACCCCTCTTCTTGGGTCTCTGTGGAGATTCCTTCTCTTGAGTGGGGACGCCCCTCAAGGCTGAGCAAAAGAGATTTGCCCACAGTCACTGATGTGGGTAACATCAATCTCTACTTTATAATTATTTTGCCAACTTTAATATAATTGCTTCAATATTTTATAAAAAATGGTGCACTATACTAGTAGTTAAAACTATCTGTATTGTGTAGTAAACAATTCTGATTAAAGCTTATTTAGTCTACTCATTATCATTATCATCATCAATTGAAATAAATAATTTATTTCAGTCACATAAATATATTTGGTTAGCCATCCTTAATTCTGTAGCACAAAGTTGTATAAAGGCTCAATTACACCAATGTAATTCTTTAGACACAAATCATTGACCAAGGATTGGATCTAGACTCCTCTCTGAGGAGTTTAGAAACCAAGTGGGTCCTTTCTGACCCTCGTGACTCAGTGGGAGGGTCTCCAAGACAGACCTTGTCCGAAACTTCCATTCTGCCTGCAACACTCCCGCATCCCAAACCATCCTGCAGCTCTTGTTTGACCTTCCACGCCCTCTGCTCTTGTCTCAGGGCAGGGTGACAGTGATGCCAGAGCCATCCCTGCCAGGCCTTAGCGCCTGGCAGAGAGCACACACACACACGCACACACACACACAGGTGCACACACAATCTCTCTCTTGCATTTTTGGCCACCTTCCTAAATGCCAGCATGACATGGCAGCCCCTTCCATCTCTGTCCCCTCTTGTGTATGTCACTTGCAAAGTTGCTTGATCTTAAGGTACTTGCTTTTCCCACAGCAGCAAGGGCCTCTCATTTGTTTTTACGTGCCCCTAATCTTACCCACAGGTTTGGGTTTGGACTCCTGCTTCCCCTGGACTGTTCATAATAACAAAAAGAGAAAAAAATTCAGGATTGGGCAATAGCAGTTGAAAGGAAAAGTAATATCTCTCTTTTTCTTCTTCACAACCACCAAAATTGACACTAGATAAAAGGGACAGCAGAAATCAGGGAAAATAGAGGGTTTGAGACTTTTTTTCCCCCTATTTAAAAATTAATTTTGTTAGTGATCATCCAGGGGAAAGAAGTATTTATTGCTTTGACTCTACAAGACCTCTAAATATTTTTAATTCCTTGTTATCACTGTGAAGCCTGACCTGGGGAGGCAGCAGGAGACATTCCTTGGAGGATCCTAGCTGCTTCTGGGACTGAGCTTCGGAAAAGAGAAGATTTGGTGACTAATCCCAGGAAATCCCCTTCTCCTGGACAAGATGACCTGTCTTGATCCTGACTGCTGTTCGGGGTGTGCAGCATTTTTCTGGTAAGGGCTGACAGGTCCATACCCAGACCCTGGAAGGTGCTTGCCTTGGCAAGACATAGCAGTCGTTTGGGTGGTCTGGGCACACCACGACCTGCTCTAACCCTTTCACTCTCAAGGGGCCAGAGGAGGATCTATCACCCCTGCCTGGTTACTACCTCCACCTCTGATCCAGCAGAACAAGCCTCTCCTCCTGTGACAGGCCTGCTGCTGGTCCCAACCTGACCCCTGCTGCTGGCGTGTCCATCTCCCCTATGCTGCCTGCTGGAGCTTCCTCCTGTGCTTTGCCGAGTGCCTTCCCCCCGGGACAGATCTCCCAAAGGCTTCCACCGCTACCTCCCATGGCAGTTTCACCTCTTCTTTCTCCCCTGAACTTGACATCTCTGTGTTTCCTTTACGTGGCAGACAGCGCAGCCACGCTTGCCCGTACCCTCGGTCAGCGCATGCCCAGCACAGCCCTGGTCCAGGCAGCCTTGATCGGCCCAGGGCATGACCAGGAGGCAGCACATGCTCAGCACCGTCCCTACCAGCAGCACGGTCAGGGCTGATGTGTTCTGGGTGGAGAAGAGAGAGTAGGTGCTGTGGTACTCACCTTCAGGTCCCTGTCATGGCTCTAGGTGTCCCCTGGGGTGTGGATGATGCTGGTGACAGGAGCCTGCAGCAGCAAAGTGGCCCAGGGATGGAGAAGGGACTGGGCTGGTGCTCTCTGCTGGGGAAGAAGGGTCTGACCCCACCCACAGAGCAGTAGTAAGAATGTGAGCGTTGATTTTTGCCAGCTTCCACATGGGGAAAAGGCTGGGACAGAAATTACATGGGCTAGGTGGTGGCAGATGTTGAGGCCTTGGGACTGGCCCTTGTGACCTGCCAGGGTCTCCCAGCGCTGTCCTGACATCAGGAAGAGGGCCAAGATCCCTGCAAATGGAGCCACGGAAGGGAGAAGAAAAGTAACAAATGCAAACCATGCCTAGCTCCCACCACTCTTCCAGAGAGGTCCTGCCAGGGAGGCACCGGGGTGCCAGCAATTGCTTGCAGGTGGTGGCTGAGCTGGGTGAGAACCAGGAGCAGGACAGGGGAAGGATAGAAGAGACCAGGGTGGGGATAAAGGGGAGAGAAGTGGCAGAGGGCTATCACATAGCCGGGCTGAGAGAGGGCTGGTTTCAGACTGGAAGGCCTGGCAGCAGGGACTTGCCCAATGGCACTGGGGAGCACAGTCCCTGAGGAAGTTCTGCCTGCTCTGCTGGGTTCCAGAGATGAGAGGTTCCTGGTCGCCAAGGAAGGAGAAGCTGGAACACAAGCCGTGCGTGGTTTTGAGCCTGTTTGCAGATCAAAGATATGATCATCTTTGAGGCATGCTGGGGTTGCACACAGCATTATCATATGGACATGCCCCATAACACCCCAAAAGCACCGCAGCTTTCCCGTGCCAAGGTGGGTCTGGGATGTTCTCCATCATACCTTGTGGGCATTGCAGGTTTCCTAAGAAAGTATTTCCAAATACCTCAAAATGGTGTGTGACACAGCAAGCCACTACCAGCACAGTGCATTTGGGGCACCACACGAGGCCAGCACACTGGATGCTGGACAGGTAAAAAGAAAATGTTGAGCCCACTGAGTGCCAAACGCCTCCTGAACGCCCTGGAGCTGCTGGAGTTTGGTTTCCAAGTCTTTTTGCTTTCGAAAGCTGCACTTGTGAGACTCTCTTCTTCCCTCTAGCGTCCATTCCAAGGCATTCCTCTTGCTCTTCAAACCCAGCTGAAGCGGAGCTTGCCTGGTTGCAATTGCACTCGCTCCGTTCCTCAGGCACAGGCTTTATATCTCTAAATGATACTGCAACTCTCCACCCAGTAATCCGACGTTTTCTGTCTCTGGTTTACGCTGTACCACAAAGGAGGATTCTGTTGCAAGCTGCTCCTGGCAGCTTAAAAATTATCTCAATTACTACCTTAATTTTAGCACGATCACTCTGAACTCCAGCCGGGGATGTGCAGCCACGAGGTTTCTGAAGGCGATGTGGAGAGGACGCCTCGTTTGAGGGCTGGGTCAGAGCGAGCCCCTGCACTTGTTGCCTCTCTAAGACCATGCTACACCTCCTCTCAGATCACATGATTTGTCCTTGGGCTGTAGGAAACCAGGGCAGACATTAGAAATTACTGCAGTGCCCCTAAGGCTGGATCAAGGCTGTCACTGAAAGGTTGTTTTATGTCTGGTGACAGCAAGAGACCTCCAGGGCAGGATCTCCATCGCCTATGTCACCTCCCAGCTGGCTGAACTGGTTTCCAAAAGTCCAGCCACAATCTTCCTCTTTGAGGAGAAACATCCCCCTCTTCTGGGGATGGGGCAGCAGATCCGCTCTCCTGGATGCACCTGCACCAGGCCAGCTCTCCACCAGCTTAGGGTCTGCTCTGGCACCTTGAATGCAGCCCAGGACAAGCCCTCCTTACTGTCCTGCAGCCGTCCTGCCCTACCTGCCTGTGCCTCTCTGGAAGGCCCAGAAGCTTCCCAGACCAGCTCAAAGAGCCATGTGCACTGAGGGGGGCTGCCCCAGTGCTCACACGCCGTCTCCACTCTCCAAGGCTGATCCTTTGTCTCAGCCAGGACATTTCCAGTATCTCCCGGGGTAATTTTAGAGGAGCAAGACACAATAAAACGTGGCCAGGATTCTCTGGCGTTATGAGAAAGCCATTGTGGGGCAGGATTCATCTCACCTGGCATCAGATAGTACCAAGCAGACATCTAAGCCATTACAAACCCTGTTTTATCAGTGGAGAGACTGGCACTACTGGAGCATGAGCCATCTGACTCATCATACCCCAGCAGTACCTGTGTTCTACTCTGGGTGCAGATAATGCCCACGGCAAGGAGCCCAAGCCCATCAGGCTCTGAACAAGCCAAGCGACCACGTAGGAAATGATCATGAGCTGAGCTGTCATTTGTGTGTATTTGAAGAGGGTGCCGTGGGGACTGGACAGGGAGAGCATTCCCTTCGGCCTGTTCCTAAATGGGATGCTAAGGTGTCCACAATGGGCTGGGCTCTGCAGAGCTGGGAGGTGCAGAACCCAATCCAAGTCTGAGCAGGAGCCACCTTTGCTTGTCAGGGTCCATTTGTCTGGGTGGGATGCTGTCCTAGACATGCTGCCCTTCAGGGGGAGGGATGATTCTCGGTCACTGAAATAACTGGCTGGCACACAGCTCCCTACTTCTTTCTCCCACCTTTTTTTTAAAGTTCCATCTGAGTGGAGCCTTTCAGTGTGCAGGGAACTGCCAGCCACTCCAGCAGGGCTGTTTGTGGGACACCAGCTAAGTGATGCTGAGAGGCCTCCTAGGCAGATCACGCTTCTGCTAATGCCACAGCATTGTCACTCTGGGCCAAATCCCTTTGCTCTGAGCCCAGCTCCCTGCAGGGCAGCTGTTCCCAGCTAACCACCCCCTCCCTTAGCAGCATGTACTGGTGAGACTTGGCTCCCGGCAGAAAACTCTTCCCTGCAGTGCTGATTTATTAATAGGTGAGGGGAGCAGTTCTCACCCCTCTCTCCAGCTTACACACTAGATATCAATTTGGCAGCCAGCAGCAAATCCCATTAAGGCAGTGAGATACTTAAAGGCAT
The DNA here is from genome assembly GCA_013400235.1 of Oriolus oriolus. Lineage (NCBI taxonomy): Eukaryota > Metazoa > Chordata > Aves > Passeriformes > Corvidae > Oriolus > Oriolus oriolus. Next base: position 834,581 of record VXBT01006601.1, read on the forward strand.
CAGCAGCTCCTGGCCCATTACAAGAACGAGGGGATGGACTCTGGTAATGTACATCTGAAACTGGTCACATCCAGCTGGAAGCAAGGATCCTACTGAGACAAATATTAACAGTCTGCAAAGGCAGGGATGGGAATAAGCTTATTCATTACAGGACTTTGTCTATACTCAAGGGACCAATGCATGATTTTAACAGAGGAAACAGTGACAAAAACCCCACACAAAGAAACTCCCCATGTATTTCCCTTACGGGCCAAGAGAACTGAATTCACAAATAGCCCATCGTGCCTTACATTTCCTAATTAGCCTATTAAAGACCTGGCTGGCTTTCCCATTTTCTAGATGAAAAAGGTGGAAGATGGACAAGCAGAGGCTAAGCCAGGGCAATGATTTTCCCTATGGGTCTGTTAGAGCTGTGCAGACAGCAATGGCCCTGTTTATTTTCCTAGTCCTGGAAACTGCAACAGGCAACAGCGTGGCAGCCCTGGGAAACCTTGAGGTGCACCTGCTGCTGGCAGACAGGAGAAGGGAGGAGGCTACCAGCCCTTCTTCCCTGTCAGACTGGGCTGTGATCACAAACTTGCTCTCTTAGCAAGCCTCACTGCTGCTCCATGCATGACAGCCTGGCCACGCAGTCATGGTCACTAAATCTACAGGAGCAGATGGCACCAGCCTGTCTTACACATCCATCCCCACCAACACACACCTGAGGAGCTGATGGGCCTCCAGGTGATGTGGTGATCAACAGGCAGACTGGACATCTCCCCCTGGCCCTGGGAACACACCACACCACTATGCAGCATGGCACTGCCTTGGTGAGGCCACCAGTGGGGCAGAGCTGACTAGTGAGGGGCGGGGTGGCTGTTCTGAAGGTCACACCTGGCCCACACCCCTGAGAGTTATCCGTGGGGTGCCTGATGGGAAGGTACAACAGGAAACCCTGAGTTAAATGGTTTTGATGAAGCCTTCAGGCACTGATTCCCACACATGAGGGCAGAGCTGTTTTTTTCTGACCATTTCTCCCCATCCTCTCTGCCAGCTCAGAGAAGCTTCTTGCTCTGTGCACATACAGAGCCAAGTGGAGTTTGCTGCGAGATGAAACCACAGATGCTTTTGAGAGATTTTCCAGATCTGTACCCAGAGTTTGTCTCTGCAGATGCTCATGTCCAGACCCAGTTTACACACCCACTGATCTTTTTTTTCCCCTCCACCCCCTTGAAATGAAAGATGTTAATTGAAAGGGAGGCTCAGAATATCTGGAGAAGACAGTCCTACCCATCAGCCCCTAGTACAACCCTGGATATAGAGAAGGGTCACTGCTGTCAGTGGCTTCTTTCCTTTACAGGGCCCTTTTTTTTTTTTTTTTTTTTTTTTTGTGATGGTATGGTCAGTGGCACTGGCAAAAAGTCAAATTTAGGAGCCTATTTAAGGACACAGGCACTGCTGCTGGGTGAAATCCTGCCTGCATCCATAGTATTGCATAGAATCACATACCACATAGTTTTAAATGATTTTTGATAGATGGTTTCTGCTAGGACACACCAAAACTGGACAAACTTGCTTCAAGCTCCAGACTATTTTGTAAGATAAAGTGGTGCAAGGAGCACCATGACAAAAAGAAGTTTTAGGGCTTTGTCTTTTATTCTGCTTCTCTAAGTTAGGATGGCCAGCAGAAAGGAAACATAAACCAATTCATTAACTTATCATGTAATTACTGTTCCATAAACTGATTTAAAAATATAATCTAACATAGTAATATAAACTGGAAAAAATGTGACGATGCTTGGTTTCAGACTGCAACATTAATAAAGTTGTAAGGCACAGTCATTTGGAACAGCCTCTCACAGACTGCAGTCACTAAAACAGATGTTTTGGATCTCACCCAAACATAAAGCAAATGCCCTATTGAAAAAACAAGAGATTATTCCCTTACTTCCCCGCTTTGCTGCATCATCACTTAAAATTATCCAATGATAATAAATTGGAAAGTCTGCTTGATCTGAAAAGGCTAGAAGCGGGATGGAGGTGGAAGGCACGTGCAGAGGATGCTCTGACACCTGGTGACAGAGGTCAGCTCTGCTAGAGAAATTCTGGAATGCTGTGTCTACTCAGAGGAAGTGAGACAAATCCTTCCAGGTAGCTATGGAGCAAACAAACATGTTTTGGGGGATAAGCCCAAACAAGTGGGATAAGCCACTTGTTCAGCATTTGCCCCCATAGCAATGCATCCTACAAGAACCTCCAGTGTCTGTGAATGGGGTGAGCTCCTGTAGGAGCATAAACTCTGAAACCCTCCAGCCTTCCTGGGTTCTTCCTCAGGCAACACACCCTCCCTTAGAACCTGCTCTGGTCAACACTTCCTCTCAAGCCCTTGGCTTTGGCCCTCACATGTTAAACATCCAGGACTGCAAAAGACACATTGCATGGCTGCTAGTAGGTCACCTCCTCCAGCCCACTCCACAAACAGCAGGCTCCACGCTCTGCTTTGTTCAGTGTCCCTGCCTGACTCACAGAGCTGGGCATGGTGTGGATGAGAGGAAGTATGATAGGACTGATTCTGTTTTAGTGTGTGAAGGTTGCAAAAATAACCACATTTTTCTGTAATAAAAGGTTCATTAGTTCATTGGTTGATCAGTGGTTGCTCTTAAAATATTTCTGGACCAGCTGTATCATGAATTGAGGCAAATCACGTCATTTGTTTGAATTCCTCTACTTGCACAGCTCTGTGTTTAGCTTGCAGAAGAAGCTACAAGATAGTATTGATCCTTCATGGCTGCACTGTGTACATGGCTCCAACACATGCTGGCAACTGGGTATCTTCTAGGGCTGAGGACTTCTGTTCTGAGATGTTCCTGTGGCAGTGGATTGGCCAGGCAATGACTGCAGAATGGAGCTGGCAGTCAGGGGCCAAGCAGAATTCATTGGCCTAAACCTCTGCGAGGCTTTTGTGGATGAGCAGGCAGCTGGATGCTGGTGGTTGATCTCTTTAGAAGGGCTCTCATCTGTGAGGGGCCTGAGGAAAAGAGAAAAACTCTGTGGTGAGACTGCACTCTGGATTTGCATATCTGCATTCTCCTCACCAGCTCTGAAAACCCAATCAAAAGCTGCCAGGCCTGGGAGAAGCCCAGGCACACGAGCTTCCCACATAAGGCACGTGCTCTCTGCCTATGCTGACTCCAGAGTGACTATGTTCCCTTCAAACCCAAGCTGTCATGTCACAAGTTCTCAGCTGTATTTGTTCAAAGAAGCAACAACATGACGCTAAACTTACAGCAAACAGGTTCAGAAATAAACATGTTCTGGTGCATGTGACACTTCTCGAATGCCTGCTTTATTTTCCAGAGCTCATTCTAACATGTATTTGTGTCAGGGAAAAAAACCAAGTGGGATGTCAGGAACTGTCCTGGAGCCTGGAGTCCTGGAATTTACTGGAGGAGAGTTTTGAACAAGTGCCACAAGATCTTTGTAACAGACACAGCACTGGCTCTGGGTGGGGAACATGAGAATGGAGCACTAAGAGCACAGCAAAATTCTGCGCTATTATTCAAGAAAATACAAAATTTTCAATACTCAAGCTATAAGGAACATGTAAAAATATTTCATTTAGCTTTAGACAGTCAAAGGTAAATGTCAGCACAAATAGAAGGAATTCTTTTTACAGAACAAGCAGGAGACCCCAGAGACAACAGAGAAATCTGCTTTTTCCTGCCATGAAGTCCCTTCCATTTTCCCCAGATACACTGCAGTGCACATACCTGATCCTTGATGACCCAACAGCTGCTGACCCTGGAATAGGCCTTTTCTGGCTGATGCAGCCAACAGGCTGGTGCTGTCTTTGGGATCCAGAGGCAGTGGGTGTGCTGTGCAGGCCCAGGAGAGCAGGTTCTTTGTCCAGAGGCTGGGCTAAATTCTCTTGATGAGCCTTTGACTGGCATTGCTCTGTACACTGCCTGTCCTGCTCTCGGCTGGGTATTTTTAGGCCTCTGTGTTTCCTTGTTTGCCAGGATCTTGCTGCAATATCCATTGCAGAGGCAGGTGAAGGGTTTTTTGGAGGGGATGGAATTAGATAACGTTTCGTGTTGGAGAACACTGCACCCTCCTGAGCTTGTGACAAACCTGAAACAGAGTAGAAAGCACAGTGATCTACCAGTTCATCTGACTGCTAAATGACCAGCCCAGGGAGTGAAGGGTCTTGGAAATGCTGTGTGATGGAACTGCGGGGGCAGATGTGTCCCAGTGTTGGGCATGTTGAATTGCTTCCTCTGATAGTTGGTTTGGGTTCACTGGCAGCCTCCCTGCCAGCACTGCTGGTGATGTGCCAAGCATGGAACAGCTCACAGGCAGAGCTCAAGGGGGACACACGAGCTCACCCACCCTCCTGTGCTCAGGCAGGATCACATCTGCATAATTTCCCACCAGTGTTTGCACTCACTTGTTCTAAAATACCTTATGACTCCTTCCAGTGATCTGAAGTGCAAGGCATAGGAATAAGCACAGATGAGTGGATCCACTTTTTAAATCAGAGGCAGAGATCATGGAATCTCATAATAAGTGCCTGTGACTGCTGGGGAAAATATTGCACTGCATGCAGGGCTACTTTCTGGCTGTTTGTGTTTCAGCCATGTAATTCTCTCCATGTAATATGTGCAACACACAGAGAAGAAAAAACTTGTTGCTGACTTATAAATATAACAAGCATGTACACATGCTTAGAGCCATTCTATAAATAGCAGGGACCTGATTGCTCCTGTCTATTGAAAGAACCAACCATTCTATAAACAGCAGGGATCCAATTGCTCTTGCCTATTAAAAGAACCAACTGTACATAAGTGCCTGATGTGCAAGGTCCAGGGCAGGAACATAATCTAAAGAATGTGCCACCAAAACTCAGGCCCAGAAAGTTTGTCTTTGTGGCTCCCAATTGATGGGGATGTATTTTACTCCCTGGGTAAAGCTGATAAAAAGTTTTCATGTATCATGCTATATGCTTTTTAAACGTCTAAACTTCGTATTTGTTTTTAAGTATAGCCACTCGGAGAGACTGGTATGTCTGACTCAAGAGCCCGAAATAACATTCAATGCCTTCCAAAAAATGCAGTTTATATGGATCTGATGCTGCAAACATTTTTATGTAAGAGCGGCTTTGCTCAGATGACTTGTCCTTTTCTGGTCAGGATTGCTTCCAGCAACAAGTTCTTGCGTGAGAAACTCGTGTTGGATTGGACACACTTCTGCGTGTGATTTAGGATCTGGGACAGCCCCCCCGTCACCTTAGACAATTCTAGATTTCAAACCACTCCATCATCTCCCAGAAGATATAGTTAGAGGATGGACAAATCCATGTCCACTCACTGACTTTCACAGTGCCAAAGAGCATGACACCGGTACACTGTGAGATGTTTGTGACATTGTCTTCTTAATCTACAAAGATGATGAGATCATCATACTCAATGTAAAAAAATCATATAAAATCTGAAAAAGATCAGGTTAAATCTAAAAAGACCATGAGATCATAATCTAAGACTTCTGCGGCCACTGGACAATAGGCCATTCCTGTAGATTTTTCCAGACAGCTTTCATTCTTGTTAGGGAGATATTGTTTATAGGACTATTAATACACACAGAGACTTCGAAAAGTTTAATGATATTTCCATTATTTTTTCCCCAAATAAACTATATTTTTACAAATTTTAGTAGATCAATTTTTGCCCTTGAAAGAAATGTAAAATGAAAACTCACATGCTTTTATTTGTTGAGAAAAAAAGAGTTGTTATTATTAACAGTAGAAAAAAGATTGAAGATGTAATTATGTAATGTCCTCTATTTGATATGTATTCGGAATAACCATTTTTAATGTTTTTAATATTCTTAAAGACAATATTCAACAAGTAGTGAAGAGTGGGAATTCTGCTTTCATTCAAGTAAATGCAATTTCAGAGAAGCCTTTGGCTTTATTCCTGAGTAGAAAATCATGTTCAATTTTTAAACCTTTTATTGAATGCATCCTTTTTGTTGCATATCTTTCCAGAATTCCCAGTTGCTCAGTTAAGCCTTAATCATTAGCTCAGTCATTATGTACATCAGTGCCAACTGGGTTCAAATACAGCTCAGTAGGAATGACAGCATTTTAGACTCACCTGGCACTATCACAAATTAATGACACAGAGGCATGTCCTTCTACTAGACTTGATGCTAAGCTAGTGTGAGATTACCTTTGCTCCTCTTAATTCTATACATTCATGCTGAAATATATCAACTGATGGTCAACACGGCTGGCCACAATGTCCTGCTTAAAAATGAATGGATTGCTTAGGATCTGGCTCTGCAATGGTATTTTCCAGTTGCTGCTCTAGAGCACAGACGCCAGATCTCATAAAACACTGGGGTTACCAATGCACCTATTACAAACAGCACATGTTAGTGCCCGATGCCAACCCTTCCCCAAGGGTTTAGGTCCAGTACCTGAAGAGTGGGAGAGACTGGAGTAGGAAGAAAGCTCAAGTGAAATACTTTCAATGAGGTTCTCATCACAGGCCTCCCACAACTCATCTTCTGAGCTGTCAGTCAGGCTCCAGTCTTCACCCTCTTTCACTTTCAACGCTTGGCTGGTTTGTTCTTGCTGACCTGTTCGCAGGCACCTGGACAACATCAAGTATCACACCTTTAATTAGCTTTTGAGTGTGTTTATGCAGCTGGTCGAGAGCAGCTTGGCATGGCCACTCAGGCAAACACCCATGCAGCGGATTTAGTTACCCACTGTTATTTCACACTTTCCAGGAGATATGAAAGATCATTTTAATTGGATCAGCCATCAGAGATGCCTGTGTCTGATTATCTCAAGTGTCTTAATCAGGTGAAGTGGGGCAGATTTAAAATACTACCCAGTGAAGTAAGCTCAGAGAAATAAAACCATTTTTACTTCCAAAATAACCATTACCTGTCTGTGAGATCTATGAGATCTCAGCAAGGTGGTATTTGTCTTTCAGCCTTTTGTTTGCTTAGGCCAATGTGCTGCTTGCAGAAAAGCTCATCCCCTTTCAGCTCTTTGACTGTCTGAAGGTAGACAAGGTCAGGGCCAAGAACGGCTCACCAGTTATGAAAAGTCATTTCCTTCTCTTTCTAAGGAAGTGAGCCCATCTTGCCTGTGCTCCAGAGAGAAGGCAGAGCATTCTTCTTCCTTGCCATCCCGCAGATGCTCCAGGCAGGAGGATTGCCGCCCAAAGCAGGAAGGCCGAGACCGTCCCTCGAAACCGCCACCAGGTGGCCAAAGCGCTGATTTTATTTTTGCAGCAGAAAATGAATGCACAGTTTATTGCACGGCAAGATTTCCCCAGTGGTCTCACCCCTTGTGCTGCTCCGCCCATGCTGTCAGGTCGGGAGACACCTTTTCCTGGTGCAGATCTCTTCCTCCTCCAGTGCCACAAAGGTTTTCTGTAGTCAGACCAGACGGTTGCAAAGGGCTCACAGCAGGTGGCTGCGGAAATGGCAGAAGTTATCTAGATATCCCTAGGAACTCTTCCCAGCTCCGTTTCTAGATGTGGATTTTAGAATGCATCAAAGCCCACAGTTGTTTCTGAATTTTTAGATCACCCCTCACCATTTTCCAACTCCTCAGTTTTAAGAAATCCCACTCCTCAGTCATGTGCTCTTGCAGCCTGAGGAAGCCAGGGTAGCAGCTACAAAATTGTTGATTTGTATTTCACTGGAGATAAGCCTATAGCACATATACCAATAAGCATATTAAGACCAGTACCACAGAAACCGCATCACTCAGTACATGACCACAGTCCCATTCCACATCCTAGTTTTTAACACACAATAATTCACTAAAATGTTCAAATTTGTTTCAGAAAAGCTTCCTATGCTGAGGCAGTGGCAGCAGAAAGACAAGGGTGGTACATATTTTTTCCCTGCAGTTCTTTAACATCTGTTGTCAGCATTAAGTGTCCTGTGCATCTCCCTGATTTACCACAACCTGTTGAAACCTACACATGTGCAGCTGTGCTGTGTTGAACCTCAGGGCCCACAAAAGCTGACCATGACAAGCCAGGCTGCTCCCCTTCACACACATGGCTATCCTCTCACTAAATTAGTGCTGAAATGAACAGGCTGACCTGCAGGGCGGGGGTACCACCCCACTGCCAAGAGGAACAAACTTTGGCTTTGTGTTTGTTTAGTCAATAGGAACGACCTTGCAGTATTAGCAAGCTGACTGTTTATGCCAACATCAAAGAAACACTGCTGAAAAAAGTATTTTTCTTAATAGCTGTTGTAGAAATACCATCAAATTTTGCAATCCTGCCTTGTACTTCGCTCATTGCAGGATGACAGGAAGTCTGCCCCCAGCAGCTGGCATGTCCTTTTCACGTGTTCCCTTGCAGCTGATGGTCCACTGCTGCTAACACATGGGCACATGCAACATCATGGCAGGAAACCCTCTGTCCTCCCCAAAGGCAACTGCATGTTGGGGGTTCTTGGGCTACAGAAGAGAGTGAGCTGCCACAAGCCACAGTGGGAGTTCAGTTTATCCCAGAAGGAGTTATGGGAGTTATATGAAGTATACAAGAAAAACATACACCTAGCTTTTGCCTCCTTTCTCGAAGGGCCTTGGCAGGGTTCCCACATATAACTTGACGGAGTCCTAAGAAAAACAGGAAAAAAGAGAACATTTTACTCCAGCATTTAACAAACGGTGCTGTCTTTGAAGTCAGTCAATATAATTTCCCACAGACAAGACGTTGTAGTATTTCATGGTGTAGGTTCACAGTGTCAGCTGGCATGTCCTGACACTGCTGCTAAGAGGCAGTTTCTCTCTTTCCACCAGAATCTGTCTTCTTCTGCTCCTGCCTTGTCTCCTTAATTGTGCTGGTGCAAATATTTGTGTGGACATGTGGTCAGTCAAATCAGGGGACAAATTCAGATTAAAGCAAAATATGACTTTTGGGGTTCTTTTTTATTTGTTCTGCTGGATCTAGATCAAAAGCAGTTTAACAAGAGGCAAGGCAGCAAAGGGTCAGAAGAAGCAGTGAACATTGGGTGAAACAGTCTCTGTCAGTAGTGTTAGCAGCCTAAAAATGTGTGTAAAATTATGATCTCATTCCCTGACAAGCTGTACTTGGTTTCCATGTACATTTCCAAATGTGCACTCAGCTGTTGACTCTTCATTGCTTCATCTAATCCATCACCCTGGGTCCTACCTATAGGCGGGGAACTGAGGAGAGACTGGTATCTGAGAAAAGCAGCCCACAATGCCTGGAAACAAACGCCATCTTCCTATCTAACCTGCACTCCCTGGGCTGGTGGAGTTTCACCGCCAAGGTGTTTCCAGGAGTCAGGGAAGGATGGGTAGTATTTCCAAGTGACTAGGGCAAGAAAGGTTCCCCAGTGTTTTGGGCTAGCCTGTAGATCAGGATGTGAAGTCAAGGAACTGACTCCTCTTGCTGAAGGACCAACTTCTGGAAACACAAACCAAAGTGCTCACTGACAGCAGCAATGCTGCTGCAGTATGACATTGCAGCACACACAGTCTGAGCACGTGATCCAGTGGGGAGTGAAGGTGCATCAAGACACCTTTGTAGAGCACTACCTCAGGCCACATTCCCGTGGCTGAACAGGATGTGCCCAGATGTCACTCAAGCAGGACAGCTGTGATGAGGTCTGAGAGGCAGCGCCGGCAGGGGAGCGCCACTGCAGTGTGGGGCTGGGAAAAGGGACAGCAGCACATGGTGCATGGGGGCGAGGGGCTGAGGAGTGGGCAGCCCAAGTGACTCGCACCTTCTGCTGCAGGGGGAAATAAACGAAAGCCTATGCTAGAGCAGGTGTGTCTCATGGAAGAAAACATATGCTGAACCTGAGTAGCAGTGGCATGGGTGGGTGGTATTCAAAGCACTCTGGCTTTCATCAGTAATAACATTCAGAAGGAGGTGGAGGTGTGGGAAAGAGCAGGATTATAAAACATACATTACCACGTGTCAAATCACTGGAGTCATCTTCTGTGAACAGCTTATCAGGAAAAACAGTGGGATCTGGAAGAGGACAGCTACCAGACAAGAGGCTGGCATCGCTACAGGTCCCTACATTAGCAGAACACTGCGCATTTCCAGGTCTCGAAGTTGTTGGGGGTTTTGGGCTACATCCAGACTGCTTTGCTACTGCCTCAAGATACGCATCTAGAAGAGAGGTTTCATTAGTGTAAGCATAGTTGTGCAAGGCTTCAAACCACACCATTGATGCCATGATGATTTTTGTCTTTTCCATACATCCCTTTTATACCCCTTGTATATAGCTTTTATGTATCCTTAGTGCTTTTAGCCGACATACTTGTAATTCCTTAAGTCTGATAACTTAGCTGGGACCCGATATTCCATTAAGCCAGGAGACCAAACACCCTGGAAGCCTCCAGCTGGAGGTCAGAAAGCCCTATGCTATTCTGAGAAACCAAGGTCTTCCCTAGAACATATCTTGTAAACTATGATAGACCCATCCAGGGGGGACTCACTGGAATGGGGGGCTCATTCAAGCCTCTCACTGCGGAGTCTTTGATAGATATGCTAATTTGCAAGGCCTATAAACTGTATATGCAATTTATCGTGTGTGTGCATTTCGGGTGCTTTTCGGCGTATTCCACCCAGACAAAGTGTGCACCTTTAAGGATCCTTAAATAAATACCAAGGTAAAACCCTTTTCCCCTTTAACCGTGTCTGACTTTTAACTCTAAGACCAAAGAAAAGGCAACACCATCACTGTACCCTGCCAATATCGTGACTGCTGCTGCACACCTGGAGCTACAGGGGACAGAAGAATATGTAATTGCAGCTACAAGAAACATGCTGGAATGGGTCCAGCCTAGAGACAGAGGTCTTCCTGTACTGCACAGTCATGGCAGAATCTGGGGATCCCTAACGAAACTGATATCCCTTGTCACCCTTCTCCTGCTCCTGAGCACCAGAGACAGGCTGGGTTATGGGTCAGGAACTGCTCTGTGCTCACCACCCACCTCTGATTGCCCCACAGGAGAGCCTGGATACATCAGGGCTCTGATACTTTCCCTGCCTGCATGCCCAGGGTAAGTGGAAGCTGCCTCTCTTTTGTTGCCCACCTGCCTACAGGGGAACCATTCCAGACTTGCCACAGGCACAGCCTAGGCCCCAGTCTTAAAATACATTGCTTAAATGCCCTGGCACAATGCAGATGGTGATGGACACCTTACCAGAGCTACCAGTCAAACAGGGAAAACTGTGTACCAGGAGTTAGAGAAATGTGGGAATGGCAGTGACAGATTTTTCCAGTACTGTCCAAGAGACAGATACTTCTCTACCACAGAAAGAAAGGTGAAAACTGTTTTTGTAATGCTACAGGGCAGGAAGGATTACACAAAAACTAGCAAACGCAGACAGAGCCTTGTCCTCTTACCTGCCCGACTGCTGGCTGTCCTGGGAGCACAGCACAGCTCTAAGAGCAGCATATGCGGCCAAAAACCCACAGGAGAGATAATTTCATTTCAGTGCCCAGACAAATAACATGCTTTGTAAAGTGTTGAGCATCTACCAGCTCCAAAGTGAGGCACCAGCTCTGTAATAATATGGCCATTTCCTTAAGAGCTGGGTGTTAGTGACCTTTAATGTATCTTGGGCACAGCTGTTAATATGAACCCATGAAATACACAGCACATGAAAAGTACCCAAATCAACATTGCTACTGGAAAGAAAAAAGTACTGGGATGTCTGAACCTGACCTTATAAACTTACCAGTTTAGAGCTGAAGGCAAGAACATAAGTCTGGTTATACCGGGAAATGACATGAATTCACAATTTTGTGCTCTGCCCCTGCTGTTTCTGTCAGCAAACTTTGTTAACTGGTTTTCTGAACCTCAGGTGATGTTGCCAAAGCAGGATCACTGAGGGATCAGATTTTAATGGATTTTTTCCCTACCATGACTACTATTACAACTAATGATTTAGACCCGTAGGGATTAAATAAATGACAAATGTATGTACTTATTCCAAAACGAACTAAATTTTTAATGGACTACAGTTGGCAGGCAAACCACAACCTGGGGAGGGGGCTGGGAAGCCAACTGCATTGCCCACACTAATGGGAAGCAACAGGAGTAGTTATAGGAAATACTTTGCAATATTTAATAGTACGTGGTAAAGTGCATGTAGCATGACACATAAAAGCATGGACATCTGAATTATTATCAAGGCTACAGGCACGGGGACAACAGATTTACTTTCAAACCATTTATTCTCTGCTAATGAATGTAATGAACTTAATCATAGTAACAAAGAAAGTGGAACACATTTCTTACGAGACCATGCAATCTTCCTAGGATGTTGCCACCACTGAAGGGTAGTAACTAAATTGCCTTTCCTATTATTAAATTGCAATTGGAAATCCTACTACATGCATGCTACAGAGGATTGACTGTTACCATGGAAAGAGCTGCGAACAGCTGTTGTTGAAACATTCCTTTCCAAGCTTTGCTTTTTTCCATCATGCAGAATGAGCCCTAAGTACAGACTCCCAGCTACTGCTGGATTTGCTTGATGCTCTAGAAGTTGTCTGCATTTTTTGATCTTGATGCCCATCTTAGGACAAATTTCCATTCAAATCTGGACTGTTATCTGCTGAATTCCTTTCTTACTTACTTAATTCTTTCTTACTTCCCAAGTGAAGAAAGCAACATCTTTTGCCCCTTCACTATAAGTAAAGATTGGCTTTAAAGAGGCCAGCTTGCTGCTCATCTTTCTTTTTTTACACATCATAACTTGAAAAATGAACCCCAACAGGAAACCTGTCATACCTAACCATGAAATGTCTCTGGCTAAACCACCTTCCTTGATAGATTCCTTGATGATTACAGAATCCTCATGCATCTTCTTGGAAGGAAGGAGATCAGTCTGGCTTGCTGGTATTCTGTCCAAATACTTCAAGTGGGGAATCAGTTTTTTTACTTCTGCTCTGTAATTATAGTCTGGGTCCTGGAGAAATTGAGAAAGTGGTCAGTTTATTTAACAGTCTGTGGACTTCCAGTAGCACAGTACTGTTCAATTCGTATGACTGCCATATAATTTGAAATGCTCCTCACATAATTTCTGCTTGAACTGATCATGAAGGTGTCCTGAGCAGTGCAAAGACATGGCCTTCACCCAAAGGCTCCTTTGTTATTTACCCACTGATGACTTTGCCATTTGTCTTTGTTATATTATGTATAATGTGCAAAAGCATAGAAGGCCACTGATGCCCACGGAAAGCCTGGGCACCCTCAGCATTCAGCCAATCTGTCTCCCTGCTTTTGTGATTCTCTGGTGGTTGCATCAATACTCAGGTGATAGAAAGACTTGAAAACATGTTATGAGTGTTGCTACACCTGCCGATGCAAAAAGAAAGAGCATTTCCATGGATTGCATTTTTAGGCACACAGTAAAACAACATAAAAAGCAAGAGTGCACTGCTAGAGGCAGAATACAAACAGACAACTACCCACCAATCAATTGCTTCACCCAGGCAAATCTTATGCTTTTCAGGACATTGAATGCAGTATTAGAAAACCCCACAAAGCCAAGTCCTCATTCAATATAGAGTGGTCACAAACAGAAATCTTTCTGTGGGACCTGGCTGGCTGGATGCTCCCTCCCTCTGCACCATGCAGCACTGGTGCTGGCAGAGGGAACTCACCAAATAAAATGTGTTAGTTGTTGTAAGAGGCAGACACTAATTTTCTCAAACTAAGTCCTTAATCTTAATTTAGAAAATGAGTCAACCATTCTCAGCTACAGCCAATTACCAGCTATGTCCTGTTGGAGAGAAGAATCATGTTATGCTCATGTTACATTACAGCAACAGAGGCCGCAGCATTTATCTTCAAGTTCTTGCTCTTGGTTTAGATAACAGGGAAAGATGAGCTCATCTGAAAATCAAATTACAGGGAGCAAACAGGCCATCTGAAGAAAGGGCAGTAAATTTAGCTGGACCATTCTGTAGATTAAAAGTAAATAAATAGGAGAGCTTTTACAGACCTTTAGCAAGGGCCAGACTACAAGAAGGAGCTTGAGGAATTAGAGCTGGCCATCAAGGGCACATCAAAATAAGCCCACATCTACTCTTTCCTATATGGCTTTTCTATACACCCAAAAAATGCAAACATCCATTGAAATCAAGAAAGCAACGAAGTCCATGGAGAAGCTCTCAGCAGCCAAGGGCAGGCCCTGCTTTGTAACCACCTGAGGGCAAAGCATCTTCCCAACACAAACACTGGTTGGGAGACTACAGTGAACTCAGTCTGCCTCTGCTACATGTCAGTGTAAAATACACCATTGTGCTGTTTCCCCCAACAAATTCTGCCTGGCATTTGAACACAGCTACTGTAAGGACTTAAAGATCCCAGCTGCCTGTCTCAAACACTGTTTAGGCCACAGAAGGACTTTGCCGTGAGATAAGCACAGAATGGAGTGACAGGATGGCACTAACTCCAGGGTGAGGCGAGATCTGGTTGGCACATCCTGGATAATGCACCTGGACAAAAATTCCCACTGTGGCAAACTGTGTAAAGAGGAAAGTGCTCATACAGATCACCAGTCAAACAAAGATCACCTCAAGTTATGGGACAGATGGCATCTGCGACCACCAACAACCACTGAAGTCCCTACAGATATTCCTTTGTGGATACCTGGAACTTGGACTGTAGATAAGATAAAGGTGGCACTAGTGTTCGGGTGTTATCTCAGATTTAAGGGGGAGGTTAACAAAGTGGGGAAGAAGAATGTATCACTGATAATGGACACAAAAAATTCAGAATTTACAGGCCACAAGGAAAGAAAAATCAGCAACTGTGCTGAAATCAGTTCCCACTGGGTAAAAGGTAATTCCAACAGGGGGAGATCATGATTACTGACTCAAAAGAAAAGAAAGACTAAGCATATGGACTAATTAGCATTGGAGGCAAGAGAGAATCATTTAACCCACAGCATAAGAGAACTGTGTAGCTAATGAGCATTGATTCCTTTGTTTGCTAAAATGTATAAAAAGTGAAAAGTTTTGAACGACTTTGGGACCGCACTACCAAGAAGCCCAGGTTGAAGAAGGACCAACAGGGATGCCACTGGATCCATGGGTGGTGACAATATTCTTCTCTCTTCTCTCTCCTCTCTCTTGTCTTTTCTATTTCTTTCTATTTCTCTGCTTCACATTTACTGTTAAATAAAATCTGTATTGCTGACTTTGGCATAAAGTTTGCACTGTAATTCGGGCAGGGGCATCTCCCGCTAATCAGATCTTAGGACCTACTTGCACAGGAGTAGAGACAGCCATTCTGCACGAAGAAGAGCAGGAGGGCACACCACCACATACTACTGCTCTTTGTACTTCCATTACGTGACAACATACAGAGCATCCCAAGGACTGATTTCCTCAGCTGAACAAGCCAAGGGAAATCTGACATTTCTCCATTACAAGTACACTTAAGGACTGAAGATGCCAAATCCTTCAAAAATCCCACTTTCACTGAGCAGGATCGACAAGGGAGTAGAATCAGTCCTTCTGTGTTGTTAGGATACACTGCACCATTTCCATGGTAGGAAGCTATGATAGGAAGTGTCAGTAGCTGTATTTATCTCCATGGGAGTAGAAACAGTAAACAGGCATGCCTTGTCCATCACAAGCAGGCAGTGCTTCCTTACTGCAGGAATATGGTTTTTCCTCTCATGATTGCATCTTCCATAAGGGAGAAATGTTCCAAAATACAGAAATAATTTTGGTTACAAGCAGTTACAAGTGTGGTCCCTTAAGTATAATTTTGCCAGTTCAAACTAGAAAGGCAAAAAATATAATATTTTCTTTTGAATTCCAGAGAGGAAAATTATGATAGGTAAAGAGCTACCTTCCATGGCCCCTTTTACTGAGCAACAAGATCAAGCCAACAATTACATCTGAAAAATGCTATTAACTCATACATCTAAGAAGCGCCAAGATTTAAAATATATGTCTATTGCACGATTGAGTTTTAGCGTTAGCACCTGTTTTCAAGACTAAGTCCAGGAAAAATATCAAACCCAACCTTTCAGGCAAATTAACAGCATGAGCAAGACTACATTAAAATACACAGGAAAGCTGTGGAATATGTCACAGTGGGATAACAGCATCAGCTCTGATTTTTGAACCCTGCATTATCAGCTGTTTACGGTGCCATTGGGAATTGCACCACCTTTAGTGAGACCTGTTTTTTACCTAACTCTGTGTGTGTCCATAGACCTCCTGAAAGACCTGGATGGCAAAATATTGGTGTTTTAATATCCCAGCAATGCTTTTTTATGAAGCAGGAGAAAGCGAAAGAGAGTAATACAGCTCTGAGGCTGTTCATGTAGAATTAGATCTCCCTTGCTTTGCTTGTTGAGTGCCCTGAAACCCAAATCAGATCATGTATTACTGTGTTCTCATCTTTGTGACACAGAGGCTCTCTCATGCCTTCAATAAAATACCTCAGAATAAATTATTCTATCATTTCTGTACATAAGAGGCGAATCACTGTATTTTGTCTCTTCAGCTTTTTCTGAAGGTCTTTTTGGTAATTTGATTTTAACATTTCAGGGGAAAGGGTAACAAGCAGTTCCAACATTATAGCTTTTCCTAGTTACCTCAAGCACTGTTTTTCTGAGGGCTCAACTTCCAAGCATGGTGGTGCTGGAGCACTTGCTTTTGGACTGGAGAGCCTCCAAAATAAATGCAAAAAACCCTCAAAACCAGGTATCTAATCACAGAATCACAGAATGGTTGGGGTTGGAAGTGACTTCTTAAGATCACCTAGTCGGGTTCACCTGGAGCAGGTTGCATAGGATCGCATCCAGGTGGGTTTTGAGTATCTCCAGGGGAGGAGACTCCACAGCCTCTCCAGGAAGCCTGTTCCAGTGCTCATACTCCAAGTAAAGAAGTTTTTCCTCATATTGCTGGGAAACAGGCCTGAGTCTTTACTAGTACTCTTGTATTTCACTTGTGCTCATCTTGGAGACCCTACTGATGAAACCACAAAATCAACAGAAATGAAAGGTGGGAAGTGCATCCCACATCATCATTTAGAATGATGCAATAGGAAGATGCAGAAACGTTTCTCATTTCCAACTCACAGTTAAAAAGCACTGACAAAAAATTAACATAATATGCGCAAACCGAGTCCTCACCTCTTCAGATTCTGCATTTGGCTTCAGGCAAATAAGGTTGCCCTCCACTGTCAGGTGGCTTAGCTTGCAACAAAGTCGCAGGTACTGCATCTGGTTGATGTCCTCAATATTGTTCCCTTCCAGGTCCAAAACCTCAAGGTGATCCAGCCAGGTCAGCTGGCTCAGGTCAGAGATATTGTTGTAAGCAATGTAGAGCTCCTTAGCAGAAGTAAACAGAATAAATACGTAAACCACAGGCTTGCACAAGTACCACCCAAGCTTTGCAAAATGTTTCCTAATATTTGAAATACTAAATGTCACAGGATAAAACTAGAAAGGAAGTGAACATTTTATAAGGTGTGGCTGCTGCAGCCTTAAATAAAAAGTGCTAATTCAGGCATATGCTGCTTTGGGCATACTCAGGATCAGACCTGAATGTTACACCTAATTTACAAAAGCTATATTGTAGCATCTTTTAAATTAACACGCAATTCAAGGCATCAGACCAAAGCCAGTCAGAAAAGCAAAAGGTGAGGAGAATGACGAATAAAAGTGAAGAGTATCAACTGAAGATAGTTCTGAGATTGTCATTTGGGAGGACACATCTATACTTACTTTTAGAGAGCTGCAGGAAGAGATCCCATCCAAATCTGAGAGCCCACAGCGAGTCATCCACAGGACACGGAGATGGGACAATGAGGTTCCAAGATCCCTTATTAAAAAACAACTCAAGCTGTATTTGAATGGGCAAAAAAACTCAAGACTTGCTTTCTTTCTCCTAAGATTAGGCCACTGCTCCTTCCTTCTAATCTCACATTGTTTACAAGAAATTCCATTAAAAATGTTCACCCTCGAAAGTGGGGAATAAAATTATACCCCTCTTTACTTATCCCACTGTCATCTTTGCTCTTGTATGACATGTCACCCTAGCTCTGTTTGATTGAGATTATCCCAAGGGCTACATCATGGTAATTCTGCTGTAAATCACAGGTAATTGCTAAGAATTACGTGGGGTTTTCCTGCGCTGGCATCATTGGCTATACACATACAACCCAAATTAACATATCTGAGCTGACTGCACAGTCAGTCTCACTCTGTCCCTTTTATAGAGTTACCTCTCTTCTGATTTTGCAGTTGAAAGGAATAACACTTTTGCCAAATAACATTTTTTGAATCAGCAGAAAACTATAATCCTTTCCATCCTATTTCCCCACCCTTTGGGTGTAGCAAAATATAAGTAAGGGATCATTTATACGAACTTCAAACTTTTTGGTCATAACCCAGAAAATCACACACTGACCTGCTTGAGGCCACACATGTAATGTCCCACTGACATTACAGTGGTGCACAATACAAAGATAATGCAAAAAGGGTGGCAAATCAAACTAGGGGCTTAATCACCTGCCATCTTTGGTAACATTAAGTTGCATAAAGCCACTAGTATAACACAAACAAAATAAAATACTTTATCAAATCCCAAACCAACCAAAAGCTCAGAATTCTCTACTGTAGCCATGATATGAGTAATAGCCATGATATGAATAATAAAGAACTAAACAGCAGGTAACTAAATAAAAAGACAGTTTATCAGAGGAGGTAGAGACTAACACAGAGTTCACAGAAACACAGTAATGGCTGAGTTGGAAGGAAGGTCACATTGTCCAACGTCCATACTCAAGCAGGGCCAGTTTCTCAGGACCACATAAAAACCTAAAATAGTTCTTAAACAGAGATTATTGGGCTTCAGAATTTTGGATTAGCTATCTCTTACAACATCCATTCTTATAATACAGAGAATAGTAGGTTTTCTACAGAAAATTGGAGAAGATAGAAGTCATGGGGGCCCTTGTGATCTTGAAATAAAGGTAACAGTTCTTGTACTCATGTCTTCTCTTTGTAGATGACAGGGAACAAGACCAGCTTTGCATTGCCCTCTGAAAGCCTCATGCAGCTTTGATATAGCTTTGCAGCAAACCCCTGTAGTCAAGCTGCCTGCTTCAGGGATACCAGGCATTCAGCCAGCCCAAGAGGTCAGGAAGGAGTGCTTTTATGAGTGGGGATAGACATATTCTTAACTGTATTTTTTATTGTTTCTCTACCATCTGATTACTTGGGAAGGGCGTTGGCAGGAGAAAGGAGACTGCATAAGGCTGAATAAATGATGGATGCAAGGAAAAATATCCTCAGGTGCCTCTCTTCTGTGATGGGCCAAATACAGGGTTGAATGGGAGTTTCTAGGTGAAATTAGGTGTTTTCATCCCTCTGCCTTCTAGGGACTGGTATGTCCATGGACATCATTCAGACCTCTCTCACTTCATCCATCCTCTACCACTGCAGGGGCTGCAGGCATCGGGTGTCTCTAATTATCCCTTCCCTGGATGCTGCCCATTAAGTAAGCTCACAATGGATACACCATACAATGTGTTTATGTAACATTTTATAGCTTTTGAGGTACAAACAGTGCAGCTGTCTCAATGGCCAGAACTAAGCAAAACAGAAAAATCTCAGTCTCATTGCACATCTCTCTCCATCTAAGGCTAGTCTTCCCTTGAGAAGAAAACCCTCAACTGATATGAACCAGAACACCTGCAGTGAATTTTGTGCATCCAGGCAGCTTGCCTCTAGTGACACAAGGATAAAGAAAACCAAATCCTTATCACCACATCCCTGGCCTCACACAAGATCTTCTAGGGTCTATTTACATTGTGTATATTTTCTAAATAAAACAAAAACTAGTTCTAAGGCTTCCTTAAGGAACAGATGCCTCCCAAAATAATATTTACTGAAAATTTATTATTAGATTTGGAAGCTGCATGCCTATAATAAGAAAGAAATTAAATTAAATTACAAAACCAGAACCTACCATCAAGCAAGGCCAACACATCCATACACACGAATATGGCATTAGGAATAATGTGAAGGGATTGCACTGCTCATTTCATGACCCTCTCCAAGCACTGATGAGATTTTCAAATTTTTGGCTAATTTTGGTGCAGAGTTTTCTCTTCTGTAAACCACTGAACATAGATAAAGGGAAGTAATCACTCTCATTTCTGTGTCATTGGAAGAATGTTTCTGATAGATGCTCTGTTTATTAGGCCAGCAAAACTGAAGACAATCCTAACCTGATTACATATGGTAGAGTAAGATGTGGTTAATGGACTTTATTTCCATTTTTAATTTGTCTTAAATTTTCTAACTGAAGTGCTTTTGCCACAGAAGGAGATTGCAGTAATATACTTGCTCCTAATGTTTCTCTGTCAATATAAAGAATGCCAAAGCAAAGCAGAGGATTAATTCCCATGCAGTTTTTACACAGGGCCCCAAGAACAAACAGTTATTCCCTCTAGTCCTTGTATTCCCTCTAGTCCTTGATCACTCCATGCGTTTGTGGAAGCAGTTTCCTGCTCCTACTCAGAGGTCTAAGACTTCCAGAGTTAAATCCTATTTCTCTTTGTTTGTCACAGTTTTCTGTTCCAGAGCTGACTATGGCTAAACCCAGTAGGGCCAGTCCCTACTCACACCATGTGCTAGTTCATGCATGGCACACACTCACTATGAATTATTAGCTAACAAGTCCTTAAAGCATTCTCCTGCTGTGCACACCATCAGAAGAAGACCCTAACTGAAATGACTTCTAAAGCCTACTTACCTTACCCTTCACAATTTGTGCTACCAAGTTTAGTCTCAAATCCATTCCAGTTTCATTCATGGGTTGCAGCTCTGACTCTCCTCCAGCTAATTGGCACGAGCCAGGAGTAGCACTTTCAAGGTTAATACTAATCAAAGTTGATGAGGATTTGTATTCCAGACAAAGGAATTAGGTTGTACATCCCACGTCTTGGGTCCTTGCAAAAGACAGAACCACTGCGTGTCTGCAATGCAACCCAGTGTTCGATAAGAGGGTTTTGTTATTAAATGCTTAAATAGACACTTCAGAAAAGAGAAAAATATGGAAGCTAGTGGGAAGTGGTTTCTTACAAGGCTGAAGCTGGCTGTCCCAAAGCTCATCTTTAACTCAAGAAACAAAATACTAAGAAAGCATTAACTTTGTTGCACTGTTTGGTATGATTTGGCCCAGTTTTGCTCTCCGTTTCAGGGAAGAGAGTTAGCAGCCAAAGGTATCTCTTCTCCTGCCCCTCAAGAAGAACACTCCCGCTCTTATGAAGAGCAAATGACTGTCATCTCTCCTTCCCTGCTAATGTACAGGCAGTGAGGAGAAGAGGCAAAAGGACTCTTTCCCCTTTGGGCCCTACTGCAGAACCAAATTCCTCTTGCTGACACTGGGGTCATGCTAGCTGCTAGAGGAGCCTAAAATTCTGGATCATGCAGTCACATTTTGGCCCTGCAGATCTTTACTCTTGCATCTGTAATGAGTCATCCCCAGTCAGAGATGTTATCACAGCAAAGTACATCTGCAAACATTTTATTCAGTAACTAACAAACTAATCTTTTGGAAGCTGCATGACTCATGCTGCAGCATCAGAGAAAATTCCCTTGTTAATTACTATAGAGGTAATTGCCCTTGCAAGCATGGCTGCTGTAAGGCGAAATAGCCATGTACCTCAAAGCAAGCTGCTCCTGACCACTGCACACACCTGCATTTCTGAAAATTCTTCTGAAAATATTTTGGCTGGTGAGAAGAGAACTTAAGAGCTTGCAAGAGACGGGAGTGTCTCCTCGGGGACCAGCTCTAGAGAATCTGGCACATCCACCTTGGAGGGGTGAGAGCAAAGTGAGGAGTTGTTTGAGCACACATGACCACCATGGGCTTGCAAGTGTACGCACAGGCTTGTTTTCATTTATGTTAAGTGCAGAGGGTGAGATCAGCCCAAACTGGGGAGATACATCTATTGACTTTTTAACAAGAAATGGAATTAATGGGAATCTGAACTCTGATAATGATTTACTAGGGTAAACTATTTAAATCTAATAATGAACTCTTGATAACAATTTATCAGGGTAGTAAGAGAGAAAATCCACTATAATTATATGTGTAGTGTAACAAAACACTCCCCTCCAAGTAATCATTGACCAAGGCTGAACTTAATGAGACACATGTCAGAGACCAGGATTCTCCTGCATTGGGTATGATATAAACATAATTACAGTACCTATTCCAAAAATAGAAAGTAGAATGAAAACCTTGATAGCTGAAAGGAAAAAGATGAGACATTACCCGAGGCTGGTGGCAACTGGTCATATGATGCAGCACAGGAATGCTCCAGTGACGTGCAAACAACAAAAGAGCATACAGAAGGAAAGAGAAGATACTATAGAGAAAACATAGCTCCCATTAATATACACAAAGAACGATCCCTTTCCAGTGGACAAGTGTCCTGTCCCAAGTGACGTGGAAGCTGGGAAGTTTACAGGAAAGGCAAAGAATTAATAACCAAAGCCATTATATATTGTGCTCACCCCTACTATGCTTCATTCAAGACAGGTCTGAGGCAGAGAGATGGAGCATGAGGTGGGAATGTGTATATCATAACCTTAGGTTGTGATAAACAGAGGATTACAGCCCCTGAAGCTGCCAAACCAGAGTCCTCCTGAGTAATTACTCCACATGTTCTCCTACACACACGCTTGTCTGCAAAACACACTGAATATCAGATCATGTTTTTAGCATCCCAAAGTGCCAAGAAATCAACATAGGCTCCCCTAGTTTCACTTTTAACCCACAAATTTGCATTTATAATTGATTTTGAGAAAATAATTTTAATAAACCGAAGGGCCTGGGTTCCAACTATCTCCAAATAACTGCTGCAGGGATGGGAACTCATCAAACAGCTCTGTGTTTCTGCGAGGGTCTTGGCAACACTCTCTCCACTTGTGCACAACCATTTAGTATTTTTTCCCATGAAATCTGATGCTCCCATCTTGTCATCACTCTCCTAGGCTGGGGAGAGAGCAGAAGGGCAATGAACAGTTTGGCTTACAGCACCTAATAGCAAGTTTGAGAAATAATATGTTCTTCCATTAATCCAACATCCTTGTTCTTCAGGGACTGATTTGATCCAGCCAAATTTTTACTGGATGAATATCAGACCTAGAGAGCCAAATCCTACTCTTGGTTTCACCACAATAAATCCTGAATAGCTTCACTGAGCTCAAGCTACCCAGTAAACACAACAGCACAAGCCTGAACACATTCATCAGTTTGAATCCCACTGTTTCTTCTTGAAGTTGTTTTTGAATCATTTACCTAGAATAAAGCACTAAATCCATGGAATTTGCAAACAGTATCTCAAAGCACACCCGCATCTGTTGAACAAATCTTCAGAAGCAATACATCTAAAATAGCCATTGATGCAGATTTTATTTATTTTAAAGATCGCTCTGAAAATGAATGCACTGGTAATTAGAGAAACTTAGATTGTAAGAGAGTGACATATAAAGGAATGAAAGAATCCCATCTCTGATCTACAGAAATCAAGTGCAATTTTTCAAGCCGCACTGTGATAACATCAATATGGTCAATGTTGGCACACAATGGTTTGGTTGTACAGATAATTCTGACATCTGAAACAAAAACTTTTAAAGCCTAAATGTTATTTAAATCAGTAACATATGTTCTAATAGGAAGCTTACATAATAGTTTCATTGTGTTCTCAAATAGCTGTATTCAAAATTGTAAAACTGATTGTATGCATGTGTTCCTCATACTTGATCAAATCCACGACACAGCCCCCAACTCTGCAAGCAGCGCTGAGGCCACGTCCTTATTGTCCCTGCAGAGTCCTTTCACAGTTGAACAAACGTCATGTGAATGTGAAGACCTGCCTTGCTTTGCAGCATTGCAGTCTTTGTTGGTTTTGTATTCACTCTTCCAAATTCAAGTAGCAATGTGCCGAGAGCTGTTGGCTTGGTTCTCCTCTGTCTCATGTCTTACGTGACCATGACACACAGGTTGCCTTCAGCACCTTATGCTCCCTTGTGCCAGTGTTGAACCATGGCCCAAGGCGCAAGGTAACAAGGATCATGTCTCATCTGCTGCTGCCAGAAGCACACTTTTAGGCTGAAACACCGTGGAAATGTAGCACCTAACAGTCTGGCCTCATTCTGCCTTCTGAACTGTGCAACTTTGCAACAGAAAGAGTTCCTAATCCTGTTGAGACATGTTGTTGGAGACTTCAAAAACTAAGCAAAAAGCGAGTTTGCTAGGCAATTCTTAAATACATCAGAGGAAGGCTAGCTTGTTTCAGGCTGAAAAGAAAGCATGCATTTACCAAACATCTTCTTAAATAAAAATTGTGTCTATGAAATTCTGTTTTCATAACTCCCTTTTACATGCAAATGAAGAATTTCTGTGTGAACAAAAAGTTATTGTTGCCAATGGTCTTTGCAGTAGCATGTCTCTGTTGTCTCAAATTTTTGAGGCAACCTTACTATGAACAAGAAGTTGTTCTCAAAATGGGCTGCAGTGCTAATGCCCCTAGCAATATTTCTCCCAACAAACAGATTTCACTGTTTTATTCCAGGGTTGTGGGGAGGTTTTTGTTGGTTGGTTGGTTGCTTGCTTTGTTAAGTTCCAAGTCTGGAAAGGGGCAAAGATGTCACGTATTGCTTTTTTTAGCTGTGGGTCTCTGCTAACACTTCACTGACAGCAAAATGGGTGTCTGGGAGGAAATGCAACAGCCTGGTGCTGCACAAGGCGTAAATAAATCAGGGAGAGCATTCAAGGCGTCATACTTCATGAAGCCTGTGACTCTGCCTTCTCATCTTTGTTATGCCAAAGGGAGAGACACCTGCCACAGCTTTTGTGGGCCTGCTAAGGCAAATTACAGTTATCAAGGAGTCATGTGCTTTTGGCCAGCACTTTCTCTAAAGCAAAAGCCTGAAAACAAGGACAGGAGACTATTCGGCTACAGCAGCCAAAACTACAAACTGTCCAAGGCAGTTTGGCTGTTTTCCAGGACAGGAGCCAGAGACCTGTCCTGATAAGTGTACTGATAAGAGTACTTGAGCTCTGCCATGGACACACGTGTGGCCGTGCTTCAACCAGAGACACGGCATAAAAATCCTTGTTGCACTAACACCAGTGCCCACCACCCACTGCCTCCCCCTCCAGTGCTGGCAGGCAAGGATGGCATCTGGATACAGGAGACGACAACAGATAAAAAACCCAAACCCAATGAGGTATATCTCTGGCCTATTCCTGATTTATAACCTTTCCACTTGTCATTGTTTCTTCTCATTGCCTCATTGAAACCACTGTAGCAACTGCAAAATTACATCAAGTGCTATGTTACTTGCAAGAATTTGCATTTTCCATGTCAGATTATACCTCATTTAAACAAAAAGTACTTTGTGAGACCAACAGGAGAGAGAGATTTGTAAGTGGAATGGAGTGCTGATACATACACTTCTGTAACTCTCATATTTGTGCCTAAGGTAATCCAGATGCTTACTCCTGTTAAAGTTAATACACATGAAATGTAGCTTTAATTTCAAGCGCTCTCATTTTTAGTTGCTGTCAAAAAAAACCTAGAGCAGAATAATGGGCTTGATCAACACTGATGGAGTCAGGAACAGCAATTCCTTAACACACGAATATACGACGTGTGGGACGGATAACGTAATTTTGTGTTAATTTCCTTTTGATCATTAAAACTGCTTGTCAGCTTAGTTACTGCTATAGCATTCTCACAGTGAAAGAACAGTTGCTTTAATTCAGCTCCCACAATCTGAAAGGAGTAGAGGTTGCCAAAGTGTGGTCCTGTGGAACAAGACTTGACCTTGACTATTTTTTTTCCACCCTACTTCAGCTCCCACTCTTGGCACAAAGCTGCACCCCAGAGAAACTGCAGAAACCCAACACACCGTGGCTGCATCCCACTGGGTGCACTACATCTTCCACAAGACCAAGTAAATTTTCAAGTAGGAAAAAGTTGAGACATACAGTAAATAAGACTCTCACACCCACAGATCCATTGCCCCTCAGTTTAGCCCCAGAGCTACTGACAGTTCCTATAGCTTTGGCAATTGTTCATTCTCACTGTTGAAAGCTTACATATAAAAAAATAAAGGATAATGAAACTGTGGTTACAGAATGAGTTACTTACATTGAAGAATTGAATCCCACAGTGCTTTGAAATTTCCTGCATAAATAACTTTTCAGTCTCCCACATGTTGTGTGCCTGTTTCACAGTATGTTCCAGGTCTGAGCTTTGGCAGAGTAAGACAGATATATTCCAACTTTGCTTTAATATAGATCTCATCCTTCAAAACCAATACTTGAAACTTCTAATGCTTCAGAGTAAGCAGAAGGAATATTCTGTAAAAGATCCAAATCATCTGACAGATTCAGTGGTGCTAAGACACATACCACAAAAAAAAAAAAGAAAAAAAGAAAAAAAAGAAAACAAAAGTCCCTGAAAAGTCTTTTTCTGTGCATCAGAAAAACTGGAATTCTAGATTAATTGACCACACACAATACAGAATTGGATCAGCTTGGAGTAGCTATTCAGTTTTCATCATGGTAATGGTTATAGAGTTTCCATTGTAAAAAAATACTTGAAATATTGCAGAAGCGGGTTGATATGAAAACCTAGAGAGAAAACATAATTGAAAGTGATTCAGTCTGAATATACAACGGTGGAAATGCAGATTCTTGAGATTCTTTAGATCAGGCACATTTGTATGACACTAATGATTTTCTCCTGAGGCTGATGGTCATTTCTTCTTTGTAACTTTTCCTTTCTCTCTTTTTAATCTGTGTATATATCTAATAGGAAAACAAAAAATACAGAAGCTTGCAAGAAACAGATACAGGTACAGCTTGGACCTGTGAATGGCAGTGGATTTCCTCCAAATTTCTTTCCTGTCTCAGCTTCTAATGTTCACTCCAGATCTGGCATGACAGACTTGTCTCCATATGTCCTGAGTCAAGACTACTTTAAACAATAGCTCCAAGTGAGATTTTCTCTGCTTGTACTGGCCTCCAGATGTTCTTTTACAACAAGCAAACGAGATGCAGAAGAGAAGCTTGGGGGACCTCAAAGCCCATCACAGGACTACCGAGGCAGACAGGACTTTGTAGATTTCCATACTGAGGGTGTCACTACAAGGCAGAGCCTCAGCATTTCCTTCACAGCACACCGGTAGATATCTCAAATCTGGTGCAGGTGTGTTAACTGGATGTAGACCATCTTGACCTCGCTTTTGAGGCAACTGTAGTTGCAACACTAAGCAGAGTAAACCAAACCCCTGTAAGTTCTCGCCTATGGTGAGATGAAACAGTAGAAAGTGGAGTGGTAGGATTGTGAGGTTGATGAAGTTCAAACAAGGAGATGCCACAAATGGTCTTTCAAACACACAATCTTTCATAAAACTTCTGTTACCAAAAGTGTAGGTGGTAGGTTTCATTATCAGACCTATTTCAGGTTCTCATCCCCACAAGAAGAACACACAGCGCAGCTTATGGCAAAGGGTGAAGAATGGGCATGCACTACACCTGCTGATGAAACCACAACTTCACCTCCTAAAACACAAAGGCATTCCAGTATTTCTTTCTTGCAGCTATTGATCCAGCTGTTGATGCATCTGAGAGATCTGATGCATCCTTTAAAGATCTCATGATTGAAGGATAAAATTTTGCTATACAGCAGGTCAGAAACATAGCTAGAGTAAAAGAAGCGTGCATGTATTTCAGGGGGAAAATAGCAACAGGCCCTTTGTGTGCAGCAATGTGTCTACAGAAAATAAGAACAACTAAATCAACTTCTGTGTGGAGAATATTCTATAGAAATGAAATAATGAAACTGATTGTACACCGAAATTCTATTTCTTCATTTTTTATTTGTATCACTTGGCAGTTATCAACTGATGAATACAACCATTGGCTTAATTTCCCCTCCAACCTGATTCCTTCCCTTTTTAAAAATCAGCACTTACCTTGCATTCCAAGAACATATTTTCCCACTGAACATAATTATTTTCAATAAAAAAATCAAACAAGCTGTGGAGAAGCAATTCCCTTGTAGGAGAGAATCAAAACAACCTACAAATCCATTAAACTAATGCTGATTATTTTCCTATTTCCATGAAGACAATCTTTTCACAGCTGGATACTGCTCAGGAAGGAGGCACCCAGCTTGAGCAGTTTTTGTGTTGTTGTGCCACAATTAAATTCCTCTAAGCATCCAGACATCTGGGACTCGGCTGTGGGAAATCCAGGGCTGAGCCAGTAAGGAAACCCTGTCTGACTGTGTGAGTGTGGGGTGTGCAGGGAGCCAAGAGGGGCACCCATGGGGTCACTGGAGCTCCTGCTGTGAAGGGGCCTCGATCCCAGCAGTGAAAGTTTGGGGTGGTGGGAGTGTGACTGCCAGAGTGGTTCCTGGGTGGTCAGACAGGAAAGCTTCCTTAATAGTTCCACTGGCAATGGGCTAATTACTATTGCTTCCCAACCCTGTTCTTTGGTGTTTCTCACACCACGATTATAACCATTCATTCTCATCACTGGCTAAAATGAGTATTTAGGTGTAAATTTTCATAAGTGAACCCCGACACTGACAGCTGAAACAGAGCAGCTGCAAACTGCCTAATAGCCAGGCACATAAGTACTTATTTGCTGGCAGAAATCAGCTAGTCATTACTGAAATTTTTATTTGTCATATCCAGAGCATGTAAGCAAGATCATGATACCATTAGGCAAAGCCTTACACACAACTCATTCAAAAGACTGTGTCTGCCCAGGAGTAATATGTAAAATAAACAACTGAGACGGAAAATACAGCATATTTATACAGTTAACCCAGGATGCTGTAGAAAAAACAGCTAACCCAGGAACTGAGTTGTAATTTTTTTGAAGACCTGATTCAGTAGGATAGGTGCAAGGCACGAGAAAACATCCTGAAAGGAAAGTCTACTTTTTACCAAATATACTCAAAATGGAGTGTCTATTCAGACAGTGGGCAGAGAAGTGGCACAATTATTTAATGGGCTTGTCTTACCTTGCAGGAGTTTACTGGCAGCCTTCCCGTACACCTTATCTGTAACTTACTTACTTTGCTATTTCACTAGCCATGTTCATGATGCAAAAAGTGTTGCTGTGGTCTGTGATGATCCCCTGATGGTTTTCATGCCCTGTATTGTACAGCAGTCACAAAATAGAAACATGATAGTGGTGCACCTGGAGGAAGAGACCTGCTGCCATGGAACTGCTGAGATGACCATGAGAGCAGGTCCTCTCTGCTCTGTGAGGAGACAGATGCACTGCACCCTCCCCACCAACCCTGTCATGATCAGGACATTCAAACCTGGAGCTGCAAGGGCAGGCCCTGCCTCATCATCCCCTTCCTTACAGGTACACCCTTTACCTGACAGCCTCATATAGAAGGCAGGGGATTTTCAGCCAGGGAAAGCTTCAGAAAATGCAGTGCTGGTGGTAAGAACCATGGAAAGACACTGCAAGGCCACAAACTTGTTTTGGTGTCCTGTGCTCGCTGCAGAGTGGAGCCCAAGCTCCATCTGTGCATTTGTACAGAAAAAGTTCAGCTTCCCTTGCTGGGGAATGAGCCTGTCAGATTCCCTGATATCTAAGGTCACAAAGACAGTTATATTTTCTACTTTGGGCACCTGACCTGGTGAAATGAAACCAGAGGTCTACTCAGGACAGATAAGTGGTGAAAGCAATCAGATTTCCCTAGGGCCTAAGGCAGACAGGCTGATTGTGCTTCTCTGAAAATAATCCACTCAACTAAAAGCAGCTGTATTTCTGTCCCAAAATCATTACTTTTTTATCAATAATATGAATATCCTTAAAACCATCAATGCTAAATAAAACTTGAGGTCACAGCAATTTTGCCCAGGATTATAACACTCCCAGGGATCTGCAGGCACTAATACAGAGAAGACTCATTAATGCAGAGATTAAGATTCAATTTAAATGCTTTCCTAGCTCCTGGAAAGCACTTAAAGTCCTCAAAGAACACGTTCTTAAGACAGACTTCATAGCAGCCGTAACTGCTGAAGGACTTTCAGTCCGGCTACACAAAAGAATTAACAGGAACACTTCCTATAGAAACTAGCCTGCATTTGAAATTAAATGCTTTCCCCATCCTGAAATGTAAATATGAAAGTAAACAGTAATGCTCTGGGCACTGAAATAAGGGTATGAAGGGATTCACCCAGACCAAATCAGAGCAGTGGTTCTCTCACTGCACGTGTAAGAACAATCTAGAGCAAGAGCACCCTGATTCCTCACGAAACACAGTAAGAAACTACTGTAACACGAATCATCTGTTAACAAACATTTGCACCTGTAATGCAAACTGCATTGATTTTAGAAACTATTCGGGGATTTTAAACATCATAACAGCAATGCTGACCCTTGTTGCACAAAACCTGTTGGTTTACACATGATATCTATGTACCTATGTACGTGTTACTATGCATCAAACACAGTAATCCAGTAATTGCAAAAGATTACAAATGACAGTCCGAAGAAAAAGGAGGAAAAAAACTGGAGGGGAAAAAAAAGATACAGGAAAGGAATAAGTAAAAATGACAAGGAAAAAAAGCAAATTTAGGGGAATGTTGCCCCCACATTCCTCCTGTTTGAGGGAAAACTATCCAGCAAATAGTTGGTGCCTAGACACGCTATCAGCAGTACATCCAATTTTTTGCCAGTGTCAGTGTCACGATCAGTGTCATGGCTCAATCTTATACAAGATGGTGTAACTTGATCCAGATCCAGCAAAGCAATTGGACCAATGTTTAATTTTCAGCTTGTGAGCAACGCCACTGAAGGCAGACTTCTTGTGGCTTTAAAAACACAAGTTATTATATTTCCTTAAACTCATTGTTGGATAAGTACCAAGGAGTTATATTGCTAAGTTAAAATACCTAGAGATCCTGATTCAGGTCTCACAAATACTTCTAAACATTACTTTAGAGCCCTTACCCTCAATTAAGAAAGAATTTGTTAGGCTCTGGTTTCTTAAAGTCATAAAATGATCAGCAAAAATCCTTATTCAAATAGCTTGGCTCACATTTACAGTTATTTTTTTCACAGCCAAGAGGGCTCAAAACATTGCAAAATGTGCATACAGATTCCTGTGTTGATAGTCTTGTCTCCAGGAGCTGGTGTTAAAAAAACAAAACAAAAACTTAAGGCTCATAAAAGCATAAGAATTATTGATTTTGAATGTGCTCTGCACCTTGCTCATTTGAACCTCCTGACAATTTTACTGACTGAAACAGACCAGGATTACTTCCCTCTTGCTCTGGGGGATGCTTCTGCAAGAGTGCAAGACCAATTAAGAGAACTGCGGCAACAAAATGTTAACTCTATCTGGATGAAGAAAATCTATTTTCCTTTCCCCATATCCTCCATACTCACTCCTGTCCCCACACTTTGCAGTCGCTGCATTTCATCTCACTTAAAATATGACAGTATCTCTCTCTGTTAGAAACAGTTGCTTGAGAAGCCCTGAGAGTGATCAGTCTTCTGCTGGCTACAATGCGTAGTGATGAATGGCAGGAAATGAACTTCAGCTGCTGAAACAGCTTTTGCTGGAAACTTATGGGAACCAGGTCCCAAGATTCTCCTATCTGATTTAAAAGCCCTTTTGTAAAGATATCTATCTAAACTTTTTTAAACAGATCTTTTCATTCATCCCTGGATTGAGAATAAAAGCAATCTGATAAAAAAAAATACATAGGCTACATGCCAAAGCAGAAGTAGTAATTCATGGGCCTTGAAATACAGTTCTTTTACTGGAAACCTTACAAAAATGAGGACCATGGTCATCACCAGAAAAAAAAAAAAAAATAAAAGAGAGAGATTTTAACAGGCATAATACAGAACAGGCTTGACTTTTCATCCTCAATTATCAGTTCATAAATCTAGAATTTCTCAGTTGCTAGCAAATGGGTGAAGGTCATTGAACAAGGACATAATAAAATTATTGTGATTAAGAAAATTAACAACAATATGAACTATTTTCTTTTCACAGTACACTGGATTTTCCAGAGCTGTTCCCTTTAGCAAAGGGCCAGTAGAAAACCAAAACCCAGAAACAGCCAAAAAAGAAATTCCCTTTCAACCGCCAAGATTGATTATCTGCAAATAAACTTGGATATATTTTCCTTTTGGATTAAATTAAATAGTTGATAATGACATCCTTTCAAAGTTCCAAGTATTCAAAAGTAATGCAAGCTTTAGGAGGATTGGGGAGGGACCATGAATTTACAACTAAAGTAGCTTAACCACATTCCCCATCAAAGGAATCACAACTTCTTCAGGAGCTACCAGGAGAAGCCAACATCCAAACTCACTGACTTAGCAAGCCTTGGTCTCCCATAGAAAACTGTAATATAAGAATACCTTGATTCCTCACTGCCAGAACATGACTCCTTCAATTTCCATTGAACAGTGCATGGCAATGAACACCTCAGCATCCTCACAGCTTAAGTTCCTATGTGAGGTTGACAGGAATAAATGCCTCAAAAAAATCAGTAACTGAAGTCAGGATCATAAATCTTCATTTTGACATCTCCCTGTCAGGATTATAAATCTTCATTTTGACATCTCCCTATGTCCTGTTTACTACCAAGTAAATTCTTCTCCCATTTTTAAACGAAAAAAGAAGAAAAATAGAAAAAACAGTTTTAATTCCGTTTCATCCTAAAATAATTACGTAATCCTACTCTGCAAGACAAAATGAAACAAAAATAAAGTGACAAAATGCAAAGTTTCCCATCTTATTACCCACTCATGCACGCACACTGACAGCCTTTTCTTCATAATGATTCACCAGAATATGCTTTTATCACGTGAAATAAAATGAAAAGAACGTCTGCTTTTAGCATCCCAAGTATATACAAAACACCCTCCATCTTTTTTCTGCTTTTCTGTCCTTACCGTCTTTTCACTAAACAAACCAATCTTCCAGTCAGTCCTTACAAGACGTTTCCCATTATCTGCTGCCCATTTTCAAATTACAACCACAATGATTCTGACCTTATGGCTGACAAAATCTGTGGGGATTACTTTCAGTAAGAAGGAAGAACATTTTCTTCTGCCATCCTCAAAAGCCTCATTTGCAAGGGTTAGGTTGAATAAATCAAAATAATCACTTTTTAGACAGAATTCAAATATCAACAAGATTAATTCAGAAATAAGATTCTAAATTTTGGAGTAAATGGCAGCAGCCTCTAAAATGGAGTAGCTATGTTCCATTAGATATAGCAGGCGTCACTACTGCTGTGGCAGCAATGTTGCTCTAATGGGCATTAAATTGACAGGATGCACACATCCAAAAATAAAGTTCAAGTACAAGGCTGTGCTTGCATGGGATGTGCCCTTAAATGATCTGTGTTGCTCAGTGACAGGTCGTCAAAGATGGGAATTAATAAAGGAAAGCTACTGCTGTAACTATACAGACAGAGCTCACGTCTGGGAGAGCTAACAAAGTCTTCTTCCTTTACCTGTTCCCTGACAATTGCATTAACCTGGCACACAGAAGGAGGAGCAGGTAGCTTCTCCTGGGGCTGGAGGGCCTGGGAATCATCACAATGTTAGACTTGATATCCAAGCCCAAACACATTTACATTAGAGTAGATAAAATCAAAACTCAACTTGAGACCAAGCATTCCCTGCATCAAGGACCACAAGAGTGTCAGGTAAAAGAAAATGGTTTGCCACAACTTTTCAAGACAGAAATTAGAGTCTCAGAATACAGAGGTGCAAAATCCTGCTAAAACCATAAATCAAGCAGTTTCGTTTTCCTGAATTGCGTTCTTATATTCAATACCAGCAGAACTGATCAAAATGTTTTCTGTTGACACATTTTAAGAGAATATGGATTTTTGATCAAACTGAAAAACATTTTAAAATATTTTTCTTTTTAATATAATAAAATATGTCTTAATATTGTCTAGTATCTCTTAATATTGTCAAAATTTAAATTTTTTTCACCCACTACTTACTCCTCCATTGCAATAATGGAGCAATTTCATGCTTATGACAATGATTGGTTGCTATTAAAACAAATGCAGAATTAAAATAAATGTAGAATCACCATTTTTACGTATTATGGATTAAAAGGTGGGAAAAACAAAATTTAGACAGCAGATACTTCACCTCATCACCAGAACAAGAGAAAATAAGATCAAAGTGTGACAACTGAAGTTCATTAGATACTTCAGAGAGATCAAGAAGAATTTATTGCCATTTCTTTTGAGGCAACATGTTCTCTTTAACAAGAATTGGCAAACCCACTACTTTTTCCCCCATGAGTTTAGTAGATAGCCATACAAAGCCAGAGAGCAGTCCTGTTTAAAACAGGGCCTTTTACACAGCCCTTTTCTGACATGAACTTTATTTTTCCACTTTGCATTAATTAGCAAGGGTAATACAGATATCAGCACAGGAGAGAGAAGACAGCTCTGCCTCCTCATTGTGATGGGTTTCACTCCACCTTTCCAACCAATCAACCAACCAACTCCTCAGCTGTCTGGGAGAAAACGTGACATTTTCATGCAGCTCAGCAAGCGAGGGACATGTAGGCTTCAGAGCAGCTCTCATAAACCTGATTCCATTGACTTCAATAAAGCCAAAGTGATTTTCATCAGCTGAGGAACTGGTCTGACCTGTACAGAACAGGCTGTTGTGCACAGTAAAAGCCCAAAGGCTGAAACACTCTGAAATCCAAGCACCTAGACATAGATAAGAGGGGAATTTTTAGCTCCTTTCAAACGTGCAACAAATTTCCACAGACTTCAGCACAGCAGGAACTTCCCTGGTGGCAAACTAGGGCTAATTCATAGGCACCGTTGCAGCTACACTGATTTATTCCACATCAGGTCCTGTCCTTAAACTTCTGTGGTAGGGGAGCACATATTCATGACCTAATCTATTATCATAGCATGGAGAAATGGAAAGAATGAAAGCAGCACAAATGAAGATTTTTATCACTTAAATAAAATTGAGGGCTGTTATTCTTTATATTTATTTCATAGAATCATTCATTTCTTACCTCACAGACACAAGCAAGCTATTGTTCAACTTCAGTTCTCTCAGGTTAGGCAGATGCACACCTGTGGGAACAGAATAAAGAATCACTTTGCGGATCTGAGATTAGAGTAAAGGAAATTTATGACAATTACAAATTGAAGCATCTAATTTTACATGCATTTCTTCGCTGTTTCTGCCAGGCCTGTGCTGGACTTCTTCTAAGAAAATCAATGAGATTATTTCACTCAAAAATATTTCATCCGCTGCATTTTTGAAACATATACGTATTGTCTGCATGACTACCCAATCACAATTTTTGAACCCCTCTCTGGAAATTCTGATATGGCACCTTTCCAGGCAGACAACAAAAGAAACTGGCTTGATGGGTGTCTGTTTTCTTTGGTCTGATTCCCCATCCTGACTGACTATTAACTGAGTGATACTCTGCAGAGCTAGGGGATAGTTCAGAGTATAGCATTCCATGACCTATTCAATGGCAAGTAGTGATGGACTTACTGAATACACAGCCAAGTAACACTTCTTCAAAATATAATTTTGAGTCAAACAACAAATGCATAATGTTCCCTGTCACAACATCATCTTTTATGGTTCACAGGTCCCCCAAACATTAAATTTTGCAAAGCATTGCTTTCTTCTTTTAATTTTCTGGATATGATCAATTGTTTACCATTGAACAGTACAAGTTTCATACCTATAAAATCCTCAGTATTCTGTTGTTATTACTTTAATTAATGGGGGTTTTTTTCTATGCCTGAGAGACATTTGCCTTTTTGGTTCACTCTAAAGATATCTCTGAACCAAAATCATACACCAAATCCCTCTGAGCTACAGAATAATTTACACATAAGCTCAAGTCTCAGAAACCATTTCTTATTGACAGTAGCAAATGTTCACCTATTCCCACTAGCAGAGTTTACTCAAGGCTGGTGAGCATCCTCCAGTATAACACGCAACCATGTAGAAGTAATACCA
Organism: Oriolus oriolus; assembly: GCA_013400235.1. NCBI lineage: Eukaryota > Metazoa > Chordata > Aves > Passeriformes > Corvidae > Oriolus > Oriolus oriolus. The sequence continues at coordinate 870,689 of VXBT01006601.1, forward strand.
GTTTTAGACAAACTGGATCACAGCTGAAACATTAAAATGAGTTCTCAGCAAATATTTTTATGAGTTCTCTGAGTAATCACTGTCTGGCAAGGGTGATTTACCAACGTCCAGAAGGACACCATTCCAGTGCTCCACAAAAGATAAAAAAAAGAAAGGGGAGTGGGATCTCAAAAGCAAACAAGGGAGGTCATATTGTTCATTCCCCAAACAGAACAAGAGCACTTAATGCAAAAACATTTTAATAAATCATGTTTTAATAGAAGCATTATCTACATCTCATGTTGTTTTGGAGTGATTATAATGCACATATTGATCTTCATGCTGTACTGCAAGTATTTAAGTTCATGTCTTTGCAAAGCACTTTAGAAAATACAAAAAATTCAAAATGCTGCGCAAGTTTTTTAGCCTTGTTTTTTAATGATTTTCCACAATCCACAAAAATTGGAGCACGAATTAGAACACCCAGTCCTCATCCTGCAGGGTATGCTTTCTCATGTCAAACAAGTTTTATACATTTATACATGTATATATGGCAATGAAATAATTTGGAGTCCTGGCAGAGGAGATATGAGGATCTCTGTTAATTACTCACAGCAGTCACAGTAGCTACTGAGCAAGGACTTCCTCAGATATAAATCATGCCCCAAGAAATTCCTCCCCCACCCCCGCCAAAAAATAAATCTAGACTCTAAAAAATTTTCTATCCTGTTTCTGACAAGGACAGAGAGATTAAATGGCATCCCCTGAAGTATTAAAGGAAAAAAGGAGAGGCTGCAGTAGCCAATCCAGTCCCAGCTCTAAAGTAGGCAATAGCCTTGCCATGGATTCAGTCAGAGAGGTAAAAGGATTACCAAGCAAAGGCTGTTGCAAAGTATTACAAAGCAAAAGTGTTTTAAGGACCAGTGCTAAGCAGAAGATTTGAATGAGGAGTCAAGAGAAATGGAGAGACTTGCCCAAGAAAAAGCTTTCCACTGAATGCATTTACAGTTGCTTCAGGAAAGAAGCAACAATTAAAGGATCCAAAGAGGCCGAGTAACAGGCTGATGATAGAATTTTCACATCTGGTTATTTCATTATTGTAACTTGATCCCCCATCTCAGATATTTTTTGCATTTTGGCACGATCTATCCCTGGGAACTTGTAAAGTGTTACACTTTAATGTGTGGTTTACTAGCTTGAAATAGAAGTATGCAATGCCTGGTGGTGCAAAATTCTGCCAGCAGTATTCTGCAACGTATTTCTGCCAATCTGCAGATTCTTTCCTCCTTTAAGTTTCATATCGACATGTAATTGTTCTTTGGCACTAAGAATTCATTGTTCCATTGATTTTGCTGGTTTTTAGAGTTGCAAATCCTTATAAATAGATTAGAGGCTGGAAGATTAAATTAAGAAGAGAAAATTGTAAAATGAAGTGACAAAATAAGATACTTATCCCAATGTAACAATGTATTTCCAATTTTCTTAATTTTAACCCTCACGGCATGTTTCCTCAGAGCAAGGACACATGATACTAACATATAAAAATACTCTAAAATACAACAATACTAACTTCTGTATTAATTTTAGCAGTACAGGCAGTATATTCCTTATCCTGCCTTCCTTTGTATAATTTCCATTTCTAAAAACAAGAATGGTCCACAAAAACGCTGATGATTGCAGGACAAGGCTGAGAATTCAGAATGACAACCAGTGTTATCTCATCTGTCTGCGATTCCCTTTCACTAAAGACTGGTTTTGTTATATGGCTCTGAAACTACTAACCACCAACAATGTACTAGTGTTAAATTATTCTACTGTACCAGTGGAACAAAACAAAATGAAGGGCAGAAAGAAATCAAAGTGCAAGGTAGGTGAATAAAAGTGATACACACACACTCAACAACACTGCCTGAAGGGCTGCACTTTACAAGCAGGGTAGCAATGTCCAAGGTGCCTTGGTACAGCAGATGGCATTTAGAAAATTGACTAGGAGTAAAGAGAAAGCAGCCAAAATACTGGTTTTATTATATTCTACAAGTTACAACACTTCTATTTCTAACACTTGTTGTTTACATTGTGAAGTATTCTCTAGGTAGCATCATACATCTTTGTTTTTCTATTGTTAACAAAAAATCATCGTGGCTTGACTTCTTGTGCCTTTTGGAATATGGACTAGTAAAAAACAAACAAAAGCAATTACTGACAAGAGCTTGCATTGGTATCAGGCAACCATCGTGCTTTGTTGACCCTGCAACACCAAAACAGGTATATGAGAACAGGCTGTACTCTTCTAGCAAGAGCAACCTGATAAGCAAATTAAACAGTCTGTTTAGTTCACTTGAGCTGTGTTTGATCATGTAAGACACATCACTTTGATGCTATTTCTACACACTCATTTTTTTGCACATTTCTGAGGTGAACTGGGCAATACAGCTGGAGATGAGACCCCAGCCCTTCCAGGCAAACCCAAGGCAGCTGCAGTCCAGCTACCTGAGATGGGGATCTCACGGAAAACACATCCATGCAGGGTTTAACATCAGCGCGCTGCCCCATACATACTTGTGACTCCTGGAGACCCTGTCCGAGCCCTGCTCAGTGAGTTTGTCAGTACCAGCTAAGCCAAGACCATCCTGGGCAGGAACACCCGCACCAGACTCGCTCCTCCAGCCTCTGTGCTGCCACACTGGCTGCCAGCAAAGGTGTCTTGGCTCTGCACCAGGAATGCCAACAAGCAGGGCAAGAGGAAAGAGAGGTGATGACCCTGCGTGAGAAATAGCACATGGCTACTTCTGAACCCTTGGCAGAGCTTTGCCTTGATAAAACATGTGCAAGGGAAGTGGCAGTCTCCAGACACGTAATCAACTTAGTCTGGCCACCAGCAGGCAACAATTCAATAAGGACCAGCGAACAGCACTGTGGGTAACTTGATTTGGAGCTATTAAAATTACTTAGAAATAAGAGGACTATGTAGTGTCTTAATTGACTCTATCCCACCATTATTTTCAACAGGAATTTCTATGAGCCGGTCATGAATGCAATTCCATACCTGTCAGCAATCAAAACTGAAGGGATAAGGTAATGAAAAAGAAATAGTCCCTCTGTTTGAATATGAACTGAGGTCTACATGCAGCTGAAGAGCACAGAAATCAACTCCAAGATATGCAAAGCTGGATACAAGGCTTGCCAGGGAGTTCAGTGTTGCATCTGTCACTCAGCAAGGTGCACTGAAAACAGTTAGAGAATTCAGCAATTACCCCAAGCCCTGCAAAGATTCAGATTTAAGTTCTGGTTATGAAGCCTTTCCTTAATTTTAAAACTGGTCACGTGAAAATATTTCAATATCGGTCTTTTCATGTTTTAGCCCAGACCTTGTCCCTAAGGAAAGTCACTCTTCCTCCCCACCATGTCATGCCATTTTGCAGAGGCAGACCTGACAAACTGGGCAAGGTTAACAGGATGGTGCTTTAAAGCTCAGCACACAAGTGGAATGATCTCAAGAAAAACATCAAGCAACAAGTTTTAAATCACTCTAGAAATCTTTAGGTCCTGAGTGTTTGTGTCACAGCCTGTAGCACAAGCTGTGAACCTTGAAATGTTTCAAGTGAAAACTGTGGTGTAAATTTGGGATTCAAGCGCTGTAAAGTTCCAGGTGACCCAGAGTTATGTGCGGTCTCCTAGCTTTTAACATTTTCACCTGGCCATTTAAGAGCTTGCATGGCCAATTTTATCTTTACACATAAAACCAGTCAAAACAATATTGTTTACTGAGTGTGGACTGATCATCCAAACAATTTGCTGATGATAAAGATGCTCTTAACCATCTTCCACAGCTAAGGAATACAGTGAAAGCAAGGTGAAGTGGTTTAATACACGTATAAAGAAGGCTTATTAGACAGGTTTGAAATGCAAAAGAAACAACAAATTACAGAGCAGTCCAGGCTGGCGGGGACAGTCAGAGGTCTCAAGCCCAGCATCCTGCTCAGAGCCAGGCTATCTGTGAGATCAGACCAGGGTGTTCAGGTCTTCACTCACTTGAAAACCTAACAGGATGAAGTCTCCAAACCTCTCTGGATACTCCTATTGCTTGACTACCCTAATAGGGGGAAAACTTTACATCCTGTCACGCTGGAACGTCTGTCATCCCAGTTGGTCTGGTTCTCACCCATCTCTTCCTCAGGCTGTTTCTCCAGACCCCTGCGAACACAGACCAGGTCAGCAGCACAGTTTCAGGGGCAGGCAGCCAGCAGAGAGCAAGCAATGAGCTCAACACCTTCAACAGCAGTCTCGCTTGCACCATTCACAGTGGAGGTGCAAACTGCTCTGCAAAACCCCTAAAAATTTAGGCCTTACTTCATATGCCTAAAAGTCATCTGCCATGTGAAAAAAAATGGAAAGAAACTGAAGCAAATTTTCTGCCCTCGCCACCTGCTGACATTTGCAAAGGGATTTTCACAGGAAGGAAACTCAGAAATGCACCTTAAAAATACCCAGAAGGAAATTCAGAATGGTCTTGATGTTGTGTTATCCTCAAAAGCAGCGGGGACCTGCAGGTGCTGGTTTTTATGGCCCTCAAGGGCCAACTCTTGGTGTGAACAGTGGGATATAAACAAGATGGAAGTTATCTGCATCATGGACACAGTGTTCTGTATTTTGTATTCTGTAAAAGTTGCAAAAGCCTAACCATGGAGAGGAGAAAGGGATTTATTCCAGTAATGGAAAGGAAAGGGAAGTAGGGAATGATGAAGGTGAAACATTTTGCTAGCTTGTCACAGCTAATGTAAAATGGCATAGGAATGGGAGCACCACTTTTGAGCATTATAGAAATGGCATAATGAGATTTGCTTATCAGCTGGAGGAAACATGATTGAATAGATTATGATCTCTGAAAGAAACGGATGTAATTTACCTTAAATTATCAAGTGCCTATGAGAAAGAGACTTACTCTTTATGAAATAAACAGAATAACCAATACAAAGGGGCTGTATAATACAAAACAAAAGCCCTCTTCACTGTTCTTGCTCAACCATTCTTGACAGATAGACATCAAAAGATCCATTAAAGCTAATCAGCTGTTATATTATAGTAATTTGCATATGAAAAATTAAGTGCTTGACTGAAAACACCAGCACACAGTTTTGGGGACAGGACTCCTTTTTAGCACAGAAAATATTACTCTGCAGTAGTTACTCAGCTTCAATGTAGCAGAACATGGACTTGGATGTGGTAGGAATCCACATGACAGAAAACGACTGCCAGTACTGGAAAAAAAGGAAGGCTTTATATTCTCAGTGTTAACTCTGCAGCAGAGGGAATTCCTTTGGTACTTCTCACTTCCCTGGTGCAGTGACAATGACATAAAAATGAATGACAAGTGTTAGGGCTGTTTGGGGCTCATCAAAATGATGTATCTACAGGACCTGTCTCCAGTTCATCTTCCAGCACTACTCAGTGAGGCTGTACAGGGTGCAAAGACAGGCTGTTGGAAGCATAAGCCACTGGCAATTCCTCCGTCACAGGGAAATCTCACAGTGGAGAGAAGCTGACTTTTAGCTCTTGTTTTGCTAGAGACAAGAGTAAATGCTCATTTAGGGCCTAGCATATCATACAAGAAAAATTTGTTCAAACTAATTGGCTTTAGACAGAAGCTGTGTCACTCATCCCATTGCCAGGGTTTCCAGTCTTATTCAGAGCCTCACACAAGAAGAGAGAGATCAAAGAGTATGAGGTACACCAGGGAGATCCTGTTTCAAGAACTCTTGGGAAGGACAGTACTTTTCACTGGCTGTTGGTTAGTGAGTCCCTAGTCAAGATACGATAAAGGAAAATTCAAAATGGTGAGCAGAAAATAAAGTGTTTTCTTACCAAAGTTCCCCAAGCTGACCTCTCTGGTGTCTACTCGCATCTCTAGAGCCTTCACTTGCTGCAGATCATCTACCCCTGCCAAAATTTGCTGTAAAGATAAGCAGAAATATATGTGTACTCTCATGCAATAAACCAGATGCCACAGCAGCAAAAAGGTATAGAAAGACTTCCAACCAGTGTTTTGTCAACATATATTTCAGGTCACTGTGGCTAGATGTGTAATCACAGTGAAATAAATTTAGTATTCGAAGACCTGTCTTCCTTGTAGCCCCAAAATATTCTAGTCTCCCAAAACTTATACATTCCTTAAAGAGTCAAGGCTGAGGGTTACATTCAAGCTTCAAACCAGCAACAGACCTACATGCCAGCTAGCTTCATTTAAACAGTATGTCCATGCTTTAAGATTTGCACAAGTCTTGCGTTAATCCTCAGCAGATAGAACGTGTTAACCTTAAGCATCACCGGTAATTCAAAAGGTGCTGGAGGCAAAACTCAACAAAACACACTGTTTATCTCTTAACCCAAAACAATAAAAGGAAACATGATTTTGGCTCAAGCAGCTCACTTTTCTGAAAGCAGACTACACTAATTGCAAGAATTATGAATTCCTTTGAAAATACCTAGGCAATGCAAATAGATGCCTTCAAAATCCTTCATCATTTTTACAGAACTGTACTAATTGGATGAACCACTGCATTAAGCAAGGATGTGTGTGTGAATGCAGACTCTTTCCTAATATCCTAAAGTCTGTGTTGATACACACATGTACATTTTGCCTTGGCAGAGGTAAGCAGGAGGAACAAAACAAGCAGAAGCTATACACAGAGGAGAGAGGGAAGCTCTAAGACTGCCAGTGAGAACCACAGTAAGGCTGTGAAATCCTAAGATGCCAGGCTGCAATTCCACAAGGAGCAGAAGCAATCTCACATTACCGCTGCTCTCATCCCCTATTTCTTCTTGCTATGATGCAGCTTCTCTCCCCCCAGTTTCCCCCATTCAGGGTACATAACCCACTACCTCCTTTGCATCAGCTTAGCTGCATGAATTAAACCAGAAGAATCGTATCCTTTCCTCCTGATGGGTTAGTGGTTCATAGAGGAGTCTGAAACAATCCTTGAGAAACGAGAAGCAAGGTTTATTTGTCACACTAACTGCCTGAATTAGTTGATGTTATACATAGTGATGAGACTTCTAAATTTTCACCTTTGTGTGTCAAAAGAGTTAGGATGTGGGGCTGAACATGTTCACTTCAAAGAAATCAGTTTCCTCATCAAGGATGCAACCAAGAGCATGGGTTGAAAGTATTGTCACCAACCTTTTGGGCCTTTACTAAAGCTGAAGGCAGAAAGTCATTCAGTGATCTCCATGTACAGAGGACAAATTTTCTCACTGTTAAAAAGCTACAACATTCTTTAGGTTTTTTTAATAAGGGAGAACTTACTCATTAGAAGGCAATGTGTAGGACGACCTCTGCTTATGAGTTTTGGGAAGAAAAAATAACCACGAGAATATCCAGTTCATTTTGCAAGGAAAAAATGGTGGTTGCAACATTCTTGCTCGTTAGGTAACATATTTATTGTGCACAAGTGGCTGCAACTTCCTCTGATGGTTCCACATCCTCTTACAGAGGACCAAAACCAGACTGAGTGTAACTGAGATGGCAATTTAAAAGAGCATGGTTTCCAGAAAAAGCTGAGCATTCCTCCTTGAAAAACAGTCCCCCTTTATAAGGTGTTGACTTGTACTCCTAAGAAAGAGAATTACCCAATATCTTCAACTGCTTTTGACCTAATTTTAAAACATTATGTTTAAAATTATTTTAAATCTTATTTTTAATCTTATTTTTTGAAACTGTCATTTTAAGCAGGCTGAACATAAGAAAGCTTCTAGACTCTATCCCCACATGCAGCCACCACAAAACGTGTTTTGCTCTTGCAAAGGCAGCAAGCTTATCAACTACAGACTGCTTTCTCCCTCCAAGTGAACACAAGATCCCTCATGGCAAGACACATTTTGCAGTAACCCTTTTCAGCAGATGACACTGCCTGTCACGTAGCACGAGATTATGTGTGAAACAAGAGCTAGCTGATGTCCTGGCATAAAACCATGCACTCGGATTGCTGGATTCGGATGCAAGCTCACTGCCATTAAAGGAAGAAGCTTCTGAAAAATACCTCTCTGCTCCCCATCAAAATAGTTTTAAGAGCCTACATCAGAACAGGAAGAAGCTTCAGAACAAGTAATAAGCTTGGGGTCACACACTCTGTCAGTTGAGTAGCAAAAGTTCCTGATACCCCAAGGAGCCTTTGCTCCTTATTTTGTCCTTTTCTCCTTTTCTTTCTGCCAGTTCCCTGGATGCTGTCCTTCCCCTGCTGTATTCCAAACAGCCTCTCTTCACAGTTCTGCTCCCTGATCTTTTTTCTCAAAATCCAAGTATAAAACCTGCATAAAGTTATATTCTCTCCTTGTCTAGGGTTCCCTGTTCCTTTTTCTCATACCAAGGATTACCAATGTCATTCCCTGCATTGCTTTTCCTCTTCCTGATCCGCTGTTTGTACCTTCTCCACTGTCTGAGAGATGAGCTGCTTAGTGCACCCGTATTTTTGTACTGCAGTAGGCAGAACTGTGACTCCAGTGCTGGAGAAGGTTATTGGCTGTCATCACCAGCTCTTTGAACTATAGATAGCTGCCTCGAAGCATGTGCTAACCAGATGCAACAAACTCCATGCATGCTCGGTGCCCACCTCCCTGTTCCACGTTTCCAAGAGTCCCTGTGAAAATTGTCGTCCTTCCATCTGCGGGTGGTGAGGAGATGCTGGGACAGCTTGAAACCAGTTTGCTGTGGGATGCACAAGTTAGTGTAGTACATGAAGGAAATGAGAAATGCTCTTGGGTGGGGGATATGAGCTCATTTAAAGGCACTAGAAGCACTGAGACCCCAGGTGCTGATTGCAAGCGAGTCAGCAAGCAAAGCCAGGGCGGCAGTTCAAGAGAAGGAAACGTGGGGAACAGTTCCTGTGGAAGATAGTTAGGACATTACTACTCTCCAGACACTATTCTTGGCATGCTGGTTCACGTGCAATTGTGATACTTTTCATGTCATGGCTAAAATTCTGACACCAGGAATGGGGGACATTTAGGGAAGGATGTGGAAAAACTTAGGCAAAGATGGAACGTATTTAGCAGGATCTTCTGTTGCTGCTATTGTTTAATGTCAAAGCATGGGAACCTTCATCAAAATTTGAAAGGAGGGATATTTAGGAAGAATTTTGCTGCAAAAGGAAAAAAAATCATGACCCAACACACTGAAGGGGTCATCAGCTTGGACAGAGAGATGTCTGGCACCATGTGAATAGAAGTGATGCTACAGTGCTCTGCATCTCTTCACTCCTAGGGCCATCCCAGGTCTGGGAGAGGCTCCTGCCCTAATTCAGAAGTGTCCCACTGTGGCTGCAGATAATGACTGCCTGCCCATAGCTTGATGGGCTGTTCAGACAGCCAGGGACAGAATGTCTCTGCCTGTGCCCCAGGAATGCTTGCAGACATGAAGGTGCCGTATCACCTTGGTGTTTCTTTGGCTGTTTCCAGCTGCTCAGCCTCCACGCAGGGCAAACAAAAAGGGACCAAGGATCTGTTCTAGGCAAAGAGTTGGATATATTCACAGTTATTTTAGATAAAAAAGATACCTTGAAAAAACCAATGTAATTCTAGGCTGATTGTTGGTGTTCAGAGAGGACTCTGCTTGCCACCCATGTGCAGCCCTGCAAGGCAGGTATCAGTTAGACAGAGAAGGGCAATGTTTTCTGAAGAATGAAACATCAAAATCTTTCTGGCATGTGAAGTTCAAGAAAGGGGTCTGAAAGGTTGATTCTGAGCAGCAGTTTTACACTCCACCGTAAATTTGTTTATTTGAAAAGACACATTTCCATGGTAAAGCACTGCACAAGTCTTTGAAGATACTTTGAACACAGGGTAAGTAAAACAAAGACAAAGTTCATTTTACAATTTTTTTACCTTCTTCAAAATAGGAGTAAAACTATTTTTAATGATATTATGCAGAAGCTATGGGTAAATGATTTAGCCAGTAATTTAAGAAGCAAGCTCATGATGTCTCACAAACCATTCCCACCATGCAAAATGTCTGGCCAAATGTCTGGCCAGTTGTGGACTGTACACTGGTTTGGAAAGCTTCTCCTCTGACTGACAAGAAAAGCCAGTAAGCATTCAGTAAAAAATTGCAAGTGAGAAATACTTCCGTGCTTGCAGAGTTTCCCAGCTGGCAGAGCAGTCACCTGGGGATGCTGGGAAATCCAGTTCAAGTCCCACTTGCAAGTATCTGTAAATTCCTTAATTGGCAAATAATATCTGTTCAGTCAAAACTGGCATATACAACTGATGTCCTCGCTCTTCCCTAGATTTTTCACATACTCTAAGAAAAGTAGGCATGTTGCTGAACAACAAGTTGCGTGCAGCTGTCAGAGAAATATTTCCAGCTGTGCATTTATTTTGCTGATCCTGGTTTATTTGGCTAAGACAGGAATTCCTGAGTGGTGAGCTTGTTCTCTTTGAATACTACACCTGTATGCAAATTCTAGATTCATGTCCATTCATGTGTTTATTGCTTTTCTTTTTTTCCAGATTCCCAACTCAAGTATAAGCTCTCCTTCACAGAAAAAAAAACCAGTTACTAAAAGTGTGACAAAATATTTCTTCTAAGAAGAAAAGTATTAGCAAATTAATAGGCCTGAAGTGATCCAGTGAAAGGGAACAGAACTTCTGTGGTCCCACATGCAAACTTCCTTTCAAAATGGCTTAATGCTGCAGATGCCCTTAATTAAAATACTTAGCTGTATTTCACTACTTTCTGCATATACATATAAATACATTCTTCTCTCAGCTGAGATGAAGAGTTTAGCTAGGTGCTACAAAAAGAGATTTTCTTGGCTTATATGGGAAGTGTAGATGAGGGCAGTAAACATGAAATTTGAGTAGTGGTGGGTGCATTAGTAAAGATGTCTTTATTCTTGTGCTGGAGTCCCCAAGTGATGCCAGCAGATCCACATGGACAGGCCCTTGCCTAGTCTTGCTATTTACAGTTCAGCTCCTCACTGACTCATGCTGGGGATTCACAGTTCTGACACCTTTTGTTAAAGCAGTATTTAAGGGTCTGATATTGCAAGTTGCTGGGAAATCCAACAATTGTAAACTTCAGCGTGCACGTAAGGCACCAGAAATGAGATGGGAGGTTTACTGATCTCCCAGAAATAGCCTGTGTCATTTCTGTAGGAGGAAAAAAACCTCAGTTTCAACTATGTGCTGAACAGGCAGGTCAGGAGTGGAGAGGATAGTAGACATTCTTACATCAATTTTTGGTTAGATTTGTTTTAAGGATTTACTTTCCCTCACAGAGATATAAAAAAAGTTATACCCCACCATTAATTCTTTTTCCTATGTAGGAATTAGGTGCACAGACAGTAGCTTCAATCATTGCTCAAGACTGTATCACTGAACACAGAAAAGTCAAGACTGCAATGTCATTTTATGTCAATTAAGCACTAGTGGCCGTAAGTAAATGAATATCTGGGTTTTTTCAAATAAAAGCATGCATATGTGCATGCATGCATGTAAATATAAAGCTTCCTGATGTGAAAATTTGAATGTGAGACATCAGATGCCTAAGTAGCAGGATGAACACTAATACAACAGATGAACACTAATATAACAACTACACGCCTTCACTACTGTAAAGATATTAGTGTTAGAAGAACATATGAAAAGAAAGCCCTAAAACTAAAGGAGGCTTTGTAATTTCTTTCCAGTTCACAGTATTACCTCTACTATCCTTTACCTTGAGCAATCTGATCTAACTTTGAAACTAGCTGTGCTAGAGCAGAAGATCAAACTGGCAGACCTCCAGAGGACTCCTCAACTTTAAAAAAAGTTATGATACATTTCTAATGAAGGATTCAGCAGATCCAAATTCAGTCAGTTACTTCCATTCCCTTATTCTACCTAATTTATCAAGATTCCACACTTTCTTGATGTCCAGTTTTTTTTCTCAAATTAATTTATCTTACAACTGTGAGGAAAACTTTCTGCAAAAGAAAAAAGAAAACAATTGAGCCATTTCAGCAAGAATCCAATCTGTTGTTCCAGGACCCTCCAGCATTTTCTTTTTCCCGTGAGGATGAGTGCATACCATATGAAATACACCCTAACCTCCTGAGCAACAAAACTAAACACCACTTCCAAACACGTGTTTCTAAGTTTGGAAAACATGATTAGTTGGAGCAGGATCAATAAAAAGCAAAATTAGAGAACACTTCCTTTCTTCTCTAAAGATCACACACAAACGTGATTGGGTTTTATAATGTGACAATGTCTGGAAGATCATTTGACCTTGTAAAATGAGTTTCTTCTGAGAAGTGGAATGCTTTTAGTGGAAGTCAGGAAAAGATCCTTTGCAAACAGCAGGGAGAGGATGGGGGTTGATAGAACAAAATAAAAATGTGATTAAAGACAGGTGGTACCCTTAATTTCAGTTTCTCCAAGTTTAATGAAAAATCTGTGTCACAGCCCTAACAGAGTTAAAAATTAATGGCCCACTGCTAGCCAGTTTTCAGAAAAAAGTGAGAATTTGCTCACCCTGGTATTCTACAATGTCTGACAACCATGCATAACGATGGGCAGAGCAGGGAAATATTAACAGAAAAATAACCAGGGAAATAAAGAGCTGGAAATATTAATAGGACAGGTACAAATGGAAAAGCAAGAATGCCTATTCATACAGAGTAAGATTAAAGAGTACACCAGAAAATTTATATTGATACTAGCTGAAAGAATAAAAATTATATCTAATGATACCAACCCTCGCATCAAAAGCTTTTGACCTGTAGCTTGGATGAGAACATTCAAATATAAAAGGATGTTACATGATAGTGCAGCAAGAGAGCTGGCAGCAAGCAGAAACTAGAAGATGTGACTAACATAATGGAAATATGGACTCATATGGGATTTGAATTGAACATTATGCTGAAACAAGGCTACAGAAGACCACAAACTCTGTGGTGAATGAGCATAAATTCTAAGTGAGGGGATCCACTACAGAGAGGAAGAAAACAGGCAAGGGTCCAGTGGTTTCATAGAAGTTGTCTTTTGTTCTACACAGTCCAAGAAGGCAAAAACAAAAGCAAAAAAAAAAATATCGGTCTAAGCCAAACTTTCCTCTCTTTGGAGGAAAACAACGCAGCAAGTGGATAAAAAAGTGAAGGAACACAAGTGTCTCAAGTTTTAGAGAGTTCTTAATAATGCCGACTGCTAATGGAGACTGCTAATGGTTTCACTAAAAAATAGACAGCCACGCCCCTGGAAAAAGGGCAACATGAGTCAAATGCACAGGCAGAACTGAGGATGCAGTTCAAGGTGTCCAATCTTCACAGAGTCTGCACACCTAGACTTTGCAGGCTTCCCCAAACTCAAACTGAACTGGTACAAGACAGACCATCGTGAGGACAAGGAGTAAAGCTGAGTATGTATCTCAGAACAAAAACCTTCCTCAGGAACATCCATCAGGTGTCCAAAAATTCGCCTACACAACACTGCAGAAGTGTGGCACATGTCCTTATTTGAATGTAAAACAATTTCACTGTAATGAGCCTGTATTTTAAGTCTATTAGTTTCCTTCTCAGAGCACTTCAACGGATACAATCAATAACTCCTAAAATATTCACAGCAATAAGACAATCAAAAAGATACTGCAATTGTATTGATTTAAGCAAAACAACTTTCCAAACCATTTGACTGTCAACGGCATGTCGGTCCTTAAAGAATTATGCATGTGAAAACTTGTTTCGTATTAAATGTGTGAACGTTCCGAACATTTTGCAAATCCAGAGGAAGTAAATTTATGGCAGCAGTGGTTTCCATTTGATCAACATAAAGGTCAGAGAATAGATAGACTGGTATGTTATTAAAACAAGCTATAAACACTGTAAATGCTTCCTTGACAATGTAATGTAGTTTTTCCTCTGAGCAGGAAGTATCCCAGCTATGCCAACACAAATGGCGGGTTCCAGGGCAGGAAATAACTGTGTCCAGAAAAATTAGCAGGACACTGTACTTCCATTTAAAAGAATCTTTGAAATGAGATCCCTTACAAATGTTAAAACCCACAATCTCAAAAAGGCAAAACTCAATTATTTAACTTCTCATCTGCATTTTTTAAAAATGACAAAATAATAAACAGCAACTTCATGGGATGTGGGGAACATTGCCTTATATACACTTTTCTGCTTACAATTTACCGTGAACTAAAAGCAGCAGAGGTTCAGAAAGAGAACTTCATGCCAGTAAAAGAACTTCCTGAGGGTTTCATTCAGAGTTTATTGAATTAGAGGGCAGCCATTTTGGTTACTCTAATGGGCTTTGGTTCATGCCCTAACAATACAGACTAACCTGAGAGGTTCGCATTGGATTTATACAGGGTATTGTAGGACACAAACACATTAGACTGGTCAAATTCTACGCCAGGTTTTTAAAAAAGACTGAGAAGTGGTCAGAGGTTCTCACGAGCCACAGGAAAGTGAATGGCATAGACCATACAATCATGTAGCAATTTTCCTTCAGAATGCTTAAAATATGCACTCTGCAGAAAGGGATTTTTGCATCTCCAACCATTTTATAAACAATAAAAGACTTGGCTAATAAGGGAACAATAGTTCTAATCTACAGCACATGGTCCAAATGGTGACTGGAATGTAGTTAGGGAGTGGCTAGGGAGTGGTTTAAACCTGCAGCTGGAATACGCTCCCTGCGGAAGCTGCACTGGTGCAGTGGATACACAGGGGATTACGGACACTGCGATCACCGCCCTGTCTGTTGGGACCACAGGAACCACAGCCTTGGCAGCCCCATCTGTCTTTCAAACGCTCCCTAGCAGAAGAGAGATTTTTTCTGTAGGTCTGCAACACAGAAAGCCTCTCTCCTCAAGTTCCGCTCCCAACTCTCCCTTCCTTTTGCACGGAAAAGTGACGTTGTTCGGTCAGCTCCTACACATCCCACAGGATTTCATCCTTAATTAGTCTTGAGCAAGTACAATACAGTGTGCGACCAAGTATTCTTTCACAAAGTGAATTCCTTCATGAAGATTTCAGCATGTTACTCTCTTTCAAATCATCTCTTCCCCATCTAAAAGGAGCATGGCTTTCAAATATGCTTTGAAATTTCACCCTCTTTGACAAATGTAGAAAGTATTTCTATCATTTGCAGAATATTTTAATTGGCTTCTTAGCAGGACAGAGGATTTCACTAACTCAGAGGAAAAAAATAGTGCTTTTAAAGTTACATTTCCAATCTCTAGAACAAGATTAATGTAAACTCTTTTTCTAATGCTAAGATTCAAGGTACTCCAGATGACATTAATGAGATCTGTATAGATTATAATTATGCTACCTGTACTTTTCTTCACGCTGCTTCAAGCATCCTGGCAACAAACACAGCCACATTAATGCTGGGAATACTTTTGATATGAAACAAGGTGAAAGGAGGACAAACATTTGATATACTTTCATAAGACAGAATCTACTTTACACAGAAGTCTAAATGTCAGAGAGGCAACAATCCACAATCAGTACAATAGTAGTTGGAAGGTTAATACAGCTCTGAATATGCCAGTTTGCCTCCTCCGCTTCATTAAAAAGTTGGATGTCTACTCACCAGTTTCCTGGGGGAAAGATGTTCACCCATAAGCAGCTCTCCATCATCTTTAATCAGCGGACTGGGATTTGGGTTGCCTTGCCAATTCAAATCAGTCTCCTGGTCTGCAGATGAGCCCAGATGAGAAACTCTGTCAGGATTCAGCTTCAGGTCCATCTCAACATGCTTTGAACAAAAGGGTAACAAGCAGTCTCATTTTTCTACTCTATAATTTTCCCTTCAGCAAAATCTATTTTGACTCCCATTACAAGACAGAAAATACCTATGGAGATGCAGGTTTCTTTAATCAGCACGAACCCAAAGCCGTGCATTACATAACACATATTCTTCCTTTTCTTCACCCTCAAGGGCTACCCAAGTCCCACACCTCCTTCAGCTTTGAGTGTAAGCTTTTACAGCAAGCTATTGTTTGCAGGTATACAAGAAGCCAGGCATACCTGTACATACCTTCAGCTCTGTACAAAGAAGAAAGTTGAGAACAAACAGCTCAGGACACTAGCCCTTTCCAGCCTTCTCACTACTCCACTCATCATTCTCCAGTGTCAGTGAGCTTCCCATCCACACAGGCTCACTAACTACCCACTTCCTCTTGAGCAATGTGAACAACACTCAGCAAAACTCTGCTGGACTCCAGACTGCACGTGCCAATACCAAGGCACACCACTACCTCTCTTTAGCATTTTGAGCTCTGCCTGCAGGTAACATGGACAGAACCTGTCTGTATTTGCTGTCCTAAATCAAACATCCAAGCACTGTTACTGGCTCTAGGTTAGGCAGGCCATGGCTACTGACTTTTAGTTTTGAAGACAGTCTTGGAGAAAATAAATATAAAATACAATTTAAACAAAACTGTGTATGCTTCAAGGGAGGAATGAAATACAAAGTTTGAAGATGAAGCACTTCAAATGTGATCATTCTTCAATTCCCAAAGATATCACTTTCCCAGAAATATTAACAATTAACTTTGAAATATGAGAGTAAGCATATGTACACTCGTTAGAGTCAAAAAGCAATCGGCTGCACCCAAATGGTACAAGCATTACTGTGATTTATACAGCTATTTACTACTACTTGGCAACAAGGAAGAGTCACAGCTGGAAACACTGCTGTAACAACAAAAGGCTAGACTAGAGAAAAGCCGTCTTGCTCTGCTGAAGGGACACCTGCAGTTTTTGTTCTGTTCTCCACTGTGAAGCATTATTTATTCTTAGTGCTGGAAAAGTAATTAAATGAGCAAGCTAATCATAACTGGCTGACAAAGCATCAGTGATGGCCAAGACCTGAGAATTACCACTTTCCTTCCTCCTCATACTAATAAACAGCTAAACACAGGAGTAACTTCTGTTAGGACAAATAGGAGTTCTGGCTGCTCAGCTGGTCATCTCTGCTTGAGAAGACTGACTCAGTAGAAGGTGAAAGAGGTTTGGATCAAAAAGACTTCTTCCTCTGACTACTCAAGTCCAGTCAAAATTCTTCACTTGCACAAGAAGAAGAAATTCAAAGGAGTCAGTGCTGTCAGAAAAAATAGCAGCCCTTATCAAAACAAAAACAGCAACAAAAACCTGATGACACACCAAACCTCTCCCTGCAGAATCTCCTACATTAGGAAGGGAGGAACCAAACCCTCAGATTCCTAAGTGCTCCTTCTGTAGACTCATCAGGCCAGAAGAAGCTCACAGAAAGCAAATCCTACTTTTTCCAGGTCACTGCACCTACCTGGCAAGCACTCCTACAGGAGAAGCTGTCTGCTCAAATGTGCTATACCTAAGCCACAGAATATTCAAAGCCTAAAAAATACGGTCAACACAGATTCTTCAGAGTCACACAACTGTTTTCAATCTTTCTTACTGGCTTATAAAAGAACCACCATGAAGTGAATTGAGTGGTGATATTTGCAGCTTCCAAAACCTCAGTGTGCCTAATAGTAGTGTAAGGACAACTTTCATACTTCAGCCCATTAGGAGGGAAAAGAGACCTCAAAAATACTGTCTTGCATTTTAGAAGAAAAGTTACCATACATACATTTCTATTACCTGTTTCTTTTTCTAAAGAATTCTAGAATTTCTCAGACTTTTTTTTCCCTCTACTTTCTTTAGAACAGGTCAGTATGATTTAGCCAGTATAGAGTTGCAAGAGTCATCAGCCATCCAAGAAAATTAAAGAACCTTCTGTGATATGAAGATCTTCTGGTGTAGTCATTATTTCCCTAAGAAGGAATTATTTTGGTCAGTAACTGATTTGGAGTAGAATATCTGTCACATAAATTCTGGAAGCCTTTGCCAATTGCACAAGACTTGTGCTGGACTGTGTGCAAGTACTGGTGGTTCTTTCTAATTCAAGTGAGGATTGTTATTATCCAGAGATAATCTTGTGTGTTATCAGAGCCAAGTGGAGCAATAGTCAGAGAACACTGATGTAATGTGTGAGTGCAAAACATAATGAGATAAGAGCAGGATTTTGTAGACGTGGGCTGCAAAGAGTTAACACACTTGCATAAAACAAATTACTGTTCTCCCTCTGCTGGGCCATCACCACAACATTTCAGAACATCCTCAAATCTTTGAAACATGTTGATACAGCATTTACTTTAGGCTTGACAAGGAGATCAATTTGTGGCTTAATATCTGAAGCAATACTTTGTTTTATACTTCCTGCTATTGATCTGCTCTTGTAATTATTGTAACATTGGATTAGTGAGAAGTATTTTCATTACAAATTGTTTGGGATCAAGTTTAATTATTGTCAGCAAGGAAAACTAATTTTTTACATGTTTCTATCACTTCAAAGCTATCTCCAGAGAAGAAAGAATCTCCTCCTGAAGATGGATCAAAATAACATGCTCAAAATGATCTTGTAGAAAAATTAAGAGTGCAGGAATTCGAGTGGTGAGGTGCCAATCTTTTGTAAAATCCACGAACCTCTGAAATCTCCAGCACTGTGTAGGAGCAAGAATGGGGCCTGGCACAATATTTGTCCTCCTAGAGACACAGGAGTCACATTGCTCATTTTCATGAGGTTCATCTGATAAAGTTAAGGCTCTGCCAAATGCACAGGACAAGCCAATGCTGACCCAAACTAATTTTAGCCTCAGTGGGACAGTTTACAGGGAGTGGAAAGACTTTTGTTGTCATTAAAGAGGTCTGAAAAGCCACAAGTCTGAAGATTTCCTTCACAGAGAAGATGGTTGCATTGGATATATGTTGGATCTATGTGCTGAATAGAACCATTCCTGCTGTGCTTTGCGGGACCCGCAAGGATGGAACCTAACTGCACCTGGCACAAACCTGCACTGAAGCAGGTGGGACAGCAGAGCAATGCCAGTGAGCACATGAGTGTGTCAGGGGAAGAGAAAATGGCTGGAAAACAATGGAGTTTTATAGTGCATGTGAACACTGAGAAGAATAAAAGAATGAAAGAAAATGATAAATTAGTTTTTGCAGGATTTGCATCAAAAGTCTTAACTTGGCAGACTCTTACATGTGTGGATAACTAGAAGAAATAATCACTGAATGCAGGAGAAATCAATGAGCAAAGCAGTGAGATGGAAGATTTTGAATTCTACAAACAGTTAATCTGCCAACTTTCTCCACTGCTGCCACTCTCCTTACCCAAGCCAGTGTGTGTGAACATGGTAAGCTATTCAATTCACAGACATGTGACAGTTCATTAAAAACTGCAGGACATTTTCAACATCTATAAATACCAGTAATAAAGACCATTATTAAAATTAAATGATCCTTGGAACAACATGTTATTTAAAATCCTCTCAGAATACGGTAATTTGCTAGAAAGAAATTGGCAGAGAATGGTTATTTGATGTTCTTAGGATCTGACTAACTGGTAAAACTCCAAGATTTTATTTTCCTGCTACAAGATTTATCGAAGAGTCAGTGTTAGGATTGCCTATTCTTCATTAAATATATATTAATACGCATTTCGAATTCAGCAGTTGCCAGAAATGTTTGACTCAATATTAATTACAGCTTCTTAAAACCAGGAAAGAACCTCTGAATTGTGTGACTAGGCATGATAATTTCTAATGCAGCCTTCACATTACCTAAAGAGCTTGTCCAAGCAATTAACTTACTGTTTAAAAGCGAAAAAAACCCCCAAACAACAGCAATTAACCAAGATGCACTCTAGGAAAGGCATATACCCCTATATATTAACATCCCATACAAAATGGAGTCTCTACTGCCTTAGTCCAACTTCTCAACCAGCACCCTCTCCTGCCCTGTGACTACTCTTGCTTTCACTGGACAAGAAAGGTGCCACTTCAGTGGGGGTACTGCAGCTTCTGGGCCCTTATCTGTATGTCAGCAGCCAAAAGCTTCTCTAAATTTCTCTAAATGGAAAAAAAACCCCATTTGAGACCCACAGTGCTATCTATCCCTTCATGACAGGAAGCTTGCACTGCAGACTTCCATTTCTCGTCTTGTGTAATATAATTTTTGTGTGTTTAATTCAGAATCACAAATCACAGTGGTGCCCATGCTGTTACCACTGACACAGAATGAAAACAAAGAATTCTGTATTTACTATGGATTTGACAAAACGTTTGGTTTACAAGTCCCAAGGGAACGATGAGTGCCCTTTTTAAGTGTAATTTTGTGCAAGTGCACTGCAGATAACCTCTTCTGGAAAATAACTGTTTGGGCAGCTGGAATTTACTATGATGTCATCAGGAAACTACTGTTACAATAATCCACCCATAATGGCAAAAACAGTTCCTGCAACATTCATGTAATATAAAGCATCCTGTAACACATCAGTCTATTTTAGCAGGTGCAACTTCTAAAAAGCTGAAAAATAAAACACCAGTCCTGTTATTAATATGAGGGGTTTTTTTTGTGAGTGTGTGTGTGTGTGTGTGTATGTGTGTGTGTATGACCAAACAATCTGATTTTAATCTTCTGGTTTTGTTAAGCAGAACAAGGTAACAACTACTTTAGTAATGCTATTTTAATATCAAGGGATCATGTAAACAATATAAAGAGCATTCATAAATATTCCACTTCTGCGCCCCTCTAAAGAAAAAAAGCTTTTAAGAGAAAGCTGAGATATTACGATAACAATATCCCATTTAATACAATTAAAAATTCACTGACTTTAATGATACCGAATGAATTGAATGCTTACAATGATATTTTTGTGTAATTGTTCAGTCAATTTGAGGCCTTGGTTCAAGCATCCAAATGTGCACAGAAAGCAAGTGTACTGATTTATCTCATTTGTTTACCTTCCTTATTTATGGTTTTAAAAGCTGTAAGAGTGTTCTGACAGGTCTTTGCTATTAAATATAAATCCTGCTCTACAATTACCACAACCATGGCAGGTAAGCCTTGGGATCTATGTCCCACAGACTCCTCAGGGAAAGCTCTTGGGAGCTTTGTGGACTTTGTAATACCCCCATGCATGGAGCTGAGTTCAAACTGTGCTGTCACTCAAAGCAGCAGTGATCCCAGAGAAGAAGATGCATGCTACAAATGCAGACACCATTGAGATAAAAGATGTCTAATATTCTTTAAAAACATAACAGTAATGATAAAAAGGCAATGCCTTTGAATGTCCCCCATCTCTCCTTTACATACCTACAGATTCCACGTAGATATATAAATACAATAATTTCATAATTACCATTGCATATATAATACTTTCGCCCTGAGATCCTGCTGAGCAGGGT
Organism: Oriolus oriolus; assembly: GCA_013400235.1. Classification (NCBI taxonomy): domain Eukaryota; kingdom Metazoa; phylum Chordata; class Aves; order Passeriformes; family Corvidae; genus Oriolus; species Oriolus oriolus. Next base: position 891,927 of record VXBT01006601.1, read on the forward strand.
GATGAGAAATATTTTATCACATAAGCTGGAAATGCCCATATCTGAAATAATTCTGGAGCTAGCTTGCCAAATTTTTAAGGAAACTTCCCTGTCTGACCATCCAGGAGCCACTCTGTCAGTCACACTCCCACCACCCCAGACTTTCACTGCTGGGACTGAAGTCCCTTCACAGCAGGAGCTCCAGTGATCCCATGGGTGCCCCTCTTGGCCCCTGCACACTCCACACTCACAGTCAGACAAGGTTTGGCTCAGCCCTGGGTTTCCCACAGCAGAGTCTCAGATGTCTGGGTCCTCCAAGTGATTTAATCATGGTGCAGTGACACAAAACCAGCTCAAGCTGGTGCCTCTAGGGAGGGACCCTCAACAAAGGAATCCCCAGGTTTTGTACCCTCCATGCCTGTGATAGTCTGGGGTCTTTCTGCTGAGTCCTTGGCTCCTGCTGTGTCCAAGTCCCCGGTCACCTGGCCTGTGCCATAGATCCCTGTGCCCTTTGCTGTGCAAAGGGTCAGCACCAGGTCACGGCCCCTTGCCTGGGGCTCCCACCATGTCTCCCACCCAGGGCACAACCTGCAGCTCCCACTGCAGCTGCACACCCAGTACCTGATCTAAGACCATTCCTCAACAAAATGTCCTCATAGCAGGATATAAAAGCAGGTCACTCTCTATTATACGTTCTATTACACGTCAAAGAAAAAATAAACTGAAGTCCAATCAACTGTTTTAGTTCTTAGAGTCCTATGGTGGAAGGTGGTCAATGGTAATTTCTGTCTGGCTACAAATGTTCATTGATTCTCTCTGCAGTGCAAGTCTCCAGACAGTGGCTATGGATGAGTATGGATTATCTAAATCCTTAGCTGAAACTGCAAGATGCTACAGATTGAGGGGCTTCTTCACACACAAGTCAACTTCCTGCTGTAAGAAAACTTCTCAACTCTTCTGCTATCTGCCCCCACAATGAGCCCTAGAAAAGCAAAGCAGAGAGCAGGATGTGGGGATAGCTGGAGAACAAGGGTTATAGAAAAACAGAGCTCCAAGGTACCTATGCTTTCACTCTCAGAAGATTGCCAAATGCACTTAGGATTGTTTCAGTGGACTAGATAACAGTAAGTCCCTCATCATTTTATCAAGGTAGACATGGATCAGGAAACGAAATTTGGCTCTTCATGGCCACAAGCTACCACAAGCTTTTATCCAACAGTATCCTGATGTTAAATAAGGGAGAAATGAGGCTAGTTTAGTTAAAATCCTCTTGTCCTTATGTGGGGGTCCTGTCATGGATAGCTAATGACAAGGTACACAGATACCAACATATCTGTGCTTGTCACACACACAGATCCTGCCTTAAATGTAGATGTCACTGGAAGACGTATTTACCTTCCTTGCATTTAAAGGCATAATTCAGCAATTACTTAAAAATTCAGATGCTAGGCACGTTATTAGACATACTAAGAAAGGACATAAGCAGAGCAAGGTTTAGCAGAATCAGTATCTTCTCAAGATGAACTAATATATTCTAACCCATGGACTCAGAACTGAGTGACAGTCCAAAGCTGCAGAGAAGAAAAACTTCATGGTTTTGATCTTCACAGCATTTTAAAGTATCCACCATTTAGCAGCATTTCCAGATTCCAGATAAGAAGGCAACAATAAAAATTGACCTTTTTTCCCCCCAGCTACTATTGCATTGCATTTATGAGCCTTTTGAAATACAAATTTCTATGCAGGATGAAAATGCATCATATATGGCATTTCTATGTTTCAACATACTTTGGTTGTCCTCAAACAATTTCAGTCAATTTTGTTTGGTAATTAAGCCATTTGAAGCAAGAGATTCCCTCCCAGTCTGCAAAGCCATTGGAAGAGCGGCTGGGAAATTTCTGACTTCCAATGTGTTGCTCACATGGGACAGATTGTGTAAAAAGAGATTCTAGATGAACTTGTAGAAAAACATTGATCAGTGGATGATGCCACAGGAGTTTATTCAGTAACAGACATTGCCAAAATTTTAGCAAGGGCAGAAGACTCACAGTGAAAAGGACCTTGGGAAATCAGTTTGGGCTACTGATGAGGTGGCATCATAACTGTCCTGCTGGGCCAAGGCAGATCTCCAGCTAACTACTGGAGTCAGAAATAGATCCTTTAAAAACAGTAACAGAAGCAGAGATAGTCCAAAGTGATCCTTCCCCTGGCATGCTGCTGTAATTTCTGGCCATTGGTATCTCCCAGTCCAAAAGGTGAATTGTGTTCAACAGCTGGGGAGGTGTATGGGGAAGCAATTATTTGTCATGTCTCCAGATATAACAAATAGTCATCCAATGACTGAAGAAGACACAGAAATTTTGTCAGGAAGCAGTTTTAAAAACTGAGAAAGTGCATTTTTGCATTGCATTTATTTAAATTGTGGAAGACAGGCATAGGTTGCTTGGAGGCTAAAGTTAGAAATTAGGTCAACAGCAGTTAGAATTATGGAGGACACATCCAACTGTCCATGCCATTCATTAAATTATAGCTTTCTTTTGTGTTATCTCATTTCATCTTCTCTTCCCTCTGAAGCATTTCATGGAAAGAATTTAAGTTCTGCCATTTACCCTCCAGGATGATCATCTTTGCACATAAGATTCAAGATATGACCACAGAGACAGTACATGAACCTCCACTGTTTTCAATTCCTATTCTCAGAAGTTTTAACACTGTTTGTCTGTTTGACCAGCTGCAAGGTTATATTTTCAGATAACAAACACTAGCTGAATGTTCTTTCCCAAGTATCAATAATTTAGTTAAGCCCCTTCATTCTATATATGTTTCTTTTCCGCACTTTGAACTTGGGTGGATATTCCCTTAAAATAAAGCAAACCCATCCCCAATCACTACATACATTAGGAACTCTGAAAAAAAAGAAAACCAAAGTAGTTTCAGAACTCTATTCTAAACATTAATTTAAAACTGAAGATGTAAAATATGCAAGACAAACAGCCAGCTTGCTATACTTTGAATACTGCTTCCAGATGAGAGAAGCTGTAGTCAAAGCAACGTATGCTTTCTGAATTTTTTTTTAAATATCAGATAATATTTCTTTGAACTAGCAAGAGTCCACAATCTTTTCCTTTTAATACAGACACGTTAGTATTTATTGCATCTGCCATGGCAAATCTGGTCTTCTGATTTGTATTATAGCAAGTACTTGTGACCTACTGATATAAAATAGGTTTTGCTATGAATTCTTTTTCAAGCCCGCATGTGAATCCATAGAAGGTATAAAAACACTGACCATTATACTAGTGCCTTAAAATTATGCAACTATATCTAAATAATTAAATTCTGTGAAAAGCTCATTAATTTTCCAATTTAAAAAAAATAGCGCCTTCATAATTCCTCACAAATAAATATTGATCCATTCCCATTAGTGACAAATGTAGCAATCCCAAATTTATGGTATGTTACATACTGTTACTATGTTGCTGCACTTTTATACTACTGCAAACATTGAGGATAAATGTGATGTTTTTAACTGTGTCCCCTAAAGAACTTCAGTTAGAAAAGCACACGCATCATCACCAATAATATCATTCCAGTCCAGTGCTAAACTCGCATCTGGTCTCACATGGAATCTGCACCCTGCTCTATATAGGATCAGATTCCTTGAATGGTGGAGGAACAGGATGATGGCATCCCAGGCCATGGGCAGAGCCTGTTCTTCTACTGACAGCAGTGTACAACAACAAACTGAGCTGCTTACGGGTAGATGTACTCACATATCAATCCCCTAAGAGGTCAGACCTACAGGAGCATAGTCATTCTCAGCGTTAAAGCCAAGAGAGAGAACACAAAGTTCAGAAAAAAAAAATCACCACAAGCTCTACAACAAAACTTGTTAATACCAGCAACTCTGAGACCTGACATGCCCGAACACTTTTAATTCAAGATTTTAGGTGAATTGAAACCAGACAAAATAGCATGAAGAAAAATACCATTAAATGGGAGAGTAATTTTAAAAAGTTCTGAAACATTTTCAGCCATTTGTACGTTTGAAATTATTTTACCTTTTCTTCCAATGCCACTGCTGTTCTGCATCATTTCCCATTCCTCTCCTACAGAGATTTTAATTTAATAGTCACAGCCGTTTATCTTCATTTATCTTGACTGACAGGTGCTCATAGCGTTATTTAATTGTTCCATGTCCTGCTAAAACAACAGTAAGAACATAATCTTCAAGAGAACAAAAAACAAAACAACAAAACAAACCCAAGAGATTCTGAGCATTTAACAACTAATAAAGAGAAGTACTTTATTCACTGTAGCAGCAGAACTCCATGCTCAATAGGGCTTAAAAGTGGAACAGGACATGAAGCAGTAGAGCTGAGAAGAGCTTAATGAAAGTGTAACTCATTACAATTCCCAAAGAGACCATGAGAAGGTGAAGGACTTGATAGAGAAAAATCTACATGGTCGGGGGGAAAAGAGTTTTTTACTGAACAAAAAGAACACTGATTTCCTGGTAGGAGTAAGTTGATTCTGTGTTAGAGAAAACACTGCCATTGTGGTAGCATGGGATAAAAGGTTATAGTCAACATTTAGCATAGTTTCACTGTATCAGTTGTCAGAAAATGTTGCCATGTAAAAGCAATCGAAATGGAAAACAACAGGTGAGCAGGAACATACATATCAGGAATCGATAGCTACAGAAGACAGGTGCAGAGCCAGGATAGTACAGGCCTCACAGACAGGACAAAGGGAGAGCTGAAGATATCCAATTAACTAATTACTGACTGCTAAAAACTCTGAGTGGGTAAAGTGAGTTTCCTGCTGACACCAAGTTCATCCCCAAATCATTTTCCATACCACAGAGGGGTCATGAGCAGGACAGGGAGCACACCTGAGCCCTTTCTGCAAGAAGCTGAACAAAGCTTAAAGCCCACGAGCTTGGCACCAGCGCGTCTCTTCAGGCCTTCAGGAGAAGCTGAGGAGGCACCATGGAGGAGCCACGTTCTCTCAGCGTGAAATACCTGGGAATACTTCTACAACTTACACCTGCCCGGGACTATTCACTCATCAACTTTGTTCTCCTCAGAGCTCCACCAACACATAAAATTTAAACACGCTGTTACATCTCCCAAATTCACTGTCAACACTGACATAAACAGAGACTTTCAGCCTCAGACCTCAGGTGCTTTCCACCTGCACATTGGCTGGATTGCTACAGTGACGCACATGCTTTGGTGGGGTCTTCAAACTCTGGGAGCTGTGTCCCAGTCAGTGCGTCCCGCTCCAGCCCAGCGTGTCACACACCGACCGCCGTGGTCAGCACGGCGGCCTTTTTTCAACTCCCTTTAAAGCCGGGTGCCCAAGCCCAGGGTAAGGAGGGGAACTCACGCCCACCACAGACAGACAGCTCCCACTGCTCCCTCCCTCCCTGTGTCCCCACGGGCCGGCTCCTACCTGCCGGCCGTGCCGGGACCGCTGGGCCGCGGGGAGAAGGGAGCGCCAGCGGCCGCCCGTCGCCCGGCAACGCCGCGGCCCCGGCACCTGGAGCGGCCCCCGGGCCCGCCCATCCTCCTCCCACCGCCGCCGGCCCCGCCCGCTGCCCGCGCCGGCGGGAGCAGCGGAGGCTGCAGATGCTCCCTAGCCGGGAAGGGATCGCGGCTGGGAATAGCGGAGGAGCGTGCTTGCAGTGGGAAACGTGGCAAGGCAGACAGCGGGAGCAAAATGGGGGGAGCAGGGGCGGGCACGGCATTGAGGACAGGAACGGGACGGGAAAGGCAACAGGAGCCTGTGTGGGATTTGGGTGACAGGTGATCACACGGCGGAAGGAGGGGTTGGGGACATCTCTCTTCCACACAACATCCAAAACCTCTGCTGGCGGATGAAAAGCTAATGACATCATCATGCACAAAGGTGATCCCACACGCCTGCAGTGTGTTAAAGACCAAAAAATGCAGCTTGTGGCAGATAACAAGGCTGGTTTCACCAAATGATTTTGCATTAAAAAAAACCACCCAAATCTAAAACACAAACAGATTAAAAGATTACATTTCCAGACTAGAGTTGTCAAATTATTAGACACGTAAGAATGAAGTTTATCATAATCTGGATCCAACAGATGTGGGTCAACTCTTGTTGGTGGCATTATCAACCATCTCCGTGCAAGAGTGCAACTCTAGTGCAGCTCTTACCATTCTCACTCACACTTAGAAGATGTCTGCATTTCCACATTTTGATATAGGATTCATAAATCAGGCACCCAGGAAGATGTGGTTGTATGCTCAGCGGTCCCACATGAAAAGCCTGCTTTTCCTGGGGTTTACATTCAGGATGGTACTCAGCATTTTCTTGGGAGCAGCCCTCAGCAGTGTTTCTCTTGGAGACAGGAAGGCAAGAGGTCTGGAGGGAAGACATAGAGTCCTGCCTGCCATGTAGAAGAGGCTGGGTTTTGACTACACTACTTGTATGCACTCACCCCCTCACACCTCCCATATATTCTGTGCCTTTGTGGGGATGTGGGAGAGCAGCAGCTGCTGGTGGATTGCATCAGCATTTCCTCTGAAATTACATTCAATTTACTCTAGGGTTTGGAAAACACTTAGACCATAGGTCAGGAAGTGTGTTGACTCCCCTCTTGCAGGGTCTGATGATCAATTAACATCAGAGAAAATCACCAGGGGCCTGATTTTCCAAGGTGATGAGCACACTCAGCTCCACCCGGTGTCATTGCAATCCAGCTTCCCATCTTCACAGGAAGGAAGGCAATGGGCCTTGATGTGCTCCAGGAAGGTAGTGTGATTCAGTGAAAACAATACTGAATCAAGCATCTGCCCCATGAATTTTATTCCCAATTCTGCCATTTTTTTTCCAGGTAACTAGCTCAAGTCACCTTGACTCAGTTTCCCATCATACACCTTCTTGCGACACACTTCCCAAAGATCACCTGTGGAGTACATGTATTGTGTATGCACACGTCTGCATGGTAGTTTTCTTCTTTTCCTTGTTTTGCTGGAAATAATCTACTTATGGCCAACGCAGTCTGAGCTATCTGAAACCAATCGAAGAAATGCATCTTTCCATCACTGAGGAAGAGAAAATTCTGGCACACCTTCAGGGTAGATACAGAAGCTTTATGTCTCTATTCAGAGTTACTGTAATTGTGCTGGCACCATTCCCAGAGCTGAGCTAAGGTCAGTGAGAAACCCGTAAATTAATAACTGTGGAGCTGATGCGATCTCTATCCAGGAGCCACGTTGTACATTCATGAAGCTTTATAGGGAAGAAAAGTTATGTTTCAGTTTATCCAAGAAAGTTTTAGAATCTTAATATTGACAATTAGCACACCTTGGGCCCACCTGGAGACAGTGGACCTGATTCTGATCTCACCTTCACAGGAACTCCACAAAATGTGTTACTCTGGATTAATTATATTGGTGCTACCCAAATAAACAGGAATTGAGTGAAGCCTCCTCTGAAAACCAAGCCTAGATAAACAGGCTTTTCCTTTGGGATTATTATTTTACGAGAAGAGATTTGTCTCTTCTTCTGGTTTTATTCAGTCACAAGCAACATCCAATCAATCCAGTCTCCAATTAATATTATTGATCAATAGATAATCACTGTTGCTACTTGCATTATTAACATTTAAGAATTTTATTGTACTACATCTCAGAAACGCAGAACCAGAGGGGACTTTCCAGTCAGGGGAAAGTTTCCTGCTATTGCACATAACCCCATCGGAGTAATTTAGATATATATCAGTGTCTCCCTCCTTCTGAAAGACTGGTTCAAAATGTCTCTCTGAAGATAGTTCCCCTTGCAGCCTGATTTCTTACCCTCATTAGCCAGCCCTGTAATCACCTTTTTTCTTGTGAGAATCCCTTTTCTAGCACAACTAACAATTTCATAGAATCATAGAATAGTTTGAGGTGGAAGGGACCTTCTAAAGGTCATCCGGTTCAAGTCGGTAATACAGAACAAGGATAATCATCCCCATTTTATACAAAAAGACAAAAATCAAAACTAATCTGAGGTTAAGTGGAGAACTCATACTGTGGTACTGCCACCTCTATCCAGACTGCAGTTCTGCTAGAAAATTCTCCCATCTTCTTGTATTGCATGACAAGCAGAACACTGACAACTTTGGTAATTCTTCTCTTGGTTGAGAACTGGCAGCTACTGTAGCATTTTCCAAAAAAATCAGCTCAGATCTGCAGAATACAGCTTTGAAGTCTCGACTGTGGCATTAACCTCATGATTTCATGTGATTGAAGTAATTGTGTTCAGGAGATGATGTAAGAACAGTTTCGACCACAGCAGGTGTTTAGAAGTTCATCCTCAGAAGCAATGAATGAGGCTGAGAGGGAAAAACAACTGATCCAAAGATCCGGAGGATGACAGGAGTCTGCGAATTGAATTTATTTTGCTGTCACTGCAACTGGCATGAAAAGAAAGGGCAATGAGAGAATCCAGTTAATAAAACATCTTCTCTGATTCAATGAATCTGGGCATTTGTTTTTGCTCCTTTTCACAGGCTTATGTGAATTCACAAACTGCAATCAGAAAGGAAAGCTTCATCAGGAAATATATGGCATTTTGTACAAAGCTACGTCTTTTCAAACTGAACTAGACCTGGAAAAACTTTGGATAACAGTTTTTACAGAGTATTTTAACTCACACTGAAAGATGGGCATTCAGTTTTATGTTGCCCTTGCTTCTATTAACAAGTAAACCAAACTACTGATGTCACCAAAGTCGCACAGAAACTGTGTGGCCTTTGAAGGTGACCACACACTTCCAAGGTCCTGAGCCAGTGCTGGGTGACAGAACTTGTCTCCTCTCACTGCTGCATGCTCGCTCAAGGAAAGGGAACACCCTCCTTGGCTCGGTAGATTTTTGGGGTACTAGAAGGCAATGAAAACAGCAACTGGCACCTTGTCATGGTGCAGGGTCTCTTAGAGAAAAGGTAAGCTTAAGACAGGCTTCAGTTGTGTTGGGATATCTCATTAGCTTAAACCCTGACTCAGCTCTGCTGGGAAGGAAGAACTCTGGTGGAATTTCACTTACTCTCGAGCAATACCCAGTGCAGATGCCACACCAGAGGGATCTTTCCTTCCTTTGTACTATTGCTTTAGAAAAGCAGGTTCTGGTTCATGACCAAGTGATTCTGCTCAGGAGTAGTTGCATTACTATGCAGTCAAGATGATTGATTGGGATGAAAGACATGGGGTAGCAGAGGTGAGATAGGGCACTATATTAATATTTGAGCCACTGAGCCAGGACTGCCTAATTCCAGAAGGGCTTATTTCCTATTTCTGCCTTAATTTTAACAAAAAGTTGTAAATAAATAAATTGGTAAACGTGATAGTTTTCTCCCTTTACATTTTTACAGGAAAAGGGAAACAAAACCTTCTTATCTGAAAAAAATACTGAAGCCAGAAAAGCATGCTTGTACTCCCTTGTTTATACAATTCCTGACTCAAGATGGATCAATGGTAACTTGAAATGCCTGTGTATAAATTATTATTGTTTTGCGCCTCTGTTCAAGGCCCTCTACCTTTTCTTAGTCTCTTTTGGGTCAAACTATTTCCTGGTTTTGGAAAGCTCAAGGATGCTGTCTGCACACATCTGCTTTTCCAGTGTATAGTATCCTGTCTCACGGTATGGGATAAGTCCAAACCTTCTCTGCAGCTGCCAGATGGTAATTCTTACCAAAGAACTGGTGAGTACAAAATCCAACGTTGTTACAACTGTAGTACCACTATAGGGCTTCATTCAGTTTAGGGCCATCACCGTGCTTGGTGTGGTAGGAATCCTCTGCAACAGAAGGTCTTGCTGAGAGGCCTTAAAAATGGCAGGTTTAAAATCAAAGTATAAAATGAAGAGCCCTGGCTGCAGTATTAATGCCCCTGGGACACAGAATGTCTCTTCCTGATTATATTTATAATCCACACCTGGACCACATTGTTGGTGGCCCTTGCATTTCTTCTGGGATGAATTCCATGGTCAATGATTGAGTTACAACTTTGTTTTCGACATTAAACTAAGGGGAAAATGAATTGATGTTGGAAAGGAGTTACGGTCAGTGACTCTTTCTCCACAGTTTCTCAGGAGCAACATTTGTTCTTTTTCATCGCTTGCTGCAGTGCAAAGCAACCTGCGGCCTCACTGCGCTTTTTAGGTTTGTTTTTCCAAGCAGGATTTAGCTGTGAAATTCATCTAGTTGTCTTCAGACAGGGGAACCAGCAGGTTCCAATGCGTACTTGCTTTTTCTGCCAATGCAAAGCCACCGTAAAATGTTACCAAATCAGAAAGGGGTTGTTATTTTCACTTCCCATCAGTGTAAGTGACAACATCCAATGTGAAGCAGTGGAGAAATTGGGGCTTTAAAAAATTTAATCAGGTCAAAGCACCAGTTTGCATGCCATTACACCACTAGTTTGCATGCACTTTGCACAGTTCAAAGCTTACTCTGAATGCAACTCATGTACAGCAGGGCATTCAGCCATCACAGCAACAGCACCACTGCGAGCTCTGCTACAGACAACAGCTCTGGCGAAAGTCCTCAACAAATCCCCGTCCTGCAGGGCAGGAAATAAGGTGGCTGGAGTGCAGTCTGCAAATGTGGAGGGAGATCAGCAGGTAGATAAATGGGGCCAGGCAGTTCTGCAGACTGGAACAAACACTGTATACCCTGTGCATCCCTGTGCTCACCCATGTAATCCTAGGGCCAGCACGCGTAGCCTGGAAGACACGGCTCCGTGTCCTAACATTCTAAGAGCCAAAGTGCCCTTTTTGCCTCAAGTGCCTTGCCCATTCCCAGGGGTATTTCAGCTCCACAGTCTATGAAGTGATTTGTGCTTCCTTCTGGCTCAGCATCAGTGAGTAAACTGAGCAAAGGCAAAAAACGGTCCTCTCTGCTCTGTCAAAGGAACCCATGACCCTACATATCTGCTTCTGCTGCAGGCAGCCTGGAGTCGAGTTCAGCAAATACTATACAGGAATGAAAAGTGATGCAACACACCACCACACCATACTGGGATTTTCGCTAGAATTTAAGCAGCTTAGGTTGCCTTTTCCATGGATAGCCTCTTTGGGAAGCCTTGGGATTCATCTATATTTGGGTCATTGCCATGTATAACTTCCTCTAGACTACCAGAAGGAATCCTATCCTCATAGAGAACGAAGAATGTTTCCCTGTCCCCAAAATGACAGGAGAGACCTGATTTCCAGACATTCTCTTTACAGCCCTGGCTCTGATTTTGCATAATGTGTGCTTAGAAAAAGGACTGTACTTACATTCCAGCAGCTAAGTTAGATTAGTGATGAGAAAAGATGGATTATTGGTATGCTTCTCTATGTTTTATGCACTGTCTAGAAGTTTCAGTAAAATTCAGCTTCATTACCTAACTCAGCATGCTGGCTGAGACCCAGGAAAATGCTCAGGTAGCATTCCCAAGTATTGAAAACCATAAAACACATCCCAGTCCACACAAATCTCTCACCTACCTCAAAAGCCTTGCTTGACAATTTGTTTTCAAGGCTGGATTTGTCAGCAGCCCCTCTGTCTGGGGGCAGTGAACTTGGCATGTTGTCTTCCACAGGGGACTCCAGTTGTGCTTGTAGGCCAGCTCCTTGGCCGTGAAAACCTGCACTTTATCACTGCTCTTTGGCCATGAATGCCTGCACTTTTGGCTAAGCACTCCATCCTCTTTTCTTGAAACACTTTAGAAGAGACCCTGGGTTAACCCTTAGAGTGGTCGAATAGAAACTCCTAGTGCCTGAGCTGAGTGGTGTGCATTGGGCTGAGCCAATGCCTTCAGAAGACACCAGAAATTCAGAATGGGAAACCTCCCATGTCCACAAACTACTGTTATCTGTAGGAGCCACGAAGCTCCTGTAGTACTGTGACTCACCTTCATTCACTTCCTGCACAGTCTGAGCAAAGACCTTTCGTTCCCAGACTTGCCCACCATTGTTAGTAATGGAGATGGACTTTTGACAAAGCGAAATGTGTGTCCCCCCAACAACTCCTGACACATCACCACTGGCAGAACCTGTTTTCCTTGGCATACATGCAAGCCTCCCCTGTCCTGCCCTACAACGGCCACTTCCTATGCCATACTGTGGATGTACTAACACAGACCATTCCAAGTAATTCTGGGTACCAAACACTGGCAGCTGGCTAATATCTAAGTTATCAGTTGATTCCTTCCTGCAGTAGCAAATCAGGTTACAAGTTGAGCTGGTGTTAAACATTTCCTTCTCACTCTCCTTAAAAGCCAGTGGAAACACAAGTGTCTGGGATGCAACTATATATACATTGTCTACTGGTTAACTCCTGGTTTGAGAAGCAGGTTTTCCAGGCATAGATCACAACTTCCTTTTCTAGAGGACTGGGCAGCTGGATGTATGCCTACAGTTATTTGCACAGGTCACTTCTTTCTTCTTTGAGATACTCGCCTCACAACACGTGAGCAACACACGCAACCCTCGGAAACCTGTCTAGTGAAATACAGAGACCTTGGGGGCGTGGGGGAAAAGGGGAGGGAAATAAATAACCACACCATGGGCGTGATCTCAAACCTACTGAAGTTAAAGGAAGTGATTTCAACATGCACCATCTACTCTCCAAAGAGGTGCCAAACTAACACTAAGCTATTGAGTTTTCCAAAACCTCCACAAAGACCATGTTTATAAATTGGTGTTGTGTTGATGACAAGCGTTGTGATAACTCCTGGTCAGTAATCATTAAAACAAAATCCTTGTTCCACCAGCATGCTTGGCTGCAGCAAGACCTGTAGGCAGGTACCAGGCACTAGGGCTAATGACAAAGCTCTCTCTGGACAGAGAGAGAAAGGAGACACAATAAATAAAATGCAGGACTCAGCCTGAGGAATATTTCAACCATGGTTCCTTAAATATCACAGGTAAGGAAAGATCTTAGAGTAGGAATTGCCTCCGATTTGGACATAACAATATCTGAGTACTTTTCATCCAGCAAATTTGTAACACTGCTAATGAAGGAACTTCATACCATTTTTCCTGCTGAAGCATATCTGCTTAAGCCCAACATTTTAAAATACCTTTGCCACATGGACATAAGCAGGTGGACATGAGCAGGTGACTCAGGACAAACATGCAGACCTCAGCTTGGCCCTTGGATAGGTGCTGTCATATCACAGTACATTTGTGAAATCAACAGCTACAATATGCTTCCAGAAAAAACCATGCCAGCCAGAGGGCAGATCTGCTTGCACAGTCACTGCACTTGGCACTACAGCCTGTGTTGCCATCCAGACCATCTACAGGTACCAACCACCTACGAACGGAGCAGCTCAAGGAGCCGGGACGTCCCTCAGGATGAGACGTGCTGCTTGCTGCTGTACCCAAGCCAGCTGAATGATGTCTCAGAACAAGGTGCAATTTTTGTGTCAACAGTGGGATCATTCATATGAGCGTCTGCAGGCTTCAGACCAAATCCCTTTCTTGGAACAATGCAAAAGGAGTTAAGGGGGTATTTTTTGTTGAGCCTAAGGCTGAGCTCCCCTGCTCCAGACTGCAGCACACAGACAGTGGTAAGTGTGTGCGGACAGACAGGACTTTGCTCTCTAAACCAGCCTGGCTCCTTGCACAAGCTTCAAATGCAGCCTCTGAGGGTTTGACTCCAGACAGTTTGATGGATACTGTGTGGGTGCTGGAGGCAAGAGAAGCCAAGAAAATGAAATATCTGTCTGTCAGTTGCTCTATTTCCTGAGATATTTAATACAAATCCTTCACTCCTGTAAATATACTTCACATGCTGCTTTAGATAGGGTGTGGTTCTAAGTGTGATACTGTGAGAAAAGCGTGCAATACATAAACCAAAACTGGAGAGTGTTTCATCTATATGCATCATTCCTTACAAGTGGTAATAATATCCACATGATAAATTCATTTATTTCTGCAAACAGGTCATAAATTACATGGCAGCACAGTAATCCCCATTTATCCCATTCTTTGACCTCCTCTGCAATATGCCTATTGAGTCTTTTCTACCCGCACTGCTTTTAACTTTATCAAGTGCCTTAAGCCCTCTGAATTTTGATCATCGATTGCCAACAACTGCAGTGATTAAACCAAAGCCTGAACCATCTCCATTACTAAAAACTCACCACTTGCCTTTTCTGCAAATACCATTTCAACAGCATTCCTCTCCTCGTCCCCCTTGTCTGGCTCTGACTGAAAAAAATATGCAGGACCATTTCCCAGGGTTAATTTTTAATAGTATCCTCACTGCTGCAGCAGATGAAGTCATTTATTATCCAGCAGGCAGCATGCTAACATGCTAGGCAATGGCAAATGCTGAAGGAGGTGACTCAGGCAGAAGCAATCAGGCGGAGCTGTGCATTCCCACCTGCCGGATGGCTCAGCACAAAGAGCCGAGCACGGCGTTTCAGTTTACCCTACACTTGCATCTTCATCCAAGGGACACCTGGATTCCAGCCATGCAGCCAGTGAGGTTTATTTGCTTCACAGTCACGTGCAGAGCATGTACATAAACAGAGGCCAGCCCTCCCTCCGCCTGGGCACTCTTTTCCTCTAAGAAAGGTGGTCATCCCTGCTGCAGGAATGTGTCAGCCCAGGCAGTTTGACCCTAAATAACACCTTGTGATCTCAGGCAGACTGGAACTCAGCCTACCCACCTGTAAAACAGGTTTAATGGTAGTTGGCTTTTTTTATAGAAAAGCTGGGAGGATTACTTCATGTCTGAGATCTCTAGATGAGAATTGCTTAGTGGCAGAGATCATTTTAAAAGAACAGTTCAAAATTAGGGCCAGAGCAGGCTGGTAGCCCACTGAGCAGGCAGCAATGACTACAGAAGCTGCACTTTTCTTGTCTCATTACCCAAGAGCCTCTGAAAGTCTGGGATGCAGATGATTCACAAACCAGAGAGTGCTTTTGAATTACTTATTAAGCAGGATTCATGTTGCTTTTACCGCTCTGGGATGCACAAGGTTGGGCTGCAGAATCCCTTTTGCCATCTCCTCAAAGTGAAATGTGGTGGTAATGTAGGGTTCACTCACCCATGTATCTATCACAGCTGTATTTTTGCCTCCACAGAGTAGACCAAAGGCCACTGAAGAAGTACATGAATCTTCCTTGTATCTGCAGTAAGCTTTGGATCAGACCTCAGTAAGCCAACAAGAACGTGCAGCTAAACATGATACAACAAGTTCACTGGCATGTGCTGATCTGCAGGAGAGCTGGTGTGAGTGTGCTCCTGAAAACCAGGAAAATCTTGACTAAGGAGGCAGCAGCTTCCTGCTTAGTCCTCACTGGAGCACACCAGTGCTGCTTAAATGGGGAAACAGAGCAGTTCTGAACCCATTCCTTCCCCTGTGCACTATCCCAGAGAAGCCAGAGGGAGGGTATTGGTTTACTCTTACCTCACTTTGTGATCACATAGGTCCCCCAAATCCCACCGCCAGTAAGCTCCAGTGATTAAACAGCTCACTGAAGGGAAACTACGGCTAACACCTTCCACCCCTATCAAAGCATATTGCTAATGAGAACTGGGAAATGGCTCAGTGTTAATACAACATCTGTAGATTAACATAAGTTTACCCATGTTGTCACAGTCAATGGCTGAAATTCCATCAATCACTTGGATTCACGTAACATTTGTGATCAAGGTTTCCATACGTTAACCTCAGTATTTCCCCAACCATTGTCTGCTGACTGAAAGTGGGAAACACAAAGTCAAAAGTCTGAAACCAGAGAAGAAATTTGCAACGTGTTGCTTTGGGCATCTCAGCTTAGCAATCTTGCAGGAGGTCTGACTTCTGAAATGTTTAGTGTTGGCCTCCTGAAAGCCCTCAGAGAGTATCTGGGTGATTTGCATACACGCACACACACACACACAGAGTCACACCACTGCTGAGCTCATGAACATCTGCCTGAAAACTTACCTAGAAACATGCAATGGACCTACACCAGTCCCACAAGATGCAAGTGACTGCAGGTCCTCTTCTGCTTTTCACCTTCCCTGATGGAGCAGCAGCAGCAGAAAGGGGGATGACCAAACTGCAGACAAGAAACCCAAGATGCTGTGGCCGACTTTACGGCTTCAGTGTGGGAAAGTTCTGTAATAAGGAACGGGGTAACCGCCAGCAGGAAGAAAATCTGTGTGAAATAGGTGTAGAAATACCCTGGAGAGGTCAACTACGTCATGCCTCTGACTGAAGGGATGATTTCTAGCCCTGCGCTGCTCTGGAAGGCATTTGTGTGGAAGGACTATGCCCTCACCTTTACTAGGGGTCTCTCAGGACAGCCTAGACAGGAGAGTGACACAAGAGCATAGCCTAACTGCCAAGGAGACCTTCCAATATCTAACCTGGATCTCACTTGATGTGGGAATACCGCTACCACCATAAGCTCCCAGGGAACTCTGTAACTCAGGATCTCTAGCTCTGACAACGAGCAGCTGTACTGCAGGACGGTGTCTACCTTTGCTATAAATAATGTCAAGGCTGAGGTCACCCGTGGACTTCGTTACTGCAGCAGCACATATTTTAGGTAATCACGGAAAGGGATGAAAGGGGAGCTGGACACACTGCACAAGAGCATCAGGAAGAGGCTGCCATGGAGGAAAACATATCTCTGTGATGGAAAGGGACCAGATAAGCAAGCAGTACTAAGGTTGTGTAGGAATAGGGTGTATACTGGAGTGTCAAGAGCACTAAGAAGCAGAGAGATCCTGGGGAGGATGGATTCCATCCTCCTCTTCAGTCTACAGGGTGATTTTATTTTATGTGAGTACTGCTTCACATCAGCATTTTATGCTTTACTTGCTTGCATAGATAGGAACCAAGGCTCAGGGCATCTCCTCACAGTAGAAGGAAAACCAGAATTTAGTGAGGAGCTTAACAGAAGAGAAGAAATGGCTCAGCAGCTTGAGCGTGATGATGAGAAGGAGGGCTGCGTGGCAGGGATACAGACAATGTGTGGCCAGTATATTAAAAAACAGTCAAAGGAAAAGGAACCAGTAGTTTAACAGATAAACACAAATGTCTTTAATTCTATCTAGTTCTACCATGTGTGCATGCCTGAATCATGCTGTGCAACACTGCTTTGAAATTTCTGCAAGAAAGAGATGTAGCTAGCAATTATTCTTTGATGCTGAGGGGAAGAAAATCAGCATTAGCTGATGAAGAAGAAGACTACTTTAAAAAGAATACCAATAATCTTAGTGTCTTCTCCAGGAGAACATGTGGGATGGTCTGAGATTTCAGTACAAGCTCATCTGGTACAGAGAGGCCTCAAACTACACAGATAAATCTGTTGCACATCAGTGAATGCAGAAATGACATAGAGCACAAGACATCCCTTAGCAACTCATCCCGCTTCCACTCTGGAAATCTGGCTCCTGCCAGCAAAAGTGACAGATGACCTAGAGCATGGTAAGTGATCCAAACTGTTCCATAAAAATAACTGGTAGCATATCAGTTGCAAAGTGTTCAAACTTTTCTATAGAGTCTGAAAAAGAAAATCACACGAGGAATAAATATCACAAGGGCTTCTTAACAAAAAATAAGGCTTCCAGCTGCCAAAGACCTGAGTTATTGCTGTATGAAGACAAAGGCAAAAGCCCTCTCTCAGAGTGCAGTGATCTGAAGATCAGGCTCCAAGAGAATGATTGACATTCCATCCAGGCTGACAGCTAACAAAAGCTCCTGTACATATGCCAGCAAGCCACTGCCAGGAAAATCAGTGTGGCTCCCGACTTGCAGATTTCTGCATTACCAGGCCTCCTACCCTATGTGACCCTTGACCTATGCTGGCAGGCTCAGCAGAGAGTGGAAGGAGACACAGGACCTCACCAACCCTGGCAACTTTTGATGAGGTGGGGGCATTTCATGAAAGAATCAGTGTCATTTCTAAGGAACTCAGGCTCCAGACACACCACATGATCAGCTACAACTCCCTGAAAAAAGCACAAATAGTCAAAAAGAACATTTGTTGGGGCCTTAAGCAAACACCCACAGGAACAAATGGGACACTGCAGAGGGCAGTGTGCTTCAGATCAGACTGAAACTAGCAGGCAGCTGTAGAAAGCAACACTGCTTGTAAATACTCAGAGATCAAACCCGTATCTCATCTCTTCCTCTGCTCACCCCACACAGCAAAATCTGAAGTCCAACCATCCCATCATCCACTTAGGTGAGGGCCCCATGTTACCAACTACTGCATACCACATCTAGGGAGATGTGATAGCTGTTCATTCCCATGGTGTCTCTACAAGGAGGCTGACTGGGAAATGACCAGCTTTTGAATTATGTCTTTTGTGTGTGTGTGTGTGTTTGGGTTGTGGGGTTTTTAATAGCAAAAAAAGGAGTCAGCAGCTGTCTGTATTTTTAAACTATGGAACATAGATCTCCTTCCAGTTCCAAGCTCTGATTACAAAGCCTTTCATTTCTGTGATTCCAGAGCATCTCCTCTGCAAGTTTCTATTCTCAGTTCAAAACTGACCAAATCCAACTGTTAGCAAAATTTATTTCAGTCAGCAGGAATCGTTCCTCTCTCTAGCTTTGGTGGAGCTTGGGCCAGGCACCTGACAAGATGCTGTCTTTCTTATTTCAAAAAGGAAATCCATGATAAGAAAGATCCTGTCCTGGATCAGATAACCCTCCAGAACTGACAATTTTGCTCTGCCCACCCAGAATCTTCTGCAGCATTTCAAATGGTTTGGTTGAAAGAAGCCTGAGCACTCTTATTTAGTAGAATTTAATCCAATATTAATGCCATTATTTTGGGGATTAAAAACAAAGTGGTCCCATTCACTGCTTGGGTCATCTGAAGCAATGTGATGTCTTTGGAGACGACATAGAGGAAGATTTTGTTGATTTATTGAGGACTGATTAATTAATTCAGTGTTTTCTTTTGTTAATTGATTCCTCCAGGGGATCTTTCCAGTTCAGTGTCTGTCTTAAAAACCCTTTGCAGCCAGGACTGACTGGTCTTTTTTTCTCTGTGTGGTCTCTCAGTTGGTCTGCTGCTTCCAAGTCTTAGGTATCTCCAAGATTCCCAGGCCCTTGGGATGACAGTACACACTTGTGACATCGCACATTCGTGATTTCTCTCGTGGCTATGTCTCTCTTGGTAAAACCTGCAGTAAAGATTAGCCCACTGACTTTTCCCAGTCTCTAAGAGACTGTGTTAAATTATAGTGTTGAACAGTTTTAGCATGGTTCCTTTGAGATGACTTTCATTTATCTCATGGTTTCTTTGTGCTGCAGGAGACTCAGATCTTTCACAAGTCTTTTTATAGTCAGTCACTCACAGTATAAGAATTCATTGTCAAGAGTGAACTCTAGCTTTGCATCTCACATAGATTTATCTGATACATTAAGAGTTTCTTTTCAAAGGTTTTTTTCCAAGTCATGCTATTGTCAGGGTTTGTAATTTAGCAGTATTTTCTCTATAACCTCACCAGGAAGCTAGAAGAGAATTGTCCATGAGTCACGAGAATTTTACCTGTGAATTCAGCTAGGCCCCAGGCAGCTCAGAAAGTTGGCCACTGTTTCTCAAGCATTACTACTAGTGCATGAACAGCATAAATTTTAACTGGGAGAGAGTGTTTTTAAAATAGAAGGGGGAGCATACACTTCATTCCATCACACAGTTGGAGGTGTGTTACTTGTGGCTCAAATCAGTAGTCAAGGGATTAAGAAACTTTCAGTTTTTCCTTCATTTTTCAGATCTGTCCCACAGAAGACATCCTTTCCAGCTCCAGAGTAAAGCACACCCTAGACCTACTCCAGATCTACGAATGAGCCTATCCTCAGCACAGGGTAGTTCCACTGGCCTCTGTGACTCTTTGCACAAACAACAGTTTCACAACTGTCCTCCTCTGAGCTAACAAAACTCAGTTTTTATTTCCTCCCAAAGGGGTAACTATAAGGGTTTCCCCTCTCTGCCCTTAGCTGATTCCCTTTGTAATTTCTAAATTCACTCATTAACCCAAGTAAGCTGTGTGGCAATGAGTCTGTCCCTCCCAGAAGCATCCCTGTAAAGACAATAGGTTTGAAGACAGACTTTGTAAGCCTGTTCCATCCTCTGTCCCAGGTAACTTCCAAATACTTACAGATCTGCAGACTTACATCACTTCTAGAAAAATAAAGGAGGACAGTAAAATAATGGAGACTGTCAGAGGATGCAAGCCAAAATAATTTCAGAATTGGTTCATCCCTTACTGGCATCTTCAGAGTTGCATCAGCTTGCTGAGGAAATGGATTTGTCCTTGTGTTTCTGAGAATCCAGCCTTGTTTCAATTCTTCTGAACACTTCCTTCTTTCCTTCTGACTGCACTTCAGCTTTGATCCAAGTATCAGATAGGCCCACAAGGCAGATGACTTGCACTGAATTGGACACAAACTTCTACTGACAGGTTCTGCTACCTAGATGATGCATGGCACACAAGTGAACAAAACAGATAAGATCTCAGCTTCTTTCTGTGTTATAGTAACAAAGCACCTTGTAATGATAATTTTTTTTCTGTTCCATAAGCTGGTTGCCATGGCAAGTTACTTGTGTTACTTTGTCAGATACTACAGGGAAACAATTTGCATTCCCTAGAAAGATAGAAATTTTAAAAAGTCGATTGCTTATCAGTTTGCTTTCTGCCATGACACTACTCATACCCTAACCTCAGGGGGAGATGAGCAAGACAACATCCCAGTATGAGAAAAGGACTTGCAGGTTTCTTGAGTCTAGTGTATCTGCAGGAGGACTAAATTAAAAAATCATGAAGAATATGGTGCAATGGGGAAGCAAAACTCACAGGGATCTCTGCTTTTCTCAGTATGCTCTCAGGGACATTGTTAAAAGGGAGCACAGTGACAGAGCTTTCTTTGCAAACACTTTCAAGAAAGTTTTGGTTACACAGAAAAAATGTGCTTCCAGGAGAACAGACTAGGGTGAGCTCAAAAGCCATGGAAAGAACCAAAAAGCAATCTGCATGATTAAAAGTCAGGTGAACTTGTAGATATGGTGAAGCAACAGGAGACCCAGAACAACAATAGCAACTGACACCACTAATCTACTCTCTGTGTCTGCTAAGAACTGATAAACCCTCCAGTATATCAAAAATATATGGTGCATATCTGGATGTATTTAAATATGTATCCTTGTGAAGCTAAAAAATTACTGTTACCTACTTTGATGATCATTTTGATGATCACAAGAAGACCTTCTCATGTTCTTTTGAGTTTTTTATTAGGGAGAAAGAATTATTCAACTTGGGTGTTTCTACCAGAAATCACTTCCAAAAAGACTCTAATTTAAAAAATGTCAGGAATAGCCTTGATCTGTAGCTGATGAGCAAGCTCAGTTGCTCACTAAGCTCTTGGCATAAGTCTGTATGTCACACAGTGGATAGCTAAGTTTATATCTTTTCTATAATTCCCCTCTTGCAGAAGTTAAAGAGGGGGTGAAAATATCAAGGAGTTAATTTTGGGTCACAGCACCTACAAAAAACAGAGATGTACCTTCACAGACTGAATTTAGAGCATTGATACAAGAAGTCATGACAGGATAAGCGTGTCTATGAGTTATGGCCTTCCAACTGCAAGTTACATACACTTTGGTGAAAACAATCATGAAAAATTGAAGGTATGGGAATGATGGAATAGCTTTTCAACTCCACTGCAGATTTTGTTTTTGGAGTTTTACTGTGGCAGTAAGGACCTGAGATACTCTCACTTCCCTTTTTATTGCTCTGCATGCCAGGGGACCCAGTATTTGATTGGCCTTCCTTTCCTGTCAAGCAAGGCTTACAACAGTTAGACCACTGCAAGCCAGACATTTTCCAAGAGTTAAACTCAAGTTTAGAGAAAGGAAGGAATAATCTGCTCAGGGGAAACAATTTTTTACAAACAGAATGGGCTGTAACCTCAGAAAGTGTAAATCTGTGCTCTGACAAAAGCAATGGAGTTATGTTGCTTTGCCACAGCTGAGGATCTAGTCCCAATATTTTGCTTTTTTATCAAAAAGTAGAAGGGGAAAGAAGATACTTTTAAGCTATTATCACTCTCTGTGTCTTTGCAAGTCTGTGCCATCGCCCCTCTTCGATTGTGTGGTTATGACTCACCAATAGGTGATTCCGTCTCTGTCTTCCAGCAGTCTGCAAACAAATAGTCCTCAGGTATCTCACAGCCTGATGTGATCTGGCACTGAAGAAATGAGCAAGAGAGAGGCAGTTTCAGTCTCCTCTTCTGGTGTTTCTTGGTTCTTGTAGGTCACTGAGAAGCCCAAGAAGAATGAAACTGGGGCTCCCCCATAGCTGTGCCTATTTTACCACCTATTTGATGTTTGCTCCCTGACAAGTTGTTCTGGGCCACCCAGGTACCGAAAAATACAAGTCCATTTTCAGGGTGCTTCAAAAAGCAAGATTTCTGCATGCTCCAGTACCCTGCCTGCTCGTTAGAAACGGCTAAAACAAGACGAGACAGGTAGCCCGGAGAGGCGGTGCACGGTGCGTGCGTGTGTCTGCCTGTGGAGAAACCATCACCTTTGTGTGCGCTGCTGCTCTGCCCTCGGCTCGCTCGGGAGAGATGCCGGCTTTCCGTGAGCTGCAGCCCTCGCCTCTGTGGAGAACTGAGAGGTCATTCAGAGTCAGGAGGGCTTGTTAGAAGCAAGGAAAGAGTTTCGAGGTAGGTTAAAGCTTCAGCCTTTTTGTTTGGACCTGTCTGTTTGCGTGCTGGTTTTTGGAAAAGTGCTCTGGCAGGTTTGTTTGCGCTGGTGCAACACGTTTAGGAGACCTGAGAAAACCTGCACAACTCTCTCAGTGGGTATCCTTAGAACATGTTTAATCTGCTCTTGCTACAAGCTCTGCAGGGCATGAGCTTTCTTTTTATTATGTGTCAAGCGTAGTATCTAGAACAATGTTTTTTAGATCGATTTTCAGATTACTAGATACTTTTCTAATGGAAACAATAAATTGTGGAAGTGTGCTTGAAACATATGTCAGAGAGAACAGTGTTTTCCCAGTACCAGGAGTATGTACTTTATTTGACATCGTATTCTGCATCGAAGCTTGATTACTTCTGCAAGCTGCTGGATAATACAGTGACTATGCAACCCACTATCCAGTTTCCAAATAGGAATAGGGGAATCACAGTGCCCAGAAGTAGAAAATGTCTGGTGTACTGTGACAGAACGGGAAGCACTGCGTTGACAGACCCGATTTCAGGACATGAAGCTTGAGTCCATCAATATTTACTAGCTCTGCTTCAGCGGTGCTCCTTGTGGGACCCAAATAGGATCAGACAAGAGCCTTTCAACACGCTCGGACCTTCATCTGAAATTGCAGTAATTCTGCTCAGACAGTGCATATCTCTGCTGCTAAGCCTAACTGAACTCCATCTGCCTTATACAGAGTCAATTCAGGTGTCTTTTCTTTTGTGGCCTCAACTGCACTTGAATACTTCGGAGTCATCTATTTTTCTAGGCATTTCCAAGGGCCAGATAAAGGCATCCTGTGAGCCGAGTTTAGCGCAAAGGATTAGCAGGCAGGACCGTGACTGGCAATCAACACTACATTTCAGGGGTCTCTGGTCCTCCTCCCCAGAACGCCTCCGTGGGGCGCCGACAAAGGCAGCGCAGCCCCGGGCAGCCCCGCGGGGAAGGGCGAGCTGCGGGATCGGCGGCCGCCAGGCCTTCCCCTCACCTCGGGTGCGGGGCGCTCCTGCGGAGGGGCCGCCGCGGGGCGGGAAGCGCAGACGGGTCCCCGGGCGGACAGGACGCGATCCCGGCAGCTCCCGGGGCGCGGAGGCACCAGGGGTCACTCGCCGGGGCGAGGCAGCTCCCGGCCCCCCTACCCAGCCGCCGCCGCCGCCGCCGCC
>VXBT01006601.1:916388-1049035 GCA_013400235.1 Oriolus oriolus
CCCTGTTAGCGGTGCTGTCCCCCCCGCCGCCAAGTTCGTCCCCCCGCTGTGCTGGGGCTGCCCCCGCCGCGCCCGGGGCGGCGGTGCGAAGGGAGGGACCCTCGGCCCGGTGGGCGGCGGCGGCGCCCGGGGTGTTGGGGGCGGTGGCGGCCACCCACCTGCTCGCCTGGCCGCGCCATGACTCTGCTGCCTGGGCGCTGCCTGCGGACCCTCGCCCAGGCAGGCTGCCGGAGTGGGAGGGTGGTGGGGTACCACCGAGCCACAGCCTCTGCACCCCCTTTGCCCTCCATTCTCTCTGCCCTCCATCCCCTGCCCTCCTTCTGCACCCACTGTGCACTCCTCCTGTCCTCCCCCTCCCAAGCTGCAGCCCTCTTTCCTTCCCCCCCTTGCCCTCCCACTCCCCTCCATATCCCTTCGCTGCAGCCCTGTTCACGTCCTCTTCTTCGCACCCCCAGTTTGCAGCCCACTGCACCCGTCTTCCCTCATCCCCTTGCGTCCCTCACGCTGCTCCTATGATGCTTCAAAGGGGAAGCACCAGACTCCCCACGCTTTGCCAAAGCAGCTGCCTGCTGGGCTGGCACCCCCCAGGAGAGACCAGCTCCATGACGGTGCCAGGCGCCGCCAGGCCCGGGGCGAGGCGCGGAGGGGGCAGGCAGGTGGCGGAGGCGCAGGTATTTGTGTGCATCTGTGAGTAAGTGAGCCAGGTCCCCCGTTCTGCGAGCATGCGGCTCTGCGGAGCTGGTGACACCTCCCTCCCTCCCTCCTAGGGCCGCTCGCCGCCGGGGCTCTGCGGCGTGCCGAGGCTGCCTGCGCCCTGCTGCCCTGCAAAGGGTGTCGCGGCGTCTGGGGCTGCAGCGTCTTCACCCCAAGTGGAGGTGCATCTGATGGCTCGCTTGGCCCATACAGGTCCTGACTGGGGATGTATTTTAAATTGCCTTAAGCAGTGGAGCGTGCCTGGAGACAAAAGAGACGATGAGAAGTCAGAGTGGACTGGCGAACTCTGGAGTGGCTGGAGAAATGCTTAGGACAGCTGGAAACAGGACTGTGCAGCAGGAATGGCTTGTTAAGCCATTGCATGGCGAGTCAAGCCATTGACTATTTCAGTGTCCTAAGCTGGATGGTCATATCTCTTGTAGCCTGTGATGTGCAAGTTGCTCCTGGGTAGGTCTCTGAGATGCAGAAAGGGTACGAACTCGTGGTGAGGCTGTGTCACGATGTGCTTCAGTCTGGTTGGCATGGGTAGGATGTGCAGCTTGGAGCAGGAACTGGTTCCGAATGGAGGAAAGCACATGAGATTTGGTGTGGGCTCAGCTAAAGAGTTGCTGTAGTCAGAATTGCTGATGTGTTTATCCTTCACAGCTCAGAAGTATTTTAATTCTACAGCTGGTGATTTGTGTGACTTTCCCAAGTGTTTTTAAGACAGCCATGACTGAATCCATGTGTATCGCCCCTCTGTGTGTCTGGTCCTTTCCTTTTCCTTGTAAAACGTTTTTCCTGTGTGATTAATAATGTGCCAACTGCTTCATTTCAGCACTGGGGAGGCTGAGGCTGATTGATTTCCCTGTTCAGTCTTCTCGGTGGGTCTGGAGGCTGATGGGTGTTATCACTGCAGAAAAGTCTGCTTTTGGGTGGGAGCTGTCAGCATGTCTATTTTTTTTATCTCAGCGAACCTCTTACTTGTTTTAATTAAAAAGAGATGAAGTATGCGTGGTAATACCCTTCATGTTTACATAAAAATGATCTTGCAGTTAGCAATAATTATTTCAGTTTGGGATATTGCTGAGATATTTAAACAGGACTTGTGACCTGAAGGACGCTTTTCCGGCCCCAGGGAATTGCCCTTGGTGTGGTTCTCTCCTGTGGTGAGTTTGATTCTTGGCTGCTGCCAGTGGTGAAGGTAGAGCAGCAGTGGGAGTAGCCTCGTGTTCCTCTGATGTCGGCCTAGAAAGCCATGGCCACGGGTTCCTTATTGAGCCTGGTTCTGCTTCCCCAGGCTCCCTGGCAGCTCTGCCACCAGCACGTGGACAGGTCTGCCTTGGTGGCTTTCACTCCATGGTCTGAGGTTTCTCAAGGGGACCTTGCTATTGCCTTGGGGGAGGGGAGATAAAAAAAGGCTGAAAAATTGCCAATTGACCTTTTTTTTTGACTCCTGGTTTCCTCCCTGGTTCTCCTAGGGAGGTTTGGAAAAGGCTGCCGACAGTGTGGGAAACTTTTCCCTGTGAGAGTAGAGATCCTGAGGCATCTTTGTCCATCTTTCACCTGACTTCCCTTCCCTTTAAGAGGAGCAAAGCTCAGCTCAAACATAAACATTTGCTTCCAGGCTGGATATGGCTCCCACTGCCTTCCCTCCTGCTACCAGTGCACCCCAAATTTACCTTCTCTTAGGCTGCCCTTGGAGCTCACCAGGTTTTCTTGGGGTGAAAAACCTTTATGGAGTAGAAAAGTTGAATATTGGGGAGACATTCAACAAAATAAAATCAAGACAAAAAGTACTGCCTATAGAGAGGGGTTCCTTGTGGGAAGGTGGTGAAGGTAGAAATGTCTTCTCTTCTGTCTCCCAAGATGAGTTATATAGTATACTGTATTTTTGTCAATCTAGGAAAAGCAAAATGGTTGTGCTTCAAGTAATCTTTATCTAATTGTAATTTATTCCCAGCTTTTCTATTTTAACATTTTCGAACTGTAAACTTAGAACCAGAGCTTATTAAGTAGCAGATAAAAATGCTGAATGTATTTGAATTTTACTTGTATTAATCTAATAATATATTTATGACATGATATTTGATCAGCTCTATACCTGACTGAAGACCACAAAAGAGTGTTAATCAAACAAATTATTTGACAAATATGGATGACATTAAATAAATGATCTATTTGCCAACTGCCATTCAACTGATCTGCCATGGCATGTTCCTCGTTCTCTTATCTTTCCCTTCCAGTTTTCATTCCATTTTTGCATCGTTTATCTTTTCCTGAACTGTCCCTGGTACCTGTTTCATTTATCTCTTCTATGTCATGGTTTTCCTTCCATTATTTCTTCTGCCTCTCTCTTGAACCTCTCTTTCCATGCTTTTTGAGTGTAAATTAGCCTTTTTTCCTCTTTTTCTCTACCTTCCTGGTGAAGGTTTTATTGAGCACTTCATAGTCAGCTCAGCTAAATCTGGTATGTGTTTAAACCCATAAAAATGTAAAACTGAACCCAGACTGTGTGTGAGTATGAAGATGTTTGCTTGGTGGTAATGCTTCTCTGCCTCTCCCCGTTTTTTCTGGCAGTTGCAGGAAGGGTGTTCTGCAGTTCTGGAGGTTTTCCCCAGCTCTCGTTTTTGCTTGTGTTCTCCTTCTGCCTCTTTCAGAAGTGAATTTGACTTTGTATCTTAAGAAAGCAACCAGGATCAAATGGCAGCCCTTGTGTTGTTCCCTGGTTGTGTATCTGTGTGCAACCTGCTTCCATCTGCTGTCTGACCAACCCAGCCTTCCTGCCAGGCAATTTTGCTTTCCTCTTGGCATCATCCTTCCTCCCCACTGGGTTTACAGCCAGGAGGTGTCTTTCAGTAGGGCAAAAGGAACGAGTGCTCTGAACATTTTCTGGTTTACCTATTACTTGCAGAGTCTGTATGAAATTCAGGTTGCTGAGGGTAGGTGGCAAGAGGCGAACAGGTCATTGTGCAGGTTATAGTGCATGACCAAGCAGTCACAATATTGAACTTCAATCTAGTATTCAAAACTTAAGGTCTCTTCAAGAATGAAATCTCTGTTGTAAAGAAGACTTGATTTGTTTTGTGGTTTGGTTTTTTTTTTTTACCCCTGGATGAAATCTAGGGGTGGGGAGGATATTTCAAAAACAATGAAAGGAATAGAAAACCTTGTATTTCAGGGGAGGAGATTTGCTCTGCCTTGGCAATAAAGCTCAGGCAGTCCAGAGGGGTGTGATGGGAGTGCTCAGAGTGCGTGATTCGCCTCTGCTGATGGTTGCAGTGATGTTGCAGCAGTGCATGAGCTAAGCTGTGTATGTCATAGCCATCTGCTTGAAGTACTGGGAGTTACGCCACGATGCCCCCTTGTACCCTGAAGGGAAGGTCTCTGCTGCACTGAGGTGAACAGTTCCACCTCTCCTCTGTCTTCATGGGGGTTTGGGTAACACTCGGGTGCACTGATATAGCGAGCAATCCAGGTGGCATGTTGTTGCAAAGCAGAATTGATTGGGGAGGATGGAGCCAAGAGGAATATTCTTTCGCAGTTAATTATTTACTGCAGAGAGAGAGAGAAGCTGATGATGTTTGGTTTATAATTACAGCTATCCAGAGGTAAATACTTCAAGATGATCCATTTTATTCTGGGTGTTGCTACCTATATCTCTATAAAGTGGGACCAGCACTGTTCAGTGACCGGCTCAGTAAAACCAAAACCCTGTTACCAACTTCTCACCAGTGGAATATGATTCTACAGCTTCCTGTGTGTGGTGCTAACTGACCTGAATGCCTACAGAGGGAATAGTCTTTCCATGCTCACTGTCTTAATGCCTGACCTGCCTGTGGTACCCACCTGACAAGAGTGTGGGCTCTTGGAACAGCTGATCTGTGCTGAAAGGTGACTTTGTGGTTAAAGCCACAGGATTGTGAACTGGGGAGTCCTGACCCCCCATCTGGCCTTGGCTAAGCTGGTTGCTTATCTCATTGGACTTTTCTTTAGGAGGGATACTGACCTAGCAGATAACCAGCAAATATCCAGCCTATCTGCTAAAAGGGTAGGATGCTCAGGGTGAGGGGCCCTCTAATAGTGCGGGGGCAGTGGCAGCCCAGGTACTTGTATACTGCTGTGCTGTGGGCCAAACTTTAAGAGGATTTTTCCTTTTGCATAGCTAAATCTGTTATAGATCAGACTGCTCGTATGCAAGTTAAATTCAAGAGCTGGTGGAGCTGAGTTTAAATGTGTGTGTGTGGGAGCAATAATTTGACGAATACAAAAAAGAGACATTGCTGCAATGTCTCTGGGAAGATGCCTGTACGTCTTCTGCTTGTTTAGCATCCTTGAGAGAACAGCAGACGTGAGGGAGAAGCTGTGGCCTGTGAAATGAAGATGATGTCGTGCTCTTACTGGGAGAAGAAGAGGAGCAAGATCTAAAAAGCCAGGGAGTAGGAGTGAAATGAGGGATGCAGGTGTGCACAGCGGGGGCTGCTCCAGGCTGCCATGTTCTCCCTGGGTAAGGCTCTGTGGAGAGAGAAGTGAGGAGGAGATCAGTGGAAACAGGCATTGTGGAGGCTGCTGTTTTGCAGGGTGGTGCGTTGGCTCTCCTGCTGGTCAGGGCTGAACCGAGGCGTGGCTGGCTGGCAGCAGAAGTGCATGGGGCCATATTCCCTGAGAAAGGCAAACAAACCAGTGAAAAATCTCCAAAGAAGAGTCTGGCCAGCAACTGCTTGTGCCTGAGGCAAGTTGGGATTTTGTTTAGAGGCTTGCTGAGAAGTGAGCTGTGTTCATCAGCAGTTTGTTGGGGTAACAGGCAGCCATCGTGTCGGCCTGCTCCAGGATCACGTTGAGCCCTCTGACACTCTGTGCTATCTTCAGCAATTCTGTGGTTTACATCCAGCTCTATTCAGCCTGCTTCAAACTATGTATGTAGAATAAGCTTGAATGTATAAATTTGGAGCCTGCAAATGATGGATTTCATCCTACCCCAGATAGCCACTGCAGCAGTCAGAGCAGTATTCCTGGTGTGGCACTAGGTCCTCTGTTTTTGTAGTGATTGTAGCAGCCATACTCCTTCCCTGCTGATGGCTTTGCATTGTATGTCAGAGAGCTTAATGTTATGTGAGGGACTGAAACTCATCTTCCAGGAAAAGGAGAAGGGTGGGCTTGAGAAACCAGGCTTTCATTGGTATGATAAGTAGATAAAACAATAGTTGATTATGTTAAGTAAATAAAATATAATTGTTTCTTATAGGTAAATAAGGGACTGATCTGGGCTTGTGTGTATGCTGATTCTGTGATTAATTTTTTTCACTGTCTCCCCTTGGATCTGTGTCTGTAGATGGAATGGCTCCTTTTGGGTCCCACTCTGTTAGGCTCCTGCTGTGAACAGCACAACTCTCCTTTGTAGAACGCAAACCTAGCAAATGCTGGTGAAAGCAGGAGGTACCGCCTGCCTGTGTGTGTGCATGCACACCCCTTGCTTCCCCCGCCTTGTGTGCAGACGATGAATGTACAACCTTACAATATAACCTTGGTCATGCAAGGTTTCTCCCCGTCTTGTTTCTCCCGGCCTTTTCCTGATTTGCATGATATTGTAAGAGGCCAGTCGGCTTTTTCTGGAGGGCTTGTCCCACTTTCCACACAGGCAGCCTTGGGCAAGTGGTCTGCTCCCTGACCTGCTTCGACAAGCTTGTGCTGGCTTCTTGCTCTGCTGATGTGGGAGGCAGGATGAGGATAAGTGCTGGGGGCTAGGCAGGAGGAGGATATCGCTGTGCTGGTCGGTGGTGTCACCTCCCAGCTGGCAGTCAGCGTAGCTGCTGATGGATGAGGAGGTATGCACAAATCCCTGCTTCGCTTTCTGCCTCATCGTTCTCCTGGGGAGTGTGGTGGCTGTACTGAAGCCTTTGAGGGTCAGATCTGCTCTCTCTCCCCCTAAGAGTACAGCTGTATGTCCTCCATTCTGCTGTACTCAGTTGCAGCTGATGGCTCTGTAGCTATTCTGGTGGCCCCTATAATTTCCAAATATCAGGGTATTGATTCTCAAAACATATGCACTGGAAAGAAAGGACTACCGTGACCATGGTGGAGGTGGGAAACAGAGGTGTGAGAGAGTCAGACCTAGATCTGGAAAAGTGCTTCAGCTCCTGCTTTTCCACAGAAGCAAGGACGCGGTGTGCTGGTGTGGCTCATAGTCACAGGGACATGTGCAGGGTCTCACCAGGTCTGCGGTAAAGCAGGGAGGTAGATGGATGAGGGTGGAAATCTCTGATTCATGGGCAAATGATAGTTATCTGATCCCCACAATTACTGCACCTGATTATCAGGGGCCTGACAAGATGTCCTCTGCTTCACATTATTTCTATGATGAACACATTAATCTGTGTTCAGTAGACATCATTTTATACCTCTGCTGTTCCTCTTCCTCCATGGTGTATATCTCAAGCAGCCACTCTTTCCCAATCTATGAAGTGTCCAGGCTTGGCTGCCCCTCATGTCTGCTAGAAAGTGAAAAATTGTCGAGTATCTACCAGTGCCTATAGCTGGGGCACACACTGGGCAGGGAGAGGGGAGACGTTACAACCTCTTGTTTTACAGCTGGGAACTGGGGAATGGAAATTCACATTAACAGGAGGAGCCTAGAGCAGAGCTTAGAACAGAAATTGTTGTCCTAGTCTGGCACTTTGCAAGATCAGCTTCATATTTCCTTTGGTAACTGATGAACGTCAAAAGATTCAGCACCCAACTGTTGACGTGTTGCTAATCTGGTTTTCTGATGAGAGAAATGCTTTCTTATCACAATGAACCCTGAGAAGGTGGGGGTTTGTTTCCTTTTATCATTTCAAGCAAGGCTGTCTTGACTGTTATTTTAATATTTTAGGTGTCTGGTCTTAAAAATGATGTGAGTGGAGGGCTGAGATGGCAGTCCTTTGCATGTCAGTCTTCCAGGGGTTTGTCTTCTGAAGAAATGGATAGACATCCCATGGTAAAACTGAATGTCTTGTTATGAGTGGGGAAAAAGTAAGAAGATTTGGTCAATTGAATAGAGATGTTGGAGGCCTCTGGATGGCCTTCCTGAAACCAGTTTTAAAAATCAGAGGGCTTTAGGATTTTGTTTTGGTGGCAGATGATTGCAAAATGAGCAATCTCCCTGTTGGTCATCTGCACCGAGGCACTTTTTGTAGAAAGATCTAAAAAACAAAATGCAGTTAGTTGACCAAATCTTTGAGGTTAAAAAACAAAACAAACTTCCCGGGGGGGAAAAAAAAAATGTAGGTTTCTTCAAGAAGCGAAAACCCTTTACTTTTTTTTCCAAAGCAGTTTCCGAGGCACCTAATCTAATCTTTCCAAAACAATTCTCTGGCAGCCAGGGCTCACATGTTTTAAAAAACAGTGTAGAAAGGAACGTATCATGACAGTTTAATTTGTTGCTGAAATATGGTCACCTCTGGGGTAATTCAGAGCAACCATGGAGTGGATGATAAACCTGTTTGGGATGGGAGGTGAGCAAAGGGAGGCTGCTGAGAGGAAACCGCCCATGCAGAGGTGTAATTCCTGGGATTTAGGTTTGTCTTCCTCCCTTGATTCTAATGAGGCTGTAGCCTGTTCAAATATTCTAAACAGGGCAGTTGTTGCTGAGTCCTTGCTGTGGCTACAAGGGAGCTTTTGGTGGTGATTCTCTGAGGGAGGTGGTAGGGAAGAGCCTCTGGTACTAGCCAGCTTTAGAGAAGAAATGGGGGAGGATTATAGCGCATAAAGGTACAGGTCCCTGGCTGGGGATTTGTAAAAGCCCAGGGCAGCTAGTTGGATTTTGTAGTCACCAATCCATGGATGCAAACTGAGCTGTGAAAGCTGGCTTGAAATTGCAACTGTTTTAAAGGGAATACAAGACAATTGCCTTTGAAGGGGAAAACAAGGATGCTCTTGAGAAGGCTAAGGAAAGCCCTTCTGAGTTTTAGTGGAAGATGTACTGTTTAAAAAGAAAGATGTATAAAGTTGCTTAGCTGAAGTGTGCTCCTTGTGAAGAGGTGGGAAGCTGAGTGCCTAGGAGAGGGCTGGGCTTTCTCAGAGTGTGCTACAAAGTACATGTTTTTTTGGCAAGCCCTGCAATTGCATTGCAACTGGGTTGTGAAGTCTTGTTCAAATTCAACTGAAGTTGGTTGAACAGTATTGACTGCAGTGACTGGGCTGGTGGGCAGTGCAGCATCTCTCAGGTCAGTTCAGGTTCTCATCTCCTTTGTTTCAAAGTCTCTGCACCTGGAATTAGTTTATTCAATTTGCAGTTTAGAGCAATTTCAGAAGAAATTCCAGAGGAGGAGAAAAAGAACACTACCACCTGAACTGATCAAAATAATCAAATGGGTTGTGTTGTGGAACTGGGATTGACTGGCAGCTGCTGCGTGGAGGTGGACAACCAGCAGTCACACTTTCTCAGCATGGCTTGCTCCGCCGGGGCATTGGGCGCAAGTACTGTTGGCATTAGAATGCAAAGAGATAATGTTTAAAATCTGAGGTAGGAGCCTGTGAGCTTGCTGACAACTGAATGCTGGGGTGGAAGAAAAAGCTCTGCCAACAGTAAGTCACCCTTTCAGGGAGTTGAGTTAAACTTCTCATTTTCTTTTCAGTCTCACCATGGGTGAATGTTGTGCAGTCTCTTCCATGCTTGCTTTTTTCCCCCTATTTGATTTGAGGGCCCTTTGTAACAACTTATTCCCCATGCATCCTGTTATCATGGAAGTTATTCTGCCTGCAATTCCTTTCTGAGCTTAATTTTGTTGTTTTCTGTAGCACGAGGGCTGATGGCTTCACTAATCTCAGAATAGCTCCTCCATCTCTCCCCTGGCCAGCCCAGTAGCATGACAGCTCCATTTAACGTGCGCTGTCTGCTTTGGCTTCCTGCCTCTAGACTCATTATTTGGCAGTTGTCTGCATCAAGCTCCCGTGTTGCCTGCCCCAAAGGATTGGATATCAGAAGTCATGAAAAGGAGAAGAGTCCTCAAGGTTGGCCTGTAAATCCCAAGTCTCTCTGCTAGAGGAAATTGCAGTCTTGTTGCTCTACTCTTTCCTCTCTCATGTCCTTGACCCAGCCCTGCTGCATGTGTCCATCCTTCCCTGCCTGTCACGGTGCGTCTCTTGACGGGCACAACATGAGCCTTGCAGGCTCTCTGGGCAGTGCCATTCTCACGGCACAGAGTGTTTGGTGCCTAGGATGTTCTCCTTTCTTCACCTGCTAACACAGAGGCAGGCTGAGACCTGCAGCTCTGCCTTCTCTTCAGCCATCCCCCCAAATTATTTGGATCCACTTGGAACATCATTACAGGGAAGGTGTTGTGAAGTTTTCTCGATGGTAAACACTTAAGGGCATGGGCCTCTCATCTCCCACTTGAAGTGTAATGTTACCCTCGGGCCTTAGGGACCAAAGTGCTTTCATGTTAGGTGCAGGGTGAGATAGTCTCTCTCTGAAAAGCTTACCAGCAAAGTGCAAGATGGGAAACATCAGGGTGCAATTCCCCTGTCCAGATGTCGGCATCTAACATCCCAGCCCCTCAGTCCCCCTGTACAGGCAGCAGAGGAAACGAGCACTTCCATCTCACTGTAATGCAGGTGGATACCTGAAACAGGTCAGACAGACTGTGCGTGTCTGTACTCATTGATGACAGAGAGGCTCTGGATGATGGGCTCTCGTGGAGAGGTCTGTGCTGTAGGTGACATGAGCCCCACCTTGACCAGCTGCATTGAGCACACTGGGGTAGCACAAAAAGGAGGCAAGACTGTTGAATGTGGTCTGTCCTTGGCTGTCTCATCTGGTAAACATGTTCATCTTCCTTTGGTCGAGAAGGTACCCTTCATTTTGATTCCTTGCTGGCCGAGAGTGGAGGAGATGGATGTCATCCAGACAGCAACTGGAAGACAGAGTTAAACACCTCTCAGAGATGCTCCTAGGACAGAGCTCCAAGCCTGTCCCAGCTTTGGACCAAGGGATATTTTAACCAAGTGAAGGCAGAAAGTGTAGGTACGAATGGAACAGTTTTGTCCTTGGTTCATCCTTTCGTACTGAGACCAAGTAGCTGCTAACATAGGTCAGGGGTTACTCAGGTACTTCTCAGGAGCTCCTGACCTCCTGCATGTGCCCAAACAGGTATTGTATTGCAGTGGGGACCTCTAAATCTAGAGCTGAAACAATGGCATGGGGACTTCAGATTGCAAACCAGCAGGTGATAGCAGCAGGAGCCGTCCAGTGCTTCAAAAAGCTCTGCATGTCTGGGTGTTCCAGGCTTGGTGGGTAAAACTCTTTCTGTTG
The DNA here is from genome assembly GCA_013400235.1 of Oriolus oriolus. Taxonomy (NCBI): domain Eukaryota; kingdom Metazoa; phylum Chordata; class Aves; order Passeriformes; family Corvidae; genus Oriolus; species Oriolus oriolus. The sequence goes on from VXBT01006601.1 coordinate 927,373, forward strand.
GGGGAAGAAGAGCCTTTTTCCTAACACTGAAGCACTGCTAAATGTCATACTGGAGCTTTGAGGATGATGAAGCCAGTTTCTGTAGATTTGTATCCCACTTGACCTGAACCTTCACAGTTGCTCTGAAGACCCTGGTATGGTCTGCAGGGAGCAGGTTGGAAGAGACCTAGAGCTGTTCTTGAAGGAACTAGAAAAATGAAGCTGAGCCAACTGAAAGGAATAAAGCCTGGTAGCCTGGGGAGGATTTTCTTGACTGGCTGAGTTTCCCCTTTGATTTGGAGCACTTGTTCCATCATGCCTTTTGCTGGGGAAGAATTAGCCCGGTGGCAGAAATGCGGTACACTGGGCATTTTGGGAGCGAGAAACCTGTCCGCAGCAAGAGCCCACAGAGCTTGAACTCAGCCAGCGAGTCCCTGTGCTGACAGCTGGTTGCAAGCCTGCTCAGTAGGGGATGGTGCCATGCCAGAGACTTTACCCTCCATCTCAGGCCTGTGTTGCCAGCATGATTCAGTGCTACAACCCTGAAGAAAAAAAGAGTCAGTTTTATACCCCAATTTTTTTTGTTGTTGATACTCATGCTATAATTCCCATCACTTCAGACACCCATTAAGTGGTGCTCTGGAGAGTCTGTAGAAGTCTAGTGTGTGCACTGCAGTCACTTCAAACTTTACAATAGTGGGGAGTCTATTAGAGGTGAAATTTCTGGCTGGTCCTAGGTAGGAAACACACATACTGTGCTATAGAAAAAGACAAAAAAATACCTTATATTCCATTATATGGTGTATTTTCCTCACTTCACAATGCATCTGATCTCTCCCTGCTTTCTTTCCTGGCTACACATGTCTACCACAAGCTTTTGTACTTTTCATCTCATGCTTCTAGGGAACAGAGAGGGCAAGTATGAAAACCCTCAGGAGGTTTTTAATTCAGTAAGGACAGTATATCAGGGCTTGCAGTTACCATATGTTTTTTCTCTGATACTTTCCTTGTTGTCCTTTCCCTCTGACCTTTGGTACAGTAAACAGGGTCTGTGTTTGAAGAGCGTCCTGAAAGGGAGGCACCTGGCACGGCATCGGGTCCCTGCAGCTCCTGTGTGTTCTTAGGTACGTGCTTAGGACTGGCCTTTTGCTGGCATCAGCCTGCTGCTGGCTGGATGCACTGTGGCAAAACAGTACTTTTTACGTGTTAATTTTTGCCACTGACAGCACACTGGTTGCCTTGTCAACAGGAGATGGTTTATAGGCTCCTGGAAGATTTGCAGCAGTGTCACTTGGCTGTTTGCTCTCCTGGTTGAACGCACACACATATGGGTCTTTGAAAGTTGGTAGGAGAAACCAGGATCCATCCCTTTCACGAAGGTTTTGTAACTATATGACCTTCTAACGAACTAATAACATACATATGTAATTAAATCTAGGCAGACAAGGCTGTATCAAGCCTTGGGCTTGGGGAATTGTGTAATGCCATCAAGTTGCCTTTTGTGTCCAGGGCAGACCCAACCTTATTGCACCAAGAACTTCCTTAAGATTTTACCTTTAGGGTGGGAAGAGAACTCCCATCGCAGGAAACCCAGTTCCCTCCTGTAGTCCACCAAAGGCTGCTTTGGTTTCTGATTCAGCTCTGCAAATACTGTCTAGTGGCTTCAGATGGGATATGAATTTGGCTGGTTATTATTTCCCCTGTGAAGGCTAGAGCGAGGGAGAGAGAAAACTAAAGCAGCTTGTCTTAGCCTGAGTCAGCACTGCAGAGCTGCGAGCTTCTGTAGATCCTAATGAAAGGTCCCTGCCTTATCTGTCTTGATATTCTGCTGGTTGCACAACTTGCACATCCCATAGATGCAAATATTTTCCTGGGGTTGGCCCTGGTTGCCTATGGAGGGTGTTTGTTCAGATTCTCATGCTTTGCAATTAATATAAGCTTCTCAACTCCTTGTGAGAGAAAGAAAGGGAAGTGGTGCTAAGTGGTTTGCGTTTTGTTGGGGTTTTTTTCCCTCTCTCCCTGTTGTTGTTCCTCACCAGCTGGCTACTTTGAAATTAGCATGTTGTGGTTTTTTTCCTTAAGAAGCAACATGTTGCTGCAAATTCAGCTTTGGAGAGGTTGTGGGAGCTTTTGTCCGCTGGCACTGCAGCTGCTGTGGGCAAGGCACAGACAATATGTGGTGCTGTGGGTACCCAGCCTGTGAGCCTGGTCTGGCTGGAGGGGGTGCCAGCCCAGCCGAGCGGCAGGATCCTTCTTTCCCACTGCCTTCCCACACTCACTTGGCGGTGGCTGGGAGATGTGAGTCCTTGCCTTGCTCCAGACCTTGCAAGAGCAGTGAAGTTTCACACCATGGGATGTTGTCAAAGGAACAAGAACCTGTTGCAAGTAAATATCTTTACTCTGCCTCGTTTAGTATGGCAGCCTTATCTTAAGAGGGCTGTATGAAGTGTGCTTGTCACAGCTGTGTCAGGCACCCACACAGCTCATGGAGATATCTTGCATGTTCTCTTCTGAGCTACTGGATGAAAAGTGGCTACTTTAGAGGGTAAATTGCCTCCCCAGGTTCAAAAAAAGTATCTAGTTTAGACCTAGAGAGCACATTTCATGTTTAGGTACAGTGGCAAACCTTTGAGTGAATTTCATGAAGTCTGTGTTCATTGTGTTTTTCAAATACTCTCTGAACTTGCATTTTTGTTTTGTGCTCTGCAAAAGCAACAATTCCTTTGGGGCTGTAGAATAAAGGAAACACTTGCATAAAGTGGTGTGGAGGAGTTGTCACCCTATAAAACTCAGCCTGGGTCTTTGGTTGTGGGTTTCACAATGACCTTGGCCAATCACACCGGTATTAAGACCATGCAGCCACTTGAAAGGGAGGAAAAAAAGACCAGCTACATGAACTTTTGTATCTGATCAGGGTTTTGACTGTTAGCTTAAGTCAGATTTCCTGTTGGAGTTGACTTAGTATCTCCTGAGTTTGCTCAAAACTGAGGAAGTAAGGGAAAGTGAAGCCTGTGGAATGGCAGCCACCACTTGGAACAGCTTCTTAATGGGAGATTCCATTTGGGCAAGAAATACTAACCTCAGATATACTTTCCTTTAATGCTGCAGGTCTTCTCCCTCTCTGTCCTATCTTAGATCTACAGGTGAAAGGCAGTAATGGTAGATCCTAGAGCCTAATCAGCCTTTGATGGAGGGAATTGATTTAGAGCGAGACAACCTCTACTGTAAGTTTTTAAGGATAGGTAGTTGACAAACTTTCAGTATTCTGAGCTCTATTTTTTCCTTGCTGTTGGAATAGGAATTTTCATCTTGTGTTAATGTACTCACATTACAAAACAATGCAGCTTGTCTTTTTCCTTGAGTAGTGCTTCAGGTTAAAGCTGGCTGGTTTGGCATGTGAGATGGTGGTTTTCTGTGGGATTTTTCCATTTTTAGAAAAAGCTTTTTGCAAACACTTGATTAATTTCTTTTAATTTAATTTGATTTCTTCAGTTGAAGTTCCTGTGTGGGAACAATGAGAGCTGTGTAGGAGCTGTACCCACTACACCACACTGTGGCCTTGAATATTCATTGTAGGGACACGCATGGTCCCCAGGGAGTTGCTTTCTGAAAATAAGAGGATTTTAAGGGAGAAACCAAGCAGCAGTTTATTTCTGTCTAGGTGTGAATGATGTACAAGAGAGAGAAACTGCTGCATGTGCCTTAGGAACTCTGAAAAACAACACTGGTGAGCTCCACTGCCCTTAAATGAAGAGGGAGCTTTATCAGCACATCACCCCTGTTCAAAATCTAACTGGTGGCTTGTCTCTGCCAGGCTCCTGTGAAGGCACACAGTCATGTTTGAGAGCTCACAATATTGGTAAGACTGCAAAAATTCAGAGTTCAAGTTTAAGCTCTGAAGTTTTTCTTCTAAGGAAAGAGAATTTTGTCATACCAAGGATCCGAGGAGATACGGATCCACAAAGTTGAGCCTCTGACTGCAGATACTGTTGTGGTTCTCTGCTCCCTTAAGAAAAAAAACCCAAACCCCAAACCACCAGAACTGTGAAAGAGGTTCTTGTCCAAAAGTGAAGATTTTCTGTAGTTGTTCCAAATGACTGTTTGCTCAGGGGGATAATTTTCATAGCTTATGCGCAATTCTTTAATCCAGCTCGAAGCCCACAAGACAGATGGGGTCGTGACAAGAGCCAGGAAGTTAGTATGATCTTATTAGACTGGATCATCTTTAACAGTGCCAGTTCACATCACCTGTCCCTTTCTTGCTTTTTCCAAACCACTGGGGGAAGAAATAAAACCCCTAGCAGCCTTGTGATATTTAGCATTAGTCAAACACTCTTACAGTCTCGAATGGTCAGCAAAGGACAAATTTTGTGGGTGTGGCTGAGCAGAACTGGAGAGGAACCTCAGATCATGCATAGGACCAGGCTCCCACTTCTTGAACAGTGCATTCTTAGCACTGTTACAGTCTGTATTTGTAGTAGCAGACCAAAAAAAGCCTGAAGGTGTGAAAAGGGATGATGCAGCCACCAGTATGAGCAAACTTTGGTCTTTTGGTGCACATCCCATCTCTGTGTCCCCCCAGCCCTGCCTGGAGCTGTTTTTAGTGGAATTTGCTGTAGCCCAGGAGGTAGTTGTATGAGCTTTTTGGTGCCCTGAGATCCAGTTTTCAATCACCATTCCAGAGATCATGGCTTCAGTATCAGAACTTCAGTTCTTGTGTCTTTGCTGGTGCTTGTGAGGGCAAGGATGACCAGTTGAATAAAAGGTCAGGACTCGTTTGCTGGGGGCTGATGGCAAAGTGTGATAGCATGAAATACTCCCAGCAGTCAGTGATTTGCAGAGTGATGTAGGTCATGTAACAGCTCTTCTCACACACACTCTAACGGCATATAGAAAATATAATAATTTTACTTGTAGTAATAAAGTTGTATTATTATGCGCTGGGGAATTGAAGGCAGATGCTTGGATTTTTCCCAGTGGGCTGAAGGGAGGTTCAGGTTTTGTTTTATTTATTTATTAATTATGTGTTAAACCAAAGCCAAAGAACTATGAGTCAGCTTGATCTTCACTGCTGCAGTTCCTGTGCCATGGTCCCCAGGCATTGTCTAACAGATGCCTGTACCCACACAAGGCTGGATGAACCCAGAGACTGCAGGCTTATTTTTGTCACCCTGCTGCAGAAACTCCTTGAGGAGGCTCTGTGTATGCTCAGGAGCCAGTAGTATGGGAAAGCCTCTTAGCAGAGGGTCCTGGGAAAACACTCAGCTGCTGATCCCAGGAGCAAGTTCTCTGTGCCAGCACCATATGCAATTCCTCATGGCAGCCAGATCTCCAGGGAGGAGGAAACAACTCTGCCACCTCCTTCCTTCTTCTGCTTTATGATGGCTGAGTTTTATAGCTGCTCTGTAGGCACTCTGTGTGCCTCCCTTGCTGAACAAAGGCGTATTTGTGCTTTCAAAGGTAATGTCAGTCTGCCTTGCTGCTGTCTCAAGATGCAGAGAGGGATAAGATCTCCAAATGGGCTAAGGCTGAAAATTAAAATAGACCAAGTGAGATCCTCAACCTGTGTTGACTGTCTTGGCTTTAGTGGCATCAGTGCAAGGACTCTATTTTTGCCCTTTCCTTAGGGTGAACCTTCAAGGTGAGATCTCAGTTGTGGGACTTGCTTGTTTGGTTCTTACTCCTTGGCTTGGGCTGTCCTCTCCCTTCCTTTGGGAAGCTATAAAACTTGCACCTTGTCCATACTCCATGCAGATAATGGCTTAGGGCTGTCAGGAGAACTCATCTTTGAAGTTCTAAGTTTGCCTTTTGTGATTGTTTTTTTTCAGGTCAAACACAGAACTGTTTGCATGAGCCTTATAAAGTCCAAGAATAAATCCAATGAACGCTGCTGTGTTTCTTTTTTAAATGTCTCTGCAATGTGTGCTTCCCCAGTGTTGCAGAGTTGTGCTTGAGCAGCAGGATGAGAAAATCTGAGAGGCTCGGGGGAGGTGGCTGGACACCAGGAAAAAAGATGGGAAGCCATGTATATGCATGTAAAAAGAAGTGATGTACATAGTTTTGGCATCTCATTGCTGCAAGATTTAGGGAAGTCAGTGGCTTCAGAGGATAAAGATGTGATTTGATTTTTGTATGGACAGCAGGCACAACCAGAGTTAGACATTTTTCAAAGAGAAAACTGGTGTAGGGGCCTCCTTTTTTGCTTTTCAGATAATCTGGCAGGATGAGACCTTGCTCTGGGACCAGAGATGGTTTCTGCTGAAAAGAGCAGAAGAAAGTTTTGGGCTGTTTAAGAATCCCCAGCAGTGTATTTGATGCCCAGCCATTGCTTACACTGCCCTAATGAAGTTACATCACAGTAATTGTAGTGCATTACAGTTCAAAGTTCAGAAATCCCTTTTTTTCTTTCTCTTTTTGGTTTGGTTTTGCTTTGTTTGTTTGTTTGGTTTTGTTTTGGGTTTTTCTTCCAATGTTCATGACCTTTTCCTGCTGCTGCACAGGGTTTGCCTGGGGACTTTGCCATGCAGAGGTTCATCTGTGATGGATGTTGCACTGCCACTCCTGACAAAAAGATGCTTCAGCTGGAAGGGCACCTGCAGAATCATGTTGCCCCGTTTTACTTTGCCCAAGCTGTGACTCTTCCAGCTCATGTTGCAGCTGCTTTGGGTTGTACTTTGCATGGTCTCTTTCTGTGCTCTCAGGATAAATCACGTGCTAAGGGGCAGCATGTTGTGTCGGCTGTGTCTGGTCACCAGGTGTTTGCCAGGGTAGTACGAACTGCATGCAGGTGCTGGTCCCTGGCTGACATCTCCTCCTACTGAAGACATTCTTGGTCTAAGGACTTTAAGGTTTTATTGTTTCTGTTTGCAGTTAGGGGATTGTGTCCAGGCTCCCTTGCATCTCTTTGTCCATTCACTTCATGGACTTTCTGACGCTCTTTTCCACAGCAAGATGTCATCCCCGAAGCTCAGGGCATGGTATGCTTCCTGTCTGTACCTCTTCCAAACAAGCAAATCTGGTTCATGTGACTGGAGTGAGTGTTTGCCCACTCTGTGGTGCCTGGTGCAAGTGAGGACCAGAGCCCAGTGCTGCTCTTTTCTCCATCAGTTGTTGATCTGTGTAGAGGAACACCTGTGTTGAGTCAAAGAGGTGAGGCAGGGTCTTTGGAGGTTATGGCCATGTCAAGTGCACTGCCAAAGCCAGATCTGGATCCACTCGTTGCCTCTACCAGGGTTGTCCGAGGGACTGGAGTTGAGGGTTTCTATGAAGATGTAGGTACACCTAACCTTTTAGGCATTATCAGAGGGACTTCAACCACTCTTCTGCTCTCAGGGGCTTTGCGTATTTGTGAATCAGCTCGTTGGGCTCCAGTTTTGAGGACCCACATCTGACACAAGCTTGGTGTCTTGCATTTCTGTGGTTTCTTTTCAGCCTTACTTGGCCTGCAGATGCTGGCTGTGAGCCCACCCAAATCCTGCTTGTTGTCGTTGCTGTGGACTCCCAAGGAAGCTCTGGAAGGAAACCCCCCCCTGGCTTTTGCTGATTGTGCAGGTCTGCCAGCAGATGCTGGAGGCTGCGACGGAGGTGGTGGAGAAGGCGTTGTGCTCCTGTCCCCTGCACGCTCGACCGCAGCCACTGATGAGCACGTCTTACGACAAAAGCTCGAATGTGGGGGAACAGAAATCCCCAGCTTCACCATAAGTTTCCCGTGTGACCGTCAGGAAGTCACTTAATTGTGGGTTCTTCATTGCAGGGTGGAGTTCTTTGTTCCTTGATCTGCTGTGCCAGTCGTGTTGCTGAGGGGTGGGATATATGAACCTATGTGGAGGCCATTTAGAGCTGAGGGAGCATGTTTCCTGTGTCTGTTCTGTGATGCTTGCAAGACGGGCAGGATGAGTCCTTGGGCAATGTCCCTTTGTTGCTCCAGAGCCAAAAGGGAAATTCCTTCCTTTTCAGTATGGAGAGCTGCAATCCTCACATCCTCAGTCTTTTTTGTGGCAGGTCTGTGGTGTGACAGTGATGCACTTAACTCACCCACAGCAACACTGCTTGGATTTTTTTAAAATCCAGACTGCTGCAGAGGGAGGGGATATGAGCATCGCATTAACAAGTCTGATGTGGCTGATATTTACTGTGAGCAGCAAAGTGAGCTTTAGGTAATTCAGGACCCTGACTTAAAGTTCTGCTGATCCAAACTTAAATCTCACACCGTAACCTTTGGACGTCTCTGTTTCTGTCGGGTTGTGTGATGGTTTCCCAGCATTGCACATACAATGCATTGGTTGGCTCTGCATGGCTACAGACTTGGTTGTGATGAAATCATTCGCCACGGCTGTTGAAGGGCTGGGTTTGGAGGTCCTCTGTAGACCTCTCTGCCAGCAGTGCTCACTGTCCCCATCCCTCTAGGTTGCAGCTGGCTGGTGCTGCAGCTGCCAGGTCAATAAATCAGCAGCGTGCCCCTGAATATCTGCTGCATAATAACTGATGCATATTCATGTTTGCTACAACATTGTGTCACCCTGCTAATAATGTAACCTGGTGAGAAGGAGAGCAGGGACAGGGTCCCAGCAGCTGGTGCCTCCTTGCTTCATTTTATCTCCTCTTTCTGCTGCCACCTTGTCTTTGGCTCCCTAAGATACCTCTCTCTTGCTTTTCTAATGTATTTTCCCCAGCTGCTTCTCCCAGATGTGCTAAAGCAAGCCCTGCAGGTTTGCTTTTTGCTGTGGTGCCTCCTTCTCCTTCATCCCTGCTCTGCTAATAAATCAGGGTGTGTGCCTGCAAAAGCCCTGCAAGGACTAAATGAACACAGGAGGATGATTGTTATATTTGAGAATGTAAATTAAAAGGCTTACTAATAAAAAGACACTCTGGAAGTATCTGGTCTTGGCTGTTCCTTTGAGCTCTGTTTTTGAATGAGCTTTTATTAGTGTCCCATTGGGAATGGAAGGGCAAGAAGGAAATTCAGGTTTTGTCCCTCATCCCAAAATGGACTGTTCCTCACCCACAACTCACCTGTGGAGAAGATGCTGTTGCACCTGTGCTGCTTTACCCTCTGTCTTGAAAAATGAGGAGGAAGAAAAATGCTGTACCACCTTTCCCTGGAAAAGATAAAATTTTGTATGATTAGTGGCCTGTGAAATACCACATGTGAGAGAGGATGGATGGGGGTTGACTCTGCTTTTCTTCTTTCAGTACAGGATCCTAAGTGCTGTCCAGGGAAGCTCAGGAAGCCAACTTGGGTACTAACCAAAGTGTATCGTGAGATCTACCTGAGTCTGACACAGCCAGGACTGCCTGTCCCTGCAGAGAGGGATCCCTCTCATTCCTACTCTGTATTCCTTCTTCTAGGGGGACGTGAATCATTCCCAGACGAGAAGACCCCATTTCTCTGTGGAAGCTCTTTAGCCATCCAGAGGGTGAGTGCCACAAGGGCAGGAGCAGAGTGGGCTCCTGCTGTCCCAGGTTACTCATTTGTCTGCTTTTCTGCTGCTGGCCAACAGCTTCCACCTTTTATCACCCAAACCCAGTGCCACTGGCTGTCTGGAACTTCCTGCTGCAGGAGCTGTAGAGCAATAGGACATATGCTGTGTGAACCATTCCGTTCCTGGAGACTGGAGTTCACCAATACTCTTAGAAATGCTATTTTGCTCCAAAACCTGACCTTTTAAAAGTCTCTTAACCATTAAATGCTAAAAAAACCCAACAAAAAACCAAAGCAAACACCTAAAAGCATTATCAAAACAGTTCTTTAAACTTCACAGATGCAACTACCCTGTTTTCTTATCCATGTATTTGCTGGTAAAGTACATGTGTTAGGATTTAAAGCAAGCAGGAAGCTGAACAACCATACCTGTTTCCATTGCAAATTCTTCTCAGTGAAAAGGGCCTGTACGCATTTCCTGAAACCAGTTTCCTAATTTTTTCTTTGTCAACAGTTGTTTGGGAGGAATAAGGAAGCATAGGGAAGGGGAGGAGAACAGAAAGCATGTAAGGAGAGTGCATTTCCTGACTCTGGGGTACTTTTTTTTGCTGTGCATCAGTGGTTCTGAGGTTGGGATTGGCCCTTAAGTGATGTAGAAGGCCACCTTATACCAGTGAGTTCCCTCTTTCTTGTAGCTGGGCTTCAAGTGAGGAAAACAGCAGCCATGCTCAGCCTGCTCCTCTGCTCCCAGCCCTACCTGCATCTCTGGGTGCTTATCTGTGGATCAGAGCGTCTGCCTCTCTGCTGGCTGCCTGTGCCCATGACCCAGTTGTGATTTCATCAGGATAATTGGAGAGCAGGGCCTCTCTCACAGCATTCTGGCCTTTCCCACTTGATGTACCCTGCCTCCCCAATTGTCTCTGCCTTGGGAAGCTGGGCTGGGGATGAGCTGCCAGCTTGACAGCCCAACACAAAGACTCAGCAGGAGACCAACAGCTTTCCCATCCAAAACTTCTGCTGGGAGTTTTTTGTGTCAGGTGAAAACCCCAGATGGGAATTCACATTGCCTGAATTTAGTTCCCAGCTTTACCACCCATTGATGGCTTTGGGCCAGTCCGTTGCCTTGTTTGCATCCCCTTGCCTGTCTCTGCAGTGAGTAGGATGGTGTTTCTGTTCATGCATGGCCACCACCTCCAGCTCTAGCACTTCATCGCTTGCAGCTTACTGGTGAGATCTGAATTTGTCCCTTCTTGTGCTGTGGCAGCAGAGCCAGATGGCTGCAACCTGCCCTAGCATGGTGACGGGACCGCTGGGCATGAGAGAGGCGAGACCTTTCCCCAGCAGCTTGCCTGCAGCTGCTCCTTTCATCACCAAGAGGAGCAGGCAGAAGATACCAGGTACCTTAGGAAATCAGCCTGGAGACGGCATCTCTTGTCATTCCACACCATTAATGGGCAATGTTTTCCCCAAAGCTTGATATTCTTTAATAGCTGTAATTACAGAGATCTACTTACACTGGCGCTGCATACTCATCTGCTCCAAGTTTCTACTTCATTGCACCTTGTATCTTGTGGGAAAATCAATACAATTGGGTACTGAGACTGGCAGGCCAAGAGATTGTTCAGAGCCTGGGTTCGTGGTTGTGTACCACATGATTTAACAGTTAACATTTACTGTCATCTATAATGTGGGTCTTGTTTTAAAGTTTCCTGGGTACCTGTCTATCTTTTTATATACTCAAGATACATCACACTGCCTTTCACCCCTCCCATTAATGCTTATAGGTGGGATTTTAATGTAAAGGAAAGTTAAAAGTCGCCTCTTCTCTTGAGCTCTGTTGTACAGAGTACCATTTGTTTTTCTGAAAGAGGCTGGGAAGCCTGAGAGAAGTCTCTTTTCCAGGGTGAGGTGGTGGGCTGCCAGCTCAGGCTGGGAAATGTCTGCCTCTGAACCACCTGCTCAGCCCTGGGAGGCTGGAGAGGAGATGAAAGTGGAGGAGTCCTGGCAGTTTGCAGGCTTCTGCATCTCGACAGTGAGAGCTTCTCCTCCCTCACACTGCTTTCCCACACATGTTGGTACATTCAACACTAGGTCCTAAGTCCTGACTGCAAGACAAGAGTTCAGGTTTTATTTAAGTGTCCCACATTGTCCTGGCCTGCATTGTGGCCTCTTCATGCCTTTGTTATCCATTCAGACACAACTCCAGTCTCCTCTTTCCTTACACAAGTTACTCTTGCTCATGTAGAGTCTCAAAGAGCGCTGAAATGTTGGATCATAAATCGCAAGCGTAATTTAAAAACAGTCTTCAGTTTTTTCACATCACTGGCCCTGCCAGATGCAGAGAACTGTGACTTGGGTGCTAGCACAGGTGGTCTCTCCCATCTGCGTGTGATTTTTTTTTTTTAAGGGTCTGTGTTCAGCAGTGGTGTGGGATGTATCACTTGCGTGCCTGTTTCTTTCACCCTTTCCGTGGGCTGGCGGCAATTAACCTGCAGAGCAGCGTGCTTTCCCTCTGTGGAAGGTAGCTTGGAAGATTGGTTCCTCTGCAGACTGTGGTGGGATGAGTGACTTGCTCTCAGGGAGATGAATACAGTGGTGGTGGTGGGAGGTGAAGGTCCCGCCATGGTTCTCAAGCATATCCCAGCACCTTCCAGAGTTTCCTGACTGCACACTGCTCCTTGTGCCACATCCGTGATGCTGGAGACATGGGCATGAGCAGTCCTGACGTATAAGTTTCTGAGATAATGGGCCTGCTCATCTTTCTTTGGAAAATAGTCATTTTGGTGTGAAGAGCAGGGTGGGTGGCAATTCCTTCATCCAGAGGGAAGCTCTTGGGTAGCTGGTTTGTTCTCTGCTTTTATTGTGTTACTGACTTATTTAGGTTGTTTGCTGTTTTGGGTAGTTATAGCTACCTACCAGTTGTTTCACTTGGAATAAGCTTCCAACAAAGAACTTTATTAAGAATATTTATTATTTGAGAGGGAAAGCAAAAACAGTGTAGTCACACTCTTACTGCTAACAGCAGGTGATTGCACAGCTTTGTGTTTTACTTGACTATCTGACAGCTGAAGCAGAAACCAGGGAGCAGAGAACAGGTAGCAGCTTTGAAGAGAAGGATACTGTCTTGCTTTCCTTTGTCCTTCCATATTTTCCCATGTGATTTGTGGCTGGGCAGTCTCTGGCTGAGGGGTTGGGTTGCCAGAGGTGCTTCAGCTGGAAAATGCGCAGGCTGGGCCTGGTGCAGTGACCAGTCCGTGCCTGTTCAAGACCTTGTGCAAAGCTGAGGCTTGCGCATTGCTGCTGGGACATGTTTATGGCTGCTGTGGAGAGGCAATCCCTGTCTTCCAGACCTGCCTATGCCTCGGACCTGCCCACAGCTGTCTGCTGTTCTTCCTCACAGGTTTCTCCTTGAATGCATATCTGTATTTCGAGCCTCCTACATTATGTCATTTCTCACCCCTTTCCTTGTTTTCCTCTACAGCAATATTTTTGTGCTCAGTCCCTTGGGACAGGCTGCGTTTTCCTTCAGATCTTGAAGAGCTAGCAGAGGATGGAAGAAGCCATTCTGCTCCTTTTTGGCTTTTTTCGTTTTTCCCCCGTAATAGAAGACATTTATTATCTGTAAGTCATCTCTCCAAAGCAGGGCCAGTATTTGCAACTTTTAATCCGTCTCTGGTATCCCTTTCTCTGTTATCTGTGAGGTGCAATGTCTCAGTTTGCAGGTATACAGCCAGCAAGCCAACAACAAGCACAATTGGTTAGATTTGTAGCTCACTTGTTGATTTAAAAAGCAACAAGTAAATTAAAATGTAGCATTGGATAGGCTTCATAACAGAGCATCAGCTTGCCAGCCTCAGTTCCCTAATCTCTTTGAGGCTGGACAGGCCACATCAGCATTTTGGTCCTTGAGTGAAAACAGAAGGTGACATTTCACGCCACTGGAGAGGCTCCTTCAGTCCCTCCACAGGCTGTGTTTTGTGATGTTGATGGAGGAGCCTGGACAGTCACTGGGATGAGCCAACAAGGTTTGCTTTGTCAATGTTCAAAAATCACTGAGTAGGATTCCTGATATGTGGGTGTGGATGACTGCTGGTAAAAGACTGGGATGAGTGTTCTCCTAGAGGACTGCAGACCATTTCTGCCTGCAGGGCATCTCTGCTGAAGGGAAATACAATCAAACACAGCTGCATTTGTGGTCATATGGCTCCTCTGGACAGGGCTTTGGAGGAAAGGGTGCCTGGTCTGAGATGAGCCCAGAGAGATTTGCAGAGTTGAAACTGACTTCTGATGCCTTTAAATGCAGAGACTCCCAGTGGGAAGGTAAATGGTGAATGCTCAATAATGAACAGTTGTAAAACTTCTGTCATGGCTGGCCTCAGTACAGTGGCATTGTGCAAAAATCTGTCTCTTGACTTTTTTAGTTGGCTTGGTATCTGTCCTGGGAGAGAAACAAAGTGATGGGAGGAAACAGAGGAAGCTCCTTCAGTTATTCTGTTGGAAGGGTGCCAGAGGCTCCCTTGTGGTGAATGTGTTGGAAACCCACCCACTTGACGGCTGAACTCTTGCTGAAACTGTGGTGGTGAGATGGGACATTCTGATGGGGCCAAGCCCCTTGAGTTTCTCACCTCTGCTAAGTGAGTTCCTGGAGGCTTCACAGTCAGGTCCCCCAAACCACCTCTCTGGGCCAGAGAATAGGGACCATGAAGAAGATCAGGTTGTTTTTTGCAGGACACAGCTGGATCTCTGGGTAACACCTGTAGCCTTGATGCTCAGACCTGCTTTGGGTCTCAGCCCTGTGAAAGCTTCTGCCAAGCATCTTGATCCTTGTTTCTGCAGGCAAGGCCTCCATGCTGCCACCCAGCATGTGCAGGCAGGGGAGGTGGTGTGCCTTCTGCCCTCACCCATACCTCCATCCCCTCCCTGTGAGACAAAGGTAGGATGCTGGTGTCTACCGGGGCCGGGTGCTTGCTCTCCCCACTTCCTGCACAAGGCTGGCAGATGGCTCCTGTTTGCTGGAGCTGTGTGGCTCCAGCTAGTGGGCTGGGAGCAGCTGCTGCTGCCAGGCGGAAGCACTCAGCGAGGCTTTCCTCGACAGCTTTGAATGGGAGCCAGGAGCCCTCTCGCTACAGGAGAAAATCCACGAGGTCAGGAAATACAGCAGCGGCAGCTCCAGCTCCACGCTGGGGCTGTTGGCTTGGCATGCGAATCCCAGCCCTCCTCTGTCCAGACGGTGCTCCTGGAACTGCTCTCCTCCTTGCTGTCTCTCTCAACTGTTGCTTGACAGCCCTGTGTGCCTTTTGGGGGGTGTAGTAGCAGAGTGCTGCAGAGGTGATAAATTTGGATAGGGAAACACTAGATGGTGACCTGGATCAGACTTGCAGATGTTGAAGAGCTTGCAGAAGATGGAAGAAGCACTGTTTGTGCTCTGTGTGGGACTGGGAGGCTGTGCATTTGTGTTCCCCTGTTACCTTGTGGTCAACTGCGTGTGGGCTCTGTGTTGGCTGCTGAGCAATAGAAACTGGAAATCCTCGCATCAGGAGAAGCTTTCATAACCACCAACAGGCTGTAAACCTCCATCTGGTGTGTCACCAGCGTGAAAACTGGGGTGTCTGTTACTGTCTCTCTGACAGGAACCCCGCTCTCTCTTCCCTGCCTCTGTTTTATAGGAAGCCAGAAGCATTGCCTTTGGGATGGCTGTTGCTTGAACCAGACCCTGTGGTGCTGAGGAACAGCCACCCCTGCATTGAAACCATGGGTGCATCAAAGAGCAGCCTTGCTCTTCCCATGTTCAGGAGCAAAAAGTGTGATGGGGGAGTTTTGAGATGGTGCTGGTAAGGTCAGCTTAAGGATAAGACCAGCTGCCCAACTCTGTGGCAAAGTTTGGCCATAGGGAAATCCCTGCTTTCCCTGTAGCCTTTGGCCAGGCTGCTTCTTCCGTGGGATTTGCCCGTGCTCTGGTGTGCAGTTGGGTCTGCATGCTGCCCGTGAGGAGCTTGCGTTGGGGAAAGGAAGCGAGCTCGCCTGAGTGTTGATTTTAGCATACATTAATTCGGGCAGCTCTCATGCCCAGAGCCGTCCATCATTCCCCACGCTCTCGCTCTGCGTTAGGACATGTTTTGCAGCAATGGTATGGAGCAGTCGGGTAGGCTGGACCTGCCCCCTTTTGCAAGCTGCAGGGGTGAGGATGGCAGAGCAGTGGAGAGTTAGCTGAGGTGACAGCACCTTCGAGGGATGGTGTCAGTGAGCAAACACCAACACTGCAGAGCTCTTGTTTGTAAATTGTCCATGTGCTGGCCACGAGCGGTGAGTAGCAACAGTTCCTTCAGCCCCCTCATTTTCCCTGCTTCTTGGGTGGGTGGGGAGCAGGAAGATGTGGGTCTGAGTTTCTGTGGAGGAGCCAGATTTTAAAACTCTGTGCTAAGGTGGTGTGCAGGGCTTGCTGGTGTGTGGCTGCCCGTCTGCTGTGCAGTGCAGCTCAGCTGGAGTCTGGAGCAGGGGAAGACACTCAAGATGACATGGGTGACTACCTTGTCCCCCACCCCCTGCTGCAGTGTGGACCATAAAGCTGCTATTGCTGTGCAGGCTGGGGGTCTTCCAAAGGAATAGGCGGTGCCTTCTGCTGGGGTGGTCTTGAGGGAGAACCCCCTCCTTGAGAACTCATGTCTTCTCCTCCCCATATTGAGTCAAAGCTTTTCTCAGTGCCTTAGCAAGTCCTACAGGCCTGGGCAGTTGTGCTGTTCTCTTTGAGCATCTTCGTGGTGCCTGCTTCATCATCAGCATCAAGTGCAGAGCAAGGTCCATTGGAGCCACTTGGCAGGCCTTTATTTACACCCTCCATGTATTTTGCTGGGGGTTGCAGATCTCCCTGCTCTGTAATGAAAGGTGGGAGCTGGTTGCAGGGTTTCTTCAGACCCTCAGTACCCCTCTGTGTTGAGCTGTGGAGCTGTTTGCTGCAGGAGCAATCCCCTCCTGGACAGCTGTGCTGGTGGAGATGGTCAGTCAGCATTTGCTCCTCAGTCCCCTTTTCATCCTAACTGTCTCTTCCCAGAGAGATCAGAGGCCTGGGGTGGGGATCTCTCTTGTCCCTGAGAAGCAGTGCATGTGAGAACATCATGTACGTGAGGGCGTGCATTAATGGAGCAGAGCAACGCGTGTGCACAGTCAATTAGCGAGATCACTTCGATTCTCTCCTGTAGCCTTGCTTTCAATCTGCATCTCTTCCCTGGCTGCCAGAACCAAAGGCACATTGGACTTTCAGGGGAAGCAATGTCACTTTTGGGTAGGCACCTAGGCTATGACGTTATTTGCACTTCATGTCCCCCCACCATCACCACTTCTGCATCGTGTTAAACTGCTTCTCCGGCAGTGAAGGACAGCACAGCAAACCAGAGGTCCTGCTTGGCATCACATTTGATACCTGGTTGCTCTTTTGCACCCCTTCCTTTGCCCTTATTTAGGATTCTGTATGCTGAGAAGAGCATGAGCTTTGCTACCAAGGCAGCAGCTTAGAAAAGGGCTTCAGCAAGAGGTGGTTGTGTCTGATCGCTCCCTGCTGGGGTGAGAGATGGAACTGTCTGGGTGGTTTAGGGTTGCAGTCAGGTGGGGATTGAAGGCAGAAAGTTCTGGCCTCCTTGCCATTAGATCTTTGCTGTGTTAGCAAATGCACCAGCTGCAGTCTGGGTCTAGAGCAGCCTTTGCCGGCACAGTTCATGCCAGCTTCCAGAGTTTGGGAGCAGGGCTGGCAAGCTTGGGGAGGAGGGTGGAGTGATTTAATTGTCTGGCGTGGGGGGGTGGAGGAGGGGGTTCTAATCTCTGTGAACACTGAAGGGTGTCTGACAAGGGGAACTGTGAGCTTGCCTTCCTGCTACCTGCTGCGTTTTGGGTGGCTCCCCAAAAGAGCTTGCAGATGGCGGCTGAGAACGAGTATCTGACCCTGGAGTGACTTTCTGTGGGCAGGGCCTGCAGTCCGATGAGGGTGGATTTCTATTTAAACCTTGGGGTTTTGTAATCTTCCTGAGTTAGTTCCTCTTTCTCAGCAGACTTGGAGCAGAAATTTAAGGGAGGAGCTGGGGGCATGTGAATCTTCTTCTGCTGAAGGGCCATGGGAGGTACACAGTACTGCGGAAGTGTGGTTTGCTCATCCTGACCCTAATCATCCTTCTCAGTCAGCACCTTTTGTGACAGCATCTCTTTCCCCCTGTTGGATGTGCCAAATTCAGCTCAGGGAGCAGGGATGCCCCTTGTGCAGTCCTCCCTCTCATGAGAGCAGTGCCATTAGCTGGAGGACGGGCAGAGGGTGTGGATGTGCCGCTGTCTCAACCCTGCCATGTGGTTTGAGGTTTAACGCAGCCTTCAGGGTGAAGACATGGAGGTAACAGCGTATTTGGGCAGGGCTGGACCTTTTTCCCTGCTCTTGTGGGAATTGACATCCCACCCTCGTTGGCCAAGGGTTTCAAATCTATCTAAACCTCTACCTAAAGATTTTGGATTGTCAGCTTGAGGTAAGGTAAACTGGGGACAGTGCTGAGCACTTCTGCAACACGAGACCTCTTAAACTGGTTACTTTAGGGGTTGATGTACACAGCCTGTACCTCTGTTTTCTCATCAGTAACGCTCTCCTACCTCTTGAAGTTTGCTCAAGGAACCTGTGAAGTTTGCATCCAGATGGTCAGGCTGAAGGATTGCAACAGACTACAGGATAAACAGAGTTTCTGTATTTGATTTGATGGATTATTTTGCCCATTTTAAAGTAACCTCTCTTAGCATAGTGACCATGTTTGTCCTTGCAGGTGGTGGTGCTCCTGGAAGTCCTGAGCTGGGGTCAGCCGGAAGATGACCGAATACAAGCTGGTGGTGGTGGGAGCAGGTGGTGTTGGGAAGAGTGCTTTGACGATACAGCTCATTCAGAACCATTTTGTTGATGAGTATGACCCCACGATAGAGGTAAGTGGCTTTGGGCATGGGGTCCATCTGTCTGCACGTTTTCCTCTTGCTTTTCTCCACCTTATCTCCAACCCAGAGCATGCTCAGTTTGGTCTCAAGTCTGAACTTGAGCAGGGATGTTCCTCTGCTTTGCAGAGCTATTCTGAGTCACTATGTGTGTGTTCAGAGGTCGCGGTGACCGACTTGCATCTCCTGCAGAAGGATAGCGGTGTCTGCTGAAGAGAGGTGTCATGGGAGGCAGCAGAGACAGGCAGAGCTGGGCAGGGGCTGAGAGGCAGCAGCACAAAAGTCCTCCTTTCTGATGAGATGACAACATAGGCAGGGATTAAAGGTTTAGAATTGAAGAGCCATTTTGTGCCTGTGCTTCCATTTCTCCTCCCATGAAATCAGAGTAAATGTATTGACTTTTTCTGCAGGATGTTTTGAGCTTTACTGATGAAATGGGTTTTATGAGAGCTTGGTTGTATTATGTATGTCTCGCAGTTTGAGCAAGACGTGCTGAGCAGCTGAACTGTTGTGGCTCCCAGAGTGCTGCCTCTGCTTCTTCACAAGGAGCTAAAGGGTGATGTGTGTGTCTCAGTCGGTGTGCATGGCAGCACTGACCTGTCTAGCTCAACATCCTGCCTGAAGAAGCAGGCAGGGACCCTGTGGTCCTCACAGGCTGTATGGGGGCGGAGGGGGATCCAGACTTCAGTATCCATTGTGCTATTATTATTTTCTTTAATTTTTCAGAAACATAATCCATTCTCTGTCTGCTTTCACTGTAGTTAGCGATGTGTTAATTAGCCTCTGCATGACTTACACCTTTGTTGGGCAAGATGTGGGCAGCAGCCACTGCTCTGCACAAGGAGTAAAGTCCACCCTGGGAAGGCAAATTGCAGCTCTGTCATGCCTCTTGGACAATAACCTCCCTGTCCGCAGTCCTACAGAATTCTCCACCAGATGCGTATAAATGCAGCTGTGGTTGCTGCAGTTATTATTATCATAATGGCTAAAGGCCCCAGCTGGGATGAGAAATCTATTCTGGTAGGTGTTGTATGTGTAGTCCCCACCCTGAAGAGGTTACAACTTACATAAACAAACAAGACAAGGCTTGGTAGAAAGGCAGAAATAGTCTTACAATGCTACAGACGGGAAGGAGAGAAAGCACTTAAAAAGCACGTGCTATTACATCATTTGGCCAAGGTCACCTTGAAAGTCCATGGCAGAGACTGGAATTTAATTTAGGGCTCATGAGTCTCCTTGCTTATGGATGCAGTTGCCTTCTTCCCCAGCTGCTCACCTCTCATGTGGCTGTCCCCAGTAGCATTGTATATTCTTCTCAGAAACCCATTCCAGGATGTTTTTGGCAAAAGGGCTGCTCATGGAGAGCAACCTCCCTGGGGAGACATCTGCGTGGATGCATTCTCTCTTGGACCTTAGGTGGGCAGAGGCAACTCTCACCCAGTGATGTGTTGGGTTTTGGCATCCTGTGGTTTTTGTCTCCAGCTGCCTGCTCCCTGTACGTACCCTGCAGGGAATTTTCTCCCTGTAAACAGGCAGCAGGGAATGTAAACCTTGCATGGCATTTCCCAGCACACCCTCCTCACCCTACCCACTTCTGCAGTGCCCTGGGAGACGCCTGCTGTCTCCTCCACTGCTCACTCCAGCCCCATTCTGTTCGTCTCCTCTTCCAAAAGCTGCCACAAGCTTCTCTTCAGCCCTCTCACCCCTTATACTTTTCCACCTGCAGGTTCCACCAGCCCTGATGCTTTTGCAGCTCCCTTGGTTGTGCCCTGCTTCCCCTTCTACCCTGGCCAACTGCTGATCCATTTCAGGGTGATTCCTTTTAATTATGCTTCATTTTATGGGGATGTAAGACACACAGAGCTACCTGCCAGCCATCCAAATGTGACCAAAAAAACACCTTCCTGTGACTAAGCTGGATCACGCCCAGGAGCTGACTGTGACTGTTCAGCCAGCTAACAAGCAGCACAGCAATGCTGAAATGAGCAGGATAAAAGGGGGGGGAAGAAGAGGATACGTGCATGGAGCAAAAGTGTTGCCTGTCACCCACACATATTGAGCACAGACTGTGCTGCAAAGGGGGTGCAAGTGGATTGGGGTGCACTGAGAGGATGCTCCCCACAGCAGGAGGGGTGGAGGTTTGTCCCCTGTCTGGGGCAGAGACCCTGACTGGGTGTCTGCTCCCCTCCTGCCCTCCTGATTCACCAGTGCAAATGTTTGGCTGTGTAACTCAATGCTGTCCACCCCACTACAGCACACTTTCACAGGCCAGCTCTTGGGCTGCCAAGGAGCTTTAGGACCTTTGTTTCGGGAACAGGAGGGCCAAGGCAGCAAGGAAATGTATGCCACTGGCATTGTCCCGTGGTGAGTAAGCAGGGATAGAATGAAGAGTTTCACTGTGTTGAGAAATTTTTCAGTTCATCTTCCAGCTCTTAGCAGCTAGCTAGTAATGGGCTTCCCAAACCTCTGGTCATATCCTGACTGGTGTGTTTAGCAAATGGGCCTCTTGGCCTGGTCCTCCAGCACAGCTGGGATGCTCCCAGCATCTGCCTGGGATCTTGAGTCTGACCCCCAAACAGATGTTGTTTCTGCTGCCTGGCACTTCATAGCTGGGTCTGGCTGTTTTCCCCTCTGCCCAAGGTGGGGTGGGACATGCAGGGCTGCAGAGGAGCACAGAGGCTGCAGGGTGCTGGTGTGGGCTGGTGGGAGCTAGTCCTGCAGTGGCAGCCATGTCACCTGGTAGTGTGGCAGGGACAGCTGAGCTGCCATCCTGAGCTTCCTGGGGAGGAGGACGTCAGATCAAGCTGTACACAAAGCACTGATGGGGAGAGCTTGTCCCATTCCTTGGCAAAGCATCCTCTGCAAGATTGTTTTATGTCTCTGCCTTGTAAGCCAGCTGGCTGGCCTTATGGACAGCCTGTGATGACCTGAGCTGAGGTGTGGGATCTCTTCTCCGTCAGCATGGTGGATGCTGGTGAGACCTCCTGGAACTGGGGACTTGGCAATTAACTGTGAACATGTGTGCCGAGAGGCTGGTCTCTGTCCCAAGCCAAGGTGCAGAGGTGGGAAGATGCTTTGTGGGGCAGAGGAGGCACTCAGGTCCCCTTGCACGAAGAAGGCTCCAGATACATTATTAATTAGAAATGAGAGCACATTCCTGCAGGGCAGCCTGCCAGTTGCCTTCAGAGTGGTTGGCTGGAAGCCAACCTTTCATTCCATGCTTATTCTCGATGGGTCAGCAGTCCAATTTTTGGGAAGGCACAGCTGAGAAGGTCGTGGCAGAGCAGATCTCATCTCTGATTTCACAGCCCTCTCTGCAAGGTGAGGAAAGACTTTAGTTAGCCCCAGTGAATGATGTTGTTGTAATGAACCAAAGTATAGAGGCTGTGTTGGCCCCATTCCCTTTCTGTGCTGCTGCCGGTCCTGTTGGTGACCTTTGCTGTGTCGGCTGTTTGTCTGCAGACCTGCAGAGCTCATCTGATAACATTGTTGTGGTCGTTGGGAGAGCAGCCGACATTTGAATTAATTTTAAACTGCAGCTGTAGCCTCTGTGAGCGGCTGCAAAGCGCTGTGTGCCCGTACTGCTGACTTGTACCTTTTTCATACCTTTCATTCTGGCTTCCTTCTCTTGCTGAGAGTTGAGGATGCTGCACTGTCCACAGGGGATAGCTGTCGGAGAGGGATGAGGGATGTCCTCCATGCATGGGCTGCCCCACAGCATCCCTGCTGATGAGACAGAGCACAGGGAGAAGCAGAGTGGGGAGGAGCAGTGCTTTGAGGAGCCTCCCGTGAAAATGAAACTTTTTGATGGATTCTCTGGGTGATTTCCAGACCTTCTCGCATCTATGATAAGTTGTGATTGCCTTTGCTGCAGGGAAAACCCCCAACTTCAAAGGATCTGCCTGGATAGTTCTTACCTCTCCTGGAGCCCTCTGGGCACAGACTGATTGTGGGAAACACCCTGTTCACAGTGTGATTTTATTTTATTTTTTTCTCATGTTTAAAGAAGAGGTTTACCATCAAACCCAGTTCGAAACCTTACTGGTGGCAATATTGCCTCTGGTGCCTGATTTGAGATGCGTTGGAGGCACTGGATTTCCAGGTTATATTGAACACCTTCCAGCCCTGCAAATCACAGATAGTGACTGGAAGCTCTGGCTGGCCAGAGCTCCTTTCCTGAGTGTCCTTCCTCTTCCAGCAGAAGGAATTAGAGCTGAGACTAAACAATGCTTAGGAAGTAGTTGTTGAGGGCTATGCAGTGTGGTAGAGATGAAGCTGCACCTGGTCTGCCAGAGGCAGGGCTGGGAATGGGGAGAGCAAGCCAGGAGCTGTCTTCTCTGTGGTTCTGACAGATAGGGAGAAACCTGCTTAGCTGCTCCCTTTTTCCTTTGGTTTTTTAAATTATTTTTCCTTTCCCCCCCATTTTTGAAACAGATTGAGTTATCTCTTTAATGGAAGCTGAACACAGGCAGAGCATGACCTGGCATCTTCCCAGGGATGCACTTGCTGCATCCCTTTGTTTAGCCAGAACCAAGCCCTCCCTTAATGCATCCTCCTTCCTTTCCTTCTCCTGGCCTGCAGGATTCCTACAGAAAGCAAGTAGTCATCGATGGAGAGACCTGTTTGTTAGACATCTTGGACACTGCAGGGCAGGAGGAGTACAGTGCCATGAGAGACCAGTACATGAGAACGGGGGAAGGATTCCTGTGTGTCTTCGCCATCAACAACACCAAGTCCTTTGAAGATATTCACCAGTACAGGTCAGTATCCCCCAGGAAGGGCCCTTTCCCTCTTGCCCTGTACAAAGGGGAGGCCTTGCTGCTGCACTCTCCTGCCCACCCTTTTAGATCAGGCCCCATGGTGGAAGCACAGACTGCCAGCAAAGACAATTAGCTCAAGTGGCCATTCCCCTGGGAAGAGACAGAGCAGACGGCTAATGTCAGTGATTCCAATAAAGCCCTTCTGAAGGGATTGCTTGTGGCCTTTGGGGACCTGGTAATGTAATGTTTAAGTGTTTATGGTGACTAAAGAGAGAGCTGATCCTGTCTGACCCCCTCCCTTCCCTCCCTAATTAGTGGAATTGCTTTGTTAGCGCAATCGATCTCAGCGACTTCTGCTGGCCCCAGAACTGGGAGAGGAGGCTGGGAAGGGCAGGGAGAGCTGCTTGCCCTGCTGTCCACTGTCACGACCAGGCTGTGGTCTGCCAGCTGCACACATGTGGGGAGAAACAGTCCTGTCCCTCTGGACAAATCCACTGGAGCTTGGTTTCAGCTAGGGCAAAGATGGAGCAGAAGGGGAGTCAGGGCTCCAGCGAGGTTTGCCCAAGATGATGTATGGGGAAGCGGTGACAAAGCAGGGACCCTGTCCTGGCACCCGTCCCATTTCTCCTCTCCGTTGACATCATGCCTGCAGAGCTGGAGAGTCAAGGAGATGATACAAACACATCAGGAATCTTCCCTGTTTACCCTGATGCTACCTTAGGGAGGGATTGCTCTGCTTGTATCTTTTTCTGAGGCTTGGCTGTGATGGGAGGCACTTGCAGAGGATGCAGGAGATGGCTCTTGCCTGTCCCTGCTCTGTCCACTGCCCACAAGGGACTGTGTATCCCAGTCCCTCATCATAAACCAGGGTCCCAGTAATCCTGTTGTTCGAGGACAAGCACATCCCTTCCTTGCTCCATAGTCAGAGGTGCGGCTCAGAGCTGCTGAGATGTTTCAGTCTCATCCAAAAGGCTGTTCAGTGTAATAGCTGCACAGGTGCACTTATTTGGCTTCTTTTAGCTGAACCAAAGGACAAAGGATGGGATTTTCCTAAAGCACCTGAGGGATTGAGCAGCATTCATCCTTGTGCTGGGGCTGGTGCCTGTGAATTGCTCGTAGGATGGCTCGATTTCAAGCCATCATGATCGTGATGTAAATCACTGGCTTTCATCTCCTTTAGCCTGTGCTCTTTGTGTTTGCACTTTTAAAATAATATTCCCCAGAGAAATGCTGGCTCTCCCTGGTTAGTAACCATTTGGAGGTATCTCTTTTCAGCTAAGTGTAGCCTGCGCACTAAATTTAGTACTTGCATTTGCTGATCAGGATGTTACACAGAACATTTAAATGGCTTTATGGCATATCATGCTTATAGTCAGACTTCATTTCTATGTTCTACTACATTAGAAAAAGATGATTGATTCTTCTGTGTGTGATACATGTCCAGCTGCCTTTGGATGGAGATTTGCATTCAATTAAAATGTAGAAATCGGCATTTTAAGTCTTTTATTAGTGAAATAAAAACCATGTTAAATGTTCTGGATCCATGAGCAAAAAAAAAAGCTGTTTTGCATCTGAAGCTAAATGATTTATTAAGCAAAGGAAGTTATTATCTATCAGAAGGGAATTGAATGGATTGTTTGTGGTCATAATGGCCTTCAAGATTTTTAGAAGTGGTAGATCTCATCCTCGCCCACCTAGTTTTAGATCCAATGTTGGAATGAAGAAGTGAGCATTACAGCTTTTTTAGTTCCCAGTTGGTTTCTCAACTTTGAGTGACCTGAACTAAACTGAAAGGGAGCAAATACTGCCTGTGCATCTGCAGAAAAGGTTACAGCTGCCAAAAGCTGCTTTATCAGCTCAGCAAATTCTGGTTGCAGGTGATTTTTTTTTTCTCCCCCATTTAGGGGGGATTACTTGATCTAACATGTTGGAAATAGCACAGCTAACTGCTTGAGAATTCATTTTTATTTAACTTAAACTATGTTAAGCTCATGTCTTAATATAGATTGTCATAATTCAAGTTGTTTTATAAATAGCTGCATTTAAAGAGCAGAAGTATGTTTAGTTCTCATTTCCAGAAGTGCCCTAGCTGTTTTGCTGTTTACTCACTTGTGTGCCATGGTTATTTACATGATCCTGAAAGCTCAACACAAGGCACTCAACAGGAGTGAGGGGTAGCTGTCAAATCTTAACAAAGAAACTGGTGGGGAGCATTCTGGAACTGCCCCTTCACTTTTTCACACCTCCTCCTCTTACAGGGAGCAGATCAAGAGGGTGAAAGACTCAGATGATGTTCCCATGGTGCTGGTGGGGAATAAATGTGACCTCCCTGCCCGGACAGTGGAGACTCGGCAAGCGCAGGACCTGGCCCGGAGCTATGGGATCCCCTACATAGAAACGTCTGCCAAAACCAGACAGGTAGGAGAAGACTTTTAAACAAAACACTCTTTTTTCTTCTCTTTCCTCCACTGCTGCCCTGGAGGGGCAGGAACAGGCAGGCACCACCTTGCAGACAGATGGGTGCTAGGGCTGGGCTTAGTTGCTTCCTCAAGGCTAAATGCTCCCTCAGGATGTTCCCTCCCTAGTCCGGGCTTGTGCCTCCCATCACGAGAAGAGTATCATCATGCTGTGGCAGCAGTGAAGAGAAGATGCCTTCTCAGGGCATTCTCCAAGGCTCTGGAATAACCTCCATAATCACTGCAGGTCAGCTAAGCTCAGGTCACTTGGCTAACCCCATCCATGGTCTATTTTGGCAGACCTACAGGCCGTGTGGGGCTCCCAGAGCACAGAGGTGGAAATGGAACAACTGACACCTTCAGTGGTCTAGTGGTGGCTTTTCTCTTGGGTGGTAGACCTCATTCAGACTGCTAAGAGCTGATGAATGTCAGGGACTTCAGAGCTCTTTGGTTGCTCTTCAGTCCTCATGGTTGCTCGTTCAGTCTTGCTCTCTGTTTGAGGGCCACACTTGGGTCGTTGTTAGTCTTCCCAGCTTGGTTCTGTACCTTTAACTCTGCAATCTGCACTGCTGGACAGTGCGAGGGACACCTTGCTGGTGAGCAGAGCCCTCTCCTCTCTCCGCTGTCCCTCCTCAGAGTGGGCAGCTGCTTCAAGCCGTGCTTTTTCCCCAGGGCGTTGAGGATGCCTTCTACACCTTGGTGCGGGAGATCCGGCAGCATAAGCTGCGCAAGCTGAATCCCCCGGATGAGAGCGGCCCTGGCTGCATGAACTGTAAATGTGTGGTATCATGACTATGGTAAGTGGTGGAAGCAGGACATGGGGTGCAGTGGGGGAAAGTTGGAAGCAGAGCAGGAGGCGACTGCAGATGCACTCACCTGCAGGCAAATGCAGCAGGATCGATTTCAGCAGCAGGTATTTTTTTAATGAAACACCTTTTGGATTGAAATAGCATTTTTTTGTCAAAACATAGGTAAGTCAAAATTCCCACTTTCCTGAGGAAATGTGTGGCAGGAAAGCGTTTATTTTTCCCCCTCATTTTGTGCAACAAAATTTCATACAACTGAATTTTTTAAAAAAGCATGTTTTGTTGTGCTTTCCCCTGAAAAGCTTCTTCCCATGCTGCTGCTCTGAAAGAAGAGTTAAGCTGGTGCTGAAGATGTACAGATCATTACATGCTCACCAGACTGGCTCTAGAAGGGTTCAGATGAAGAGCTGGCTGGGTGCATTGCCTCCTAATGCACTCACATAAATTGCCTCATCCTAAAGCTTTAGAGCAGACCTGTCTCGCTGTGAAAGTCCTGTGTTCCTCAGAAGAGTTTTCCCCATTAGAAATATCCCCTGGGATATTTGGAACTGATGCAATGTTGAGAATTAGCCATTAGGGGGCTGTTTGCTTTTATAAACTGTGTGTGCTGGAGCCAGAAACAGTGTTTTTCAGATTGTTTATGTTCACTTGCCTGTTTTTCTTCCTCTTCTTTCCTCGATTTTTTTTTTTTTAATTATGAGTTTATTTAAAACACTGCTGGATAGCAGTCAGAGAGTTCCTATTGTTGTCCCTGCATGTGCTGGCTGGCCTTAAGTGAAAGGCCTGGGAATATCTGTTTTTGTAACCAACTCCTTCCATGGCAGAAATTTAGAGAGGGGTAATTGGGCATGAGTGCAGCAGGAAGATCTGTATCTGTGGACATCTGGGACTGGGATATGGGACAAAAGCATGCATAAACACTGCCCTTTATGTCTTTTGTGGAGTCTCCCAAGCACCTGGACTGGCCCTTCACCCCTTTAAACAACTGCTGGAATCGTAAAGAGAAGTGCACTGTGTCCAGAATTGGTGTTAAGAGGGTTTCATGAAAGTGGAGATGGGCAGCAGGTTTCCTGTGGCGCTTTTTGAGCTGGAGGCTGTGAGCACAGCAGAGCTCTTCCTCCTGCCCCCCACTTCCAAGGAAGAAAAAAAGCAACTAAACAGTGCTGGCAACGTTTGCTTCCTATGAGCACAAACCCACCCCAGAACCCCACCCCTCCGCTCCCAGCTGAGGCGCGTGAGGTCGGCTGGGGGCCGAGCTGAATGCTGTGCCTAGCACACTTATCACTGCTAAGGGAGATTTTCCAGATGTTTGTGTCCTCCAGATGTTCAGGAGCATTTCCTCCGGATGGGGATATGAGCTCAAGGCTTGTTTCCTGCTCTGGCTCACAGCTGACGGCATGGGCTTGGCAGGCACTGCTGCTCCCTTACACCGACTGGCCAGGAGCCCAGTCCTTGTCACAGCCCAGTGGCAGCACCAGCTTGGGCAAGAAGGGCTGGGAAAGGGTCACTTGGAAACACTCCTCTCTGTTAAGAGAACATGCCCTGTGAGTTGCCTATGTCTTTTTTCTGGTCAGGCAGAAACTGGAAACCAGACATCCCAGCTTAATCTAACTTCAGTGACCAAGAGCAGAGAGGGAGGAACATCAAGGCACAAAAGGAGAAGTGAGGCAAAGACATGCTGGGATTTAGGGAGGAGAAGGGTGGGTGTGTGGCCAACAAAATTTGGCTGCATTTGCCCTGGACTCATTTTGTGGTTCCCATCATCCCTGGTGGAAAGATCTTGCCAAACAGTGCCCCTTCCCACGAGGAGGTTCAGAAAGAGGCGGAAGGTCTGCCCGAGGCTCACCCATCACTGATTCCAAGGCTTGTTCCCTTCATCAGATGTGCAGATGCTTTGCTGAGCCAGGCCCGCACTTCTAAGACCTGTGTAGCTTTTTGCTTTTGCTCTGTGAGCACTAACAGGGTCATCCCAAAATGCGAGGGGTGAGTACTGGGCACAGCCCCACTGGCTCTGACGGGGAATGGGTGCTCATGAGTGTCCTGTTCTGTTTCAGCTGACTGGACCGTGTCTTGGCAAGGTTCCCACTGTGCAGTGCGCAAGGAAAGAGGTGAAGCGAAGGAAGAAGCAAACGGATTCAGAGGAGGAATACGGCGGGGGGGAGAGGAGGAGGAGGAGGAAGAGGACAGGGGGAGCATGAGCCCCTCCAGGGACTATCTCGCACTTCACCCAAGCCTGCGGCAAACAACNCCGGCAACTGTACAAAGCCACAGATTGAATCACAGTAAATTATTATTTGATCGTCTCAACAAATCACCTTGATGGCTGTGTCCTCCTTCCAGAGGCTGCTGCTGCTGCTCTGGAAGGATTGCTGGTGGGATGGTGGGGAGGAAATGGTGCTGAGATTTGCTCTCCGCAGACCAAGGTCATGCTGTAGATCATGGACGTGATTGGGGTGGGAGAGACAAGCTCTCAGGGCAAGACAGCTTGTCTCTGTCTCCAGCAAGTCTTTGTCATGTCCTCCCCAGCCCACCTGAAACTCTGCTGGCCCCAAGTTTTGGGAGGTTGGAAGAGTGCAACCAGTCCAAGCCCATCCTTGGCACCCCTTGAGTGCTTTGCTTTCAGCCTAGTCCTTGTGGGATTTATGGCCTCAGATGCAATGCCCAGAAGGGAAGAAGCATCGGGGAGGGGATTCGAGAGCTGGGTTCACCTCAGCTGATACCAGTTTGTTGCTTCCCTGATTCCTTTCCTGTCAGCTCTTTCTGGGGCAAGATCTCCATCATGTGTTGTGCTCTAGAGGTAGAATTAGGACTTTTTGGTCCCCTCCAGCACTAGCTATGCTAACACCTGTATAGCACATACACCTTGGGCTGCTCCCGTATGTACAGGTAAGCAAATCCTTGTCTGCCCTGTGCACAGCTTCGTTACTGGTGAGCATGTAGAGAAGGGCTCTCCTGCACTGCAGAAGCTGTCTGGCTGCTCAGCAACTAAGACTAAAGGATTCAGGCTTCCAGTCCTTGCGTTTAGAGTGGGTAAGAGTGTTTTGGTTAAGGACTAACCTGTTGGGGAACCTCGTCTCTGCTCAGCTCTGCTCCTTTGGGGTTTTTGCCTGAGGTCAGTCCCATGTGCCTTTCACTTGCAGCCCCAGGACAAGGCATTGCACTCAGTGCAACAGGTGGCTTGGTACTCGCTGTCTTTCCCTCTTCCAAGCTATTGCACAGGCTAATTTAGCTGGCATCCAGAATTAGGAGCATCAAAGGGCGAAGGTGATCCAGCTGAGTGTGGCAGGGAGCTGTTCTGCATGGGCTAGCCCAGGCCTGAAGAGGTGCTGGGTTTGGCAGCCAAGGCTGGTCTGGGTTGGGAGTGGCAAGGGCGGCGTGTGAGTCACACGCCTCACATGGCAAAACCAGTACAGAAACCCTGGTCACCCCCAACACAAAGCCACAGCCCACCCAGGGCTTCTCAGCACCCATGCGAGCAGCCTCCCATCCCACTCCCCATCCTCCATCATGCCAGGCAGCAGCAGAATTAAAGCAGCAGAATTCAACTCCCATGCTCTTTGGGGGTGCTGCCTTTGCTTTTGGCCTGGGCAAGAGAGGACTTGTGCTAATGGCTTGCTCTTTGTAAATGCCTGCTCTGAACTGCTGTGGGGCACAGCCCCCACCCTGGCTGCAGCTGCCTGGCACCCTGTTCCCACAGGAGAAGGGCTGATACCAGCTGGAGTGGGAGAAGTTGCCCAAGGGGGAGAGTGCTCTGCCTTTAGCTGGGTGTGCTGTTTGCAGCAGCATCTGTCCCTGTGCTGGAGAATTGCTGAAGATGCTGAGCCTGGTGTTACATTGTGGGACTGGACCAGAGACTCCCGCAAAACCTCCCACTCTGAGCTGTTCCAAGTGTGAAGCCTGGAAGTATGGGGTTTGTTCCTAAAGTTAGCAGCTTGTGCACTACTGGCCACAGGACAGAGGGCAGCGGTACTTTGTCCTCCTAGGAATGACATGGGGGCCCTTGCTTGGTAATGTTACTGCACTAGGAACCTGGTGGTCTTCCTCTGCCGTAGAACTTATCCCATCCTTCCCCAGGCCCTTGGTGAAGGATGAGACAGATCTATCTGGAGGCCTTCAGAGGAAAAGTAATGCTGGGGCTCTTTCAAAGACTGGATGGCTCTAACCACTGAGAGTCTCCTCTCATTTCTGGCTGAGAGCCAAACGCCATAGTCAGGGAACCTGAGGAGCTCCAGGGAGCACAAGGGCTGAGGTGTCTTCACAGGGCAATAGCAGCAGTTCCAAGAAACTGGCACATTTTGGTGAGGGTGTGCTAGAACAGCACTGGCCAGAATACAAACTACTTACTTGAGTTTGGTGAGGAGCAGGAAGCTGAAGTAGGAGCGTCTCCCTTCAGAGAGGTTTCTGCATGCAGGGTAAGGTTTTCAAGCTTGTCAGACAGTCCTGGTCAGTAACAGACCATCACAGGAACTGGTTAGCTTTTTGCTGTAATTAGAAGGTCACAAGAAACCCAGACTCAGGTCATTGTTCAAGTCCATGCTAAAAGTTGGAGGTAGGTTAGAAGCAAAAGGAGGTGCTAAAAGCTTGACACCACAGCTCTTCTGTGAAAGCCATGTATTAATTGTGTATTAATGTCGTACTGCATCTTTGTTCCAGGAGAATCACAACAGATCAAGATACATCAGCTGTGATCTGGTCTGATCTTTGCTGTTGGCAAAAAACAGACTGTCTCACTTCTCTCAGGTGGAGTTGTTACTCTGGACTTGGCTTTTTCACTTGCTGCCTTAGTGCTGGTAATTTGGGGGCAGGACAGCATCTTGCTGGCTCCTGACAGGCGGGAGGTCAGTACATGAGCTCATGATGTGTTCTGTGCTAGCTGAACTTCTTGAGTCTGAAAGTAATACCAGGATTAGTTTCACTGGAGTGAATGTAGGCTTGGAGAAGAAATTGAGGGGTTTGGAGTTGATTTTCATAGTCATTTTCCATAGTTATTCAAGGCACATTTGTTCTAGAAGTACATGGGCTGGAAGATGGAGTTTTCAGGCACTGCAGTTGTTTCCCTTATTACAAGGAGTTTGTTGTGTATCTCAGTTCTGATTCTGTGGCACGAGCTCAGGTGACCAGAATGTACAGTTATTTTGATTATTCCTGTTGCATAGCTGAAGCTGGAAGAGTCCACAGAGGTGAGCTTTTTGCTATATTTGGGTACACCAGTTCATCTCTGGCTGTTGGGATCTCTTCAGCTGGTCATGGCAAAGCTGAACTAAACTTGGTGCTGTGCTGTGGATCTCCAGCCGGTGTGAAAACCACCTCTGAGAAGGCTTCAGTCAGCATCCTACTGATTATGTTGAGACTCCATATCCCATGATGGAGGAGTGCCACCTTTGAACCCATACTTAAATGGCAGAATAGCTGATGAGGTCTGGTCTAGTCTGGTCAGGTCCAGATGTCTCAGGACAGATGTCTAATACAAGTTCTTCTCTCACATCATTCAAGTGCCCCACACCCTGTAACAGAGGGGTTGGGGCTCCAGAGACTTCACAGCTGAGTCAACTGACTGAATTGCTTACAAGTCCTTAAAGATGCTGGAACAGATCTCATGCCTTTTGGTCTGTGAGGGCTTCCACAGGAGCATTCTCCTAAGCCAGCAGAAGGGTGACTCCAGAGCAGGTGAGCGCATGGTGCTTCCTGAGGGCTTTGGCAAGGACCTGGGTTGTGCAGGAGCTGGCACCAATGACTCAGTGCTGGAGTGAAACCTGAGATGTGAGGGTGGTGGTGGGGACAGCTGAATGAAAGGCTGAGTTTTACAGAGCAGCCCTGGCTAAACGCTGGCCTCATCCTCCTCACCTGCACTGTGCTTGGGTAGAGGAGCAGACCAGGTTTCCCTTCTGGAGTACAGACATTGCTGCAGACCTTTCCAGCCTAAGCAGTACTTCTGTATCACTTCTTGCCTTCACCATAAAGGTAAGCAAAGCCACCCAAGAACCAGCTCCCCCAAGCCTGAGGCTATCTAGGCCTGTAGGCTTAGATGTTCCAGGAGCAGGGCTCTGATGTGAGGCCAGGCTCAGTGGCCTCCAGTGTGCCAGAGTGGCCCAGGCTTTTAATTGGGATAGTTGGAAGAGGGGCTTGTGGTATAGCATCCCACGTAGCCACAGGTACCTCTAAGGGAGCTCATACCAGTTTTGGACAAAAATTGAAGTTTCTTCGTTTACCTTTCTCTGTGTCTGAGGAGGAGCCTGTTTTACTGTGTGGAAGAACAGGGCTAAGTGAGCCAGGCTTTAGTGACTCCAATCTCTTGCACTCATGTCTTTGTGTGTGCCTTCAAAGCCTTCTCCATCCCCATCCCGGGCTCTTTTGTAACTGCTGCCAGTGAATACAGGTGCTCGTGGGATTGGTCCACCTGCTGCATCTCCTGGTGAGACGTTTCAGCTCTGGTTTAGTTGTGTCCTGCACTCTCCTGTCTAGGTGAAGAGGATGCTGGTGAGGCTGTAGGATTTGGGAGATGGTTTGGGAAGCATTCAGACCTGCGTCTTTCAACTGCTGGGCTGTTATCTTCTCCATATGCTGCTTTATACTTGGGGATGTGCTGTAGGAAGGGGGTGACATTGCTCAGAGGATGGTGTGACAGCCACCATCCTGGCCACCAGCAACTGGTGGGAATGGGAACAGGCAGATGGGCCTGGCCCCATGTGCAACTCCTTTGCTCTTGCTGTGAGTTGAGTACGGGATCTGTAGCTTAGGAGAGCCAAGGTACCAGCCCCAGCCAGGGCTTCTGGGGCTGGGGGTGCCCTCGCTCTGCTCCCCAAGTCCCAGGCACTGCTGCTACGGCCCCTCTGCAGCACATGAGGAGCACGACGGCAGTACACAGCTCCCACAGGTGCCACAGCAGCAGGTGACGGAAGCGCAGCAGCACCGCCATGGCAGCAGGACACAGCAGCACGTGAGCAGCAGGTGAGCAGCACAGCAAGCCCAAGAGGAGGAACACTCCCAGGCCCAGCCAGCTTCTGACTGCCTCTGCCAAACTGGCTGGGGCACAAAGCTGCCAGACATAGCACACCCATCTCTCTCCCCCTGCTACATCCTGGGAGCAGAGCCTAAACCAGCACAAAGCATTGCTCCCTCCCTCAGCTTGGCTCTGCTCCAGGCTCCACTTAGCATCAATTATTCAGTGCCGACTGGCTGAAGCCTTGCAGAGGCACGCAGGGGTTGATGAGCTTTCCATGTCGTGGGAGGTGGGCAGGGATGGTGAGGAGCACAGCCTGGGCTTGGCAGAGAGCCAGCGAGCAGCGAGGACAGACATGGTCACCCACCTGTCCCAGCTCCTGGCGCTGCAGGTTTGGCTGTTCCTGAGCCAGGAAGGACAGGAGCCACAGGGGGCTGCCAGGGCACCAGAGCTGAGCACAGCCTGGGGAGTCTGCAGTTCAGCCTTCGGGAGCAGCGCTAGGAGCTGGAGAGCTGGTGTGACGACAGCAATGGGCTCCACCAGGAAAAGGGGATAGACAATACTGGCAAATACCAAGTGCAGAGGAAGAGGAGAACCAGGCCCTGGCTGATAAGACCACTAGAATTTAAGCAGCAGCTTCACCACCATCTATGGCATTCATTTGCCGCTGGTGCTGGTGCTGTCCAGCAAGTGGGTTATCTGTAACCCTGGGCTTTGGGATTGTCCTGCTCTTTGTCCCCTGCAAGCAGCACTCAGGCCCTGGGGGTGCAGGAGCGGGCAAGGGGTACTGCTGGAATGACACAGTGGCCATCTACCCTCCCATCCCCTCAGGGACATGAGCACCTTCCTGCTGCAGGGAGCATGCCATGACCTGGTGCTCCTGGCAGCAGCTGGAGGCCAGGCATTTGGTCCATGCTGTCAGGAGCTGGTGGAGCCGTGCCGGTTCCCAGTCCCTGTAGGGACAGGTTGAGAGTACCACAGCCACAAGGCCACAACTGGGCACATGCAGGGAGTCTGGGGATCAAGGATACCAATAAGCAGTATCTTACTCCATTTTTTTTTTCAACAACCAAATGAACCAAAGCTGGTTAATGGAGGAACACAACCCTCAAACCTAACACAACTCACCTTCCCTTGGGGAAGCTGTGCTTCTGGACACTTCTGCTCTCTCCTTGGCAGGGGTGCTGTTTTAGCAGTTGGATAAATGCCATATCTAAACCCTGCACTGCCTCTCACGTAAGTAACCATGGCAGATGTTCAAACCTGGTCCCACCTGGCACTGCCTGAGAGCTGACATGTTCATGGGAGCTGGTGGCCGGGAGGCGACACAAAGCAGCTTGTGCAACGAGGCTGCTTGTGAGCACCTGGAACACGGGAGAGATTAGGTTTGCTTCACTCCAGCCTAGGGAGCTCACCCTTGCTCATGGTGCTGCATCCCTGTGAACTGTCACAGGAGATGTGCCAAGAGCTGCATCCTCCTGTACCAGTAAACACTGGGGTGGTTCAGTGGTGCTGGGGTTTTGGGTTTTTTTTGCTTTTCTGTAGTGTTGCAGACCAGGTTTTAACCAGTTAATACAAATGAGCTAATTTAAGGGCACTGGAGAGCAATTTTTGTTCCTGTTTGACCTCTTAGGTGAGGCAGAGCAGTGACAGAAGCAGGAAAACCAGCCTACCTCACTCAGTAGGTGACAGACACATGGGGAAGCCAATTCCAGGCAGTGCTCTTAAAACCTAGGGTGGCATATAGCTAATTCTGGCGCCTCCATTTGCTGTCAGTCTTTGTGCCCTCTGTACTACTCCGGCACAGACAGATGCCCTGTGTTTACCATAAACATGCTGCTTAACACCAAGTGGCAGCTTTCTCTCAGGGGAGCCATAACACTGCTCACCTCAAAGGCAACAGCACCATGGGAAGCCCAGGAAGGGCTGGCCATGAAATCTGGGGTGTGTCAGAGGTACTGCTCACTCACAGCTTTTTAAAATGCATCTTCAGCTGTCAGCAGCACCACCTTTCGCTCCCAGTGACTGCTGTAAATGTGACTCAGCACTGACTCACGAGTGTGAGTCGCACCCACCCACCCACCTGCTGTGCAAGGAGCTGTGTCCACTCGTTCCCTATCCTGTCCAACCCTCCCTACGCTGCCTACGGGCAGGAAAACAAACTCCAAATACAAAATCTTGGCCAAAAAAGAAGCTTCAGCAGCGCTGGTGATCAGCAGCTGTATGTCAGAAGGGATGCTGCCCTTTGCTCAGCTGGAAGAGGACAGTGGTAAGTAGAAAGGAGCATTTTTCTTTCCACTGCTGCTGGGGATGCCTAGATTTAACTACAGTAGAAAATCAAGGAGGAAAGCAGAGATGGAGCAGGATGGACCTGCTGCAGCTGAAGCATACCCAGTGAACCAAGGTAAAAGTCATCAGGAGAAGGCAACCAGTCTTGCTGCAGCTTCTGTTCCGGTAAGAAACCTCGTGGAGTCTGAATTTATGCTAAACTTCTTTAACCATTATTATTACAACCATGTAAAACACAGCATCAAACACTCCAGACAGTTTGGATCAGCGTAAAAAGGAATGATTGACTTTTTTTTCCCCAAAAAAACCTTCCTTTAAAAAAACCAAACCGAACAAACAAAAAAGGAGACATAAAAATGTTTTTTTCTTAAAAGTAATAATTATAATACATTAGAAAGAGTCATGGAAGAAGCGTTCCACGCTGTAAACAAGAACAGCAAATAAAAAGAAAAGCAGATGGTAGCCAGGCTCTCAAAGTGCAGGGCTGAGAAACCCTGACCTCAACCTCTGGCCCCTGCTGGAGCTGGGTCCCGTGGCTCCTGCTGCCTGCCAGTGCTGCAGCCACTCAAAGTGCTCAATCACAAACAAACAACACAAAGAAAAACAAACCAAACCTAAAATAACCCAAGAACACACAGTGTTGGTCTTTACCTCCACATGGAAGGCAGCAAGGCCAGCGTTGTTTCAGGGCTGCAAGGGCAAGGATGGGGGGAGCTGCTTCCCCACGTTTGCTCAGAGTGGTTTTTGCTGAGGGCTTGAGACTGTTGCAGGAGGCTGGGCAGGGCTGCAAGTGGCTTGAGTCAGGTAATTTGTCCTGCTAAGCTGCCATCCTCATCCTTCTCCTTCTCTTCCTATTCCCAGCAAAAGAGCTCAGGCTCGGCCAGGCCTTGCTGCCACAGACCCACCATGGCTCCGGCTGTGGCTGCAGCAAGAGGCAGAGGAGGAGACAGGAGCGGGCGTCTCCTTGGGGATCATGCACTGATCTGTTCAAGTGAGAGCATCACACCAAGGACAGCAATGCACATTGCTGGTTCCCAGCCAGCTGGGGGAAAGGGCCTCTTCCCAAAACTACCAGCTTGCTAGGACCTGCAGGTTGGAGAAGAGTTTCTTAGGTGGCAGAGTGAGGAGCCTGGAGACCTTCCCAGCAAGAAGCACACTGGTGGGAAAGGGGAGCCTGTGTCCAAAAGTTCCTGAAACCAGCTGGTGGTTTCCCCCAGGCCTGAAGATGACTGAGGACCTTGCTGCTCATTCCCATTAGGGCCTGGAGGAAAGGACAACCCCCACCCCTTAACCCATCAAAATTCATGCTGAACATCATGCACCAAATGCCATGCAATGAGTACTGTGTATTTGACAGCTCTCCAAAATTAGAGCAAAGCACCTTTTTAAATGTTAATACTGCAAAACATCCCAGACACACACTGGGTGAGGAGTCCGGGTGCACAAGCAACATGATGTGCAACGGCTGTGTGCCTGAAATAAGGGAAAATGGGTCAAAACAAGGGGAAAGAGGTCTCAGCTTTTGCATGAGTGATGCTCAGATGCATTAGGAGTCCTATGTGGGCTTCAAGGAGAGGACAGAGCCCCAAGCTACAGAAGCCAAGCCAAGATGTGACCAACAGCTCTCAGATGCTTCTTGTTGCTTCCCAGCGAGCTCCAGTAGCCAGTGGGCTGCTAGCAAAAGGCAATGGGTATCTGTTCTGAAATACTGCTCAGGTATTTTAACACACAAATACGTTTAACTATGCACAGTTACAGAAAAACATACTCTAAATTAAAAACAATTCAAGCACCATTGTCCTAGAAAGGACCTGTGGTGTCTCAAAACACAAATACTGAACATTCAAAGAGCACTTTTCCTCAAACAGCAACACTTGACTCCTCACAACACCCCTGCGAGGTAGCTAATAGGGTTATCCCTGCTCTGCAGAGGGAGAGGATGGGCAAGTTTGGAGGCTCAGTGGAAGGTGGGGTCTGGGACAGAGCTGGGGTTGCAATGGAAGCTGAGGGTGCTGTGGTCTGGCTGGCTACATCCAAACAAAGAGCCGGTGCTCCCTTCGGCACTCCCTGTGGCAAACATAAACCACCACACATACACAAGGCAAAATAAACCCTGATAAATCATAGAACCATACAATATGCTGAGCTGGAAGGAATCCACCAGGATCATGAAGTCCAGCTCCTGGAACCCACAAAGTAATTTAGTGGACGTTTTCTGCTGGGCTGTCAGGTAGGTTTTAGATCAGGTTATGCAACTGAAGCAGCCTGTGAGATAACAAAAATAGTTTTCAAAGTCTCCTTAGAACTTAAAGGAGCTTTTTCCCAGGATCTCCACTGAAGGGATGGGAATCCCACTCGCAGTCCCACCTAAGGTGGCACTTGCAGCCACCCCTTCTGGACAGCGAAGTCAAATCCACCACCTCTGGACTACTTCCTGCTTTTTCCTTGATCTGCCTTCCTGATGAAGTCCCTTCACCCCTAGGGGTGAAGTAGATGCTGGAACCAGAATTTCGGACCAGCTCTTTCCAAGGGGTGTCTCCCCAGATCCCTGCACACCTCCAGCTTGGGCTGTGCAGCAGCAGCACCCTGGGATGGGGAGGAGATGGACAGGCCTCTAGGACTTGGTGCATGAAGGGCAAGCGGGCACCCATCACATCCAAATTTCCTTCCTGTTGTTAATTCTGTGCGGGCTCAACCAGCAGGGCTAAGATCAGGTTCTGGGCAATGTGCTCCCCCTTCCCCAGTTCCTATGCCCTTTCCACCCTGACACTTAACTTACTGAAAGCTCATATGGACTTATCTGGGGCACTGTGATTAGACACCATCACACCTCCAGCAGCCTGGTAGTGCAGGCAGATTTCCCGAGCCAGCAGCCCCTTTTCCTGTTTGGGGAACAGAAAGGCAGCGAGCCCGCTCGCCGTGCTGGCCCTGCGAGGGAAAGGCCAGGAGAAAGGGCACTCAGCCCAAGACACCAGGCTCCACCTTCATCACTGTCCTTGTCACCTTGAGAACCTGGGAAAGAACCACACTGCTGGCAGTCCCCCACCAGGATGACACCAAGGAGACGTCCCAGGGACTCAGCAGCTGTTAAATCTGTCCTCCTGGACACCATCCACCATGGCAGCAGGAGCCAGATTCAGCTGGACACTGCTTTGTGGAATTGCATAGAGGGGGCAGCGGGCTGCCGGTGTCCTGCCAGGATGCCATGGCACTGCCTGGAAATCCTGCTGCCTACAACTGCAGGTCTGGGAAATGAAATAAAGATCTATTGCTACCAAAGGCCTTTGAAAGCAATGCTGTGGCTGCACCAATGGGGCGTTTTAAAGAAAGGGTTTCAGACTCTGACACCTTGCGCCTGCTTCCTTGGCCATGGGTTCCCACAGCAGGCAGGAGCAGGAGAAAACACACAACACACTCACCAGCCCTGCCTCTTCCCCCAAGCAATGAGGCTTGGGGAGCTTTGAGGAATAAAAAAATGAAAGCATTTTCCAATTTGTCCATAGGAAACATGCAAATCCAATCTGCTGGTGTCTCCTAGAGCTGGTGGCCACTGCTTCGTTTCCTCGCTGGGTGCTCGTACCAAAGCACAGCTTGACGTGTGATGGTGCTGTGCTGTCACCCTGACAGCCCTGCTGACAGAAGGGCATCCTGTAAATAGGCAAGGGTGCTTCTCCAGAACCTGCTTCTTCTCCCTCACCTTTCCCATCCCCACTAGAATGTCACCGATTTGGGCAGCTTTGCCAGGGAAGGAGAGCCTGAAAGGAAACTGTTCTCTGAGCGGGATTTGGCAACCTGCGGCGGTAATTTTGGTTTAGGGCTCAGCGGGGGTCGTGGGGCTTTCAGTGCGTTTAATGGTTTCTGGAGGCTCTTCTGGACTTCTGCCTCCTCTGGGTCTGGCATAAGAGGTGGTGGCACAGAGGTGGAAGGCAGGGGATGTCCAGTCTCCGACAGAGGCAACGCCACCTGCTTTCTGTTCAAGAAGTCCTGCTCTGTCGCATGGGCCAGGTGGAGGGGAGTGGTGGTTTTGATAACGAGATAGGGGCTGTTCCCTTCCACCACAGGAGATGGTGCCCGCTGGGCGAGGCAGCCCTCGGCCAGCCCTGCTGCCTCCGGCTCTCTGCTGGACAAGATGGGCACACTGCCCACCGCGTGCCTGTGCGCGGGCAGCGCGCCCATGGCCTCGGGCCAGCGCACAGTGCCGGTGGCACTACCCAGCCCGTTGTGCTGCAGGCTGAGGAGCTCTCCCATGGATGCAGCTTTGGATGCCGAGCGCTTCAGGCCCGTTTTGTCCGGCAGCACCGCCCTGCAGTGCCTGTCATCCGCCGCCGCCTCCTCGCGCTCGCTCTCGGGGGAGCCATTGCTCTGTGATGTGCAGGAGAGCCGCCGGCAGCCGGCTGGCAGAGGATGGGGGGATGCGTCGAGCACTGCGTCTCTGCTCAGGGAAGATGCCTGTTCTCCTGCCGGCAGGGCAGCGGGATTTGGCTGCCACACTGCATGGTCCGTAGCGGAAGGCTCAGCGGTACTGGAGTTGGGAGGAGCTGGCCTGTTTTGGAGAGAGGAGTCTAAGGAGCTGTGCTCAGCTGGGGCATGGAGGGAGACTCCATGGTCCACCATGGCACAGCCAGGAGCAAGAGGAGGCTGTTCTGGAGGCAGGGCCGCAGGCAGGAGGTGTTGCTGGGCCTGCATCTTGCTTGCCTTCAGAAGAGATGATGGCTGCCCGTCCACGATGGGCTCCACCTGACCCTCCTCATCCAGTGGCCGCCCACCTGAAACAGGCACAGGCACGTTCGTTGCTTCAGCTGCTTCACTGCCCTGGAAGGTGGGAATCCTCGCTTCCACCACCGTCACTCCTGCTGGTGCACCAGGAACTCTGTGGGGATGGGGCTCCCTGTCTGGGGTGTGCTCACCCACCTGGCCATTCTGGCCATTGGCCGCTGCATTCTCTTTTATGGCTACTGGGTTGAGGGAGAGCTCCAGGCCCAGGGGTTTCCTTGGAAACTCCTCAGGCTTTGCTGCATTGGAAGCAGAGAAAACAAAATAAAACCCAAACTGTGCATCAGTTTGTTTTCACACGCCCTGAATGTGAGGAAGACAGATGCTTCCACCCAACAGGTGCCAGCCCTTTTGGGCTGCCCCAGCTCCCAGCCACACCAGTGGGATGCTCTGGTCCCTGCTGGGCTGCTCACCTTCCCCTCTACCCACCTGGGGGGGGCAGGTCAAATTTCATCTTGCGCAGTTCAGTCATTGACACCTGCAACTGCTCAATGACAGCGTCGTCCTCGTACTGCAGGGAAGCAGCAATTTTCTCCTGCAGAAATTCACGTAAATCTTCCAGTGTCATCTTCAGCAAGCGCTCTGGAGGATGGGAGAAAGGAGTAATGGCAGTGGCACAGACAAATTTCAGGGTAGCACAGGCATGGGTTACACCATGCTTTGGTTTTATCTGGGATTCTGTTGCTGTTCCCACTCCACAATGAGACAGCCTGAACACTTTTGCCTGTCTGCCACTTTCCCACTATTGCTCAGGGTCATCAATACACGTATATATCCACGCCACCTGGGCAGTAGCTCCGCAATGGCAGGACAGTGGCAGGGCTGGGAGCTGTGCTGATGAGGATGCAGGTTTTGGGCCATTTCTGGAAGTTCTCACCAATGCCTCTAGGAGGAGGAAAAGCTCCATGAGACAGGCCCTGAGCATCAGGCTGAACAGCCACTGCTGGCAGCTGCCACCACCAGCCAGGGACGCCAACCTGCACCAGCCAGCAGGCTGGGATGCAGGAAGAGGTGCTGGCCCTTACAAGGGTTGCAGACAGGGGTGGGATACAGGCAGGAATGGGTTGTAGGGAGGGATGCCAAGCTGCACTACACATGCCTCAGGGAGGAGAGATTTCACAGCCAGATTGAAACATCTCCCTGCCTGCCAGTTTCCCACTCTTTGCAGACAAATAGGATACTTCAAGATTTATTTCTAGATAGACCGTTCTTCATTTAACTGAAGGAAGAATAGGGTGGCTGTTTGCAGAAGCCAACACATGCAGTCCTGTAAATTCTGCTGGCTCATAGGTTCTCATCACGCACTCCTGCCCCAGATGAAGGCCAAAAGAGTGACAGAGCAAGGCTTTCAATTTATATGAGTGAAGGGGTTCAAAGTTACAAAGATCTTGAGGTAGAAACATCACTGCCTTAATGTTATGCAAGAAAACCAGGTTTTGATCATTTTAAAAGTGTATTATGGATTTACTTGTCCCTCCACAGACTTTTCAGTTGAACCCCCACATAAAGCTCTGCAGACAGATGGGCTGCTGTCTGTATTGCCCCTAAAAGCAACTTGTGGGGCACAGCACACAGGAAGAGGTGGCTGGAAGCATTTCAGGTGTGGTTTCTGTGTGCTGAGCACAGCAAGTCAACCCTTGTGGCATCTTATTTCCTCTCTAGGACTGTGCCTTTTGAGGCCAGCGCACGGCACCAAGCATGCTTGTGAGTGGCCAGCAAGGCCTTCCAGGTCAGCAGCACAAGGGTGGCCCAGCACAGTGCCACTACAGCCACAGGGTCAAGTGGGAGCTTACTCTTGTGCAGTTTGAGGATGGTGTAAGCCATGGCCGTCAGCACCCGCTCCCCTTCCAGGATGTAGATATCCCACAGCCGCAAGGTCAGGGTGAACGGGGTCTGTTTCAAACACACAAATACACAAATGGGATGATGAAACAGAGGCTGCTGCCATCACTGCATTGCCTTGCACCAAAACACACAACAAGGTTAGGCTTTGCAAGCCAGGAATTCATCTAAAACACAAAAATGTCTTTTATCATCTACAGTTTTGCCTTAAAGCTAATGAACTTGGGTGGCCGGGGAAATATTTAAAACCCATCCATGAATGCAGAAAACGGAGAAACTTTCCTCACAAGCATGCTAGCATGTGGATTCCCCTACCCTGGAGGGAGCACCATCTTTCAGCCTTATGAACACAAAAAGCAACACCTGTATCCATCCAGATTCCCCAGAAAGGCTATTTATGGGATAGGTCTGAAAGCCCAATGATTGAATGCATCACTAAGCATTAAAAAATCACTCATTTAGTGTCCAATGAAGAGGTCTTTCTTATATACGGGCTTATTTCTGCCTGCTAAGAACACCTCTGCGAGAGATTTTCATTTGCACTCAGACCCAATGTCACAAACAGGACTGAACCGATACCCAAAATGATGGAGCAGTCCATACCTCCCAGCAAAGATCTAAGGCACATCATCAACACAGAAATTAACATTAATCCTACTGTGGCATTTAGGTTCAAATTTAGGATGCTGCACTTACTCTCCAGAGTTTGGTACAACTGACCATTGCAGCTCTTTTACCATATGCCACTGCAGTTAAAGGGATTTTGAATTTTATACAGCTTTTAGTGGCAAAAGCAGTGAGTTCCCTCTCGAGGGGAAAGGGCCATCCACTGTTTTATAGAAGATAGGGCAGTGGAAAATTGAGACTGGAGCACACAGACGTCCTAAATATTAGCAAATCTGGACACTGCATTCAAGTCCAGCAAGCACAATACTGACCCTAAAAATAAAGTAGTCTTGGCTTGGGACTGGCAAATTAGTTCTGGACAAATCAGGGTAGTTTTCTCACACTTTCACATGTTTCCAGTCCCAATCTGCTCCTCTGCCTGCAGCTGCTGCACTGCTATTTGTTGAGGTTTGTGCCCCCAGCTCTTCTTCTTCCTGTGTTGTTTCCAGAGCCAAAGTGAGGTTAATTGCCTTTGCAGCAGTGCCAGTGGGCAAGACAAAGATCTCTCCCAACTCTGAAGCTTATACTGCTGATGCTGAGCCATCTCCCAGCGACTGCTTGTGATGAGGCAGCAGGAATTGGCTTGTCATCAGTGACATGCAGTTATTTTTAGCTTCTCCCTTATTAACTTTTTTTGCTTTATGTGAGTGTGCATAATATCCCACCTTATAAAATATTAACACCTTCTTCAAAGTATGATATTTAGAAAAAACCCCAGGCAGATTAACCATGCATGCAAACAACACAGCAGCAAAAAACCCCCACAGCATCCTCACCCGGTCAATGAAACACTGCAGGAACCACTTGGTTGTGTAAATCCCAGTAGTCATCTGCTCCTTGTCCTGGGGGAAGACAGCAAAGAGAGACAGGCATTTCACCAGGCTGGTTACTGGAGATTCAAGCAGCTCATAAGGCTTTGGAGGAGGCTGGTTGGTTGTTTTACTATTCTGGGGTCTGGGTGCAGGATGTGGCTGTGGTTTGTCTTCCATCTCCCAGCAAAGGCCCTACTTTAAATACTAGTGCTGAAGTCCTGCTTTGGTCCCTTGCCCAAGACATGCACTGAAACTGATCCTCAATGTGCCCAGACTTCAGCCACAGCATTGGAGAGGGATTTCTGGGAGAACCTTTTCTGGCCTAATACCTACTCCAGGGATTTACAAAAACCTTCCAGGAGTCCAAACCACTCATTCCTTTGCAGACTACCATTTTTGTTTCCATAGCAATTCCCATGTGAGCTTCTCAGAGCACAGTCAAGCCAGCTTTGGAAGCACCACCTCATTTGCATGGCATGGCTGCTGCAGGAGCA
Organism: Oriolus oriolus; assembly: GCA_013400235.1. NCBI lineage: Eukaryota > Metazoa > Chordata > Aves > Passeriformes > Corvidae > Oriolus > Oriolus oriolus. Next base: position 971,560 of record VXBT01006601.1, read on the forward strand.
GGACAGCCTGACAGGCTAAGCAAAACTCTTAAAAACCTCACTATCATCATCTCGGTCTAACACTTCTCCATCTGGTGCCCAGTGCTGGGATGCACAGAGCTCTGCATGTGTGCAGAGCTGACATGATCTCTGCAGCAAAGCCAACAAAGCAGTGGGGATGGGAAGAGAAAGATGCCCATGGGATCAATGGCCGGCTCCAGCCTTTGCTTTTGGCTGGTACTGTGCACCTGCAAGCCTGGACAGCCTTTGGGAGCAGGAGTTTTGCAGTATTCACGCATGGGCAGGGACTCTGCAACATCATGGCAAAGGTGCAAGAAGAAAAAAGCTTTATTGCGTTTCTGAAATTCCTTTAAATACTAATGGAAAAACAGGAAATCACTTCATATAAACAAAAATGAGTTCACCTCAGTGTTCCCTAATCACCTGGAATATTTCTTAGACATTGCCTATTATGGTAAAAGGTAAACAACACCTTACAAGGTTACAAACTGCAATTATCACATCTCATAGGGCTGACACTGTTCAGAAACCCACAATCCTCTCTCAGTCCATCTCTGGTGACCTGGCTGTAATCCCAGGATCACCTCCGGGTCTGAGAACCTGCAGCCAACAAGGCCTAATTTCTCTTCCAGCACACAGTGTAGCCCAACACAGGAGGAATGAGCAGCCTTCTGAGTCATTCCCATTCCCCCTCCTGCCCATGACTATAGTTAAGTGAAAACCTAACATGGCTCTGTTTCACTTTTACAGCCAGGGCTGGATCACTTGCAGCACGAAGCAAGAGCTCCTGCAGATAATGGTAATAAAAACATCTTTTTGTGGAGATGGGGGCCACCAAGCCCATTGGGAGCATAAGAAAACTTTAGGAGTCTGGCCACTGAACACCAACTGTCTACAACAAATGCAAGGAGGCGCAAGGCAAAAAAAAAAAGGGGGCGAGCAGGTGCTGCAAAACAGTGGGCTGGACATTAGACTGCAGTCAGTGTGTGCTGCAGATGCTCCTGCAGCCACCAAATGGGCCGGCACCACCTGTTAGAGAGAAAAGCAACTGGACATGCCCAAGCAACAAAACACCCAGCAAATCTTATGTGCCTCCCGACTTTAAACAACAGCAAAGCACTTGGAGCTAATAATTACTGAAATAAGAGTCCAGACAGACCAGCATCAGCCTTTGCAAGAACACAGCCCAGCCCCACTGCTGTTCCTCCTGCTGCAGGCTCTGTAAGCCTTCCTGCTTGGCTCTCCTAGGGAAGCCTTTAAATTTTAGCAGTCCCTCCACTAATGATGACCAGCAAGCAAAGGATTACCATTCGCCGCAGCAAGATTTGGGCAACTCATTTAATAAATGCCTGCCTCTGCAGCTGAAGCAGTCCTGTATGGTTAGAAATATGTTCAGCTGTGCATCTGTTTGGCAGAAGATTGTATGAACTGCTTTATCATTAAAATGTGGCATTATTGTAGGAAGACTGATAGTAAAGAGATACCATGTGCTTCTTCAGTTTGGGAAACATTTTGTTTAAAATCTGCTCGTGGTGGGCTTGAAACCTCTGCAGCTTCGGGAACCCAGGAATGAAAAAACCTTAACGAGAAAAGACAAGAGAAATAAAAAAAAAATCATGAAAGCTCTGGAGCAGTGATGGGGACAGCCTGATTTTCTATAAACTCATCTCTTGCACTGCTTTTTGAAGTTGACTGAAACCACAGGGTGCCCAGCTACCTGCTTTTCACTTTCCTTCCCAGAGGCCACCCTTCACCCCATCTGGGCAATGGGACCCTCAGACCAATCCGAGCTGGTCCTTCTCACCCAGCCCCATGGTGCAGGCCCACACAGCTCCCACTGCCTGCCTGCTTGCAACTTGGCTTGGCCAAGAGCTCTCCAAACACACCTCAGTGCTTACCAAAGCTCAGAGAAAAGCTGAAGATGTTTGAACACCACAAGCTTGTGCAGTGCCCTGTAATCTAGTGGGACACACACTTAGGACTGTCCAAAGTTATCAAGCCATAAGGTTTAGCTCTCTGCCCATAAAATAACCCTCTGTGCATAGATTACTGCTAACCACAAGTAAGATGAAAGGACCTTTAATGTGTTTGAAGTAAAATAATACACCACACATTTAGTGGAATTACATCCACATTTAGTGTGGATACTCTTGGATGTACTTCTGTGAGACTTCTTGTAAACTCATAACCTTGAGTTAATTGATTGCCAAGGGCAAGGTACCCTGGAGGGAGGACAGCACTTCTGTGCAAGTGTTAATTACTGAGCACTAAAGCTCAGGTGGATAAAACTCGTTTTTTTGATAAGAACTTGTCTGTCTCCAAGAGTGAAGTTCAGCTCCCTAGTCAGGCTGTACAAGTAGTTAAGCCTCACGCACTTTAATTAAACAAGTACGTGAGGAGAAACAAGGCTCTATCGATCAACCTGAACAATCTTCCCTTCCTTTGCCAGACACCCCCGTCCCCAGCCCAGCCTTACCGTGCATGGCGTGGCGCTGGTTGGTGAGCAGCTGTGCCAGCGCCCAGAACGCATCCTCTTCGTTCAAGTACATCAGGAGGATGGCTGCAATCTGGCTCATCCCTTGGCAGTAGCTCACTTCCTGCAACAGTCACAAGGGGCACACGTGCTGCCATGCTGGCAGAGCCTACTATAATGCTAAAGCTGCCTGTACTTCCCCCTCCTCTTGCAAGGTCTGTCCCATTTCAAAGTCTTTACCATTTATCTCTAAATTCACAGCTCCCATATGTCTACAGCATCTACCATGTCACTGACTCACAGAGTAGTTTGGCTTGGAAAAGGACCTTTGAAGATCATCTCGTCCAACCCTCCTGCCATGGGCAGGGACAACTTCCACCAGACCAGGTTGCTCAAAGCCCCATACAAACAGATTTTGAACACTTCCAGGATAGGGCATCCACAACTTCTCTGAGCAATTATTTCCATGCCTCACCACACTCATTGTAAAAAATGTCCTCCTTTGTCTAATCTATCTTTGGGATGACAAACAGCATGTGGCTCCAATGCTGTTTTGGATTCCTTCAGCCATATGAGCACTGAAGTAATTAAACAGTAAATACATCTGGTAAGCATTCATCTGGCACGAGGGAGGCTTCTTAACTAACCCCCTGAGCATCTTCTGGGATAACTGTCCCCTCCTGGAGGTGGAGGAAGTAGGTTCAGCTGCTAATTTCGGATTATTCTGCCTGTGTCCTTCAGCTAAAAATGACTTGTTTGCTGTAGTAAATCAGTGTTTTCCACAAAGATGCCATTTGTGTAAGACAAGAAGTCAGAAACATGACAGACTGCCAGAAGACTAGTGCTGCTGAAAAGCCAAAGGGCAATCCCTTGTTCTTTGCTGACACTCGCCCAAACTGAATCTGCCAGATGTCATTTACCAGGTGACAAAATGAACAAGGGAATGAAACAACTGTGCAAAGATTCTTGTGCTGCCTGAGAGTCTTGCAGCTCTCTGTACAAGCCAGTATTAGGACTTAAAATTGGAATTACCGCTGGCTAAGTAAGTGTGTATTTATATATACACACATGAAAATATATATGTCTACACAATACACACATATAAAGCTTTTCTTTAAATCTTTACGTATATATATAAAACAATATATAAAGCACAACGCTCTTCACGTTAACTGGACTTACTACTTACAGTGTTATAAACTGAGTATGCTGACAGGACATGAAAGAGGGCCTGTTGCCTGGAGAGAAAGAAGATATTAAAACACCTGAGCATGAGGTCTCCAGCTTCATGAGCACACCACTGTGTACACACAGAGAGCAAAGATTCCGAAAACATCCAAACAACTGGTACTTAAGGCTTTTCCAAGGAGCAGGGCTCACAGAACCAGAAAGCACGTTCCTCGGAGACTGTGTAGGGCAGCCAAATGTGATTTACCCCAGTGACAAAGTCACCTTGTCAAACCTCTCCAACCCCATCTGTTGTGGAGACCCCATCCCTCCCAGATCCTGATGGGCCCCCCCCATCCAACCCAAGCCTTCTGCAACTGTGACCCTCGGGGGACAAGGCACTGCAACAAGCTGTTGCTTGGCTCAAGAACTGGGGCTGAGCCTGGTCCAGCGTGGACCTCTCTGAAGAGAGCATCAGCAGCCCAGCACCTGTGGGTCACACTGTGTGGTGATGGTTTGAAGAGAAGGCAAAGCCTGGGTGCTGCTGGCCACCCCATCCAGCTCATCCCTCACACATGCACTGGCACCACTGCCCATATAGCCATGGAAGCGTTCCATACTCACTTCACTCCGTAGCGATCCCGAAACATGATGTGGTTTCGGAAGGTGCGGTTAACATCCAAATCTATCTGCTTGATTTCAGATGAAAAGCACTTGGCTTGTTCTTTCATTTGCTGGAAGGGAGAGGGGCAGACAAGAGGCAGGAGTCAGACACCATCTCAGCCGGTACCTCCCTCCACACAGTGAGAAGGCAGCATTCCTACAGCGGGAGTGCCATCCTGATAGCTGCACAGAGCTATCCAGAGCAGGGGACACTCATGTCTTGCAGTGAGCAATGAACTGCAGCCTGGCAGTGAGCCCCTGACCTCTTGTCTGTGCTGCTGGCCCAGGGAGAAGGGGATGACCCCACACTCACACGCTAAGATAGCAGCAGCTACCAACCCAGCCTTCGCCCATCTTTCAATGCAGATACTGAGTTTTCAGAATCTAAAACCTTTACAATTCAATTCCACTCTCATTTATTTTGATTTCTTTGCCTGGCTGGCTGTCATAAAACACTGAGAGCTCTGTTGATCCTTAAGGAACCAATATGCAGATGTACATGGCACTCTCAGCTTTTCAGAGGCTCAGTCATAATAAAATCCAAATTGTTATGACAGATTCTGTGATCTCCAACTACTACTTTCCCTGCAGAACACAATCATCTTAGATTCAAGGAGTTTCCACTAGAAAAGCAGTCCTGGAATATTCCCTTGGACTGGTACAAATTTTAAGAAACTGGCAGAGTCCAGAACAGAAGCTAAACTCAAAGCCAAGAATCCCCATGTTTGCCCCAGGCCGGCTAATCATTTAAGGCAGCATCACACAGAAAAAAGACTGAAGTCCACTGCAAAAAAAATGGAAACTCAAATGGAAGTTTAAGACTACCTTAACCAATTATGCCCTCAGAGCCCCAAGAGGAAGATGCTCCATGGACAAATCCCACTGCAGCCCCATCTGCAACCCACTGTTCAGCTCTGTACTGCTGGCAAGGACCATTATATTATAGCCAAGCATCTCATCTCACAGCCTTTAGACATCACCAGTGATCATGCCCTCCTCCTTTAATGTCTGCAGGGTTAACTGCATGAAGAAAATACATTTTGTGACTGTCTTCAGGCACACTGAGATTCACCAGCAGGCTGGAGGCAGCAGAGATGAGCAGCAAGCCCAACTTGCTTTAAGCCCAGGGTCAGGACCCCTCCTGGCTCACAGAGGAGACAGAAAATAGAACATCTGCACAGATACTCATCATCTGCTCCAGCAGCTGCCATCCTGTGAATGCTTGTCAGCCTGATACCAGGCGCCTCCAGGCTGCTGTTGACCTCCCAAGTGGTCACATCAGCTCTGGGGAACATCAGAAGGTCATTAGAACCCACATGTGTCCAGCACAGCCAACATTTAGGACAATCACAGCATCTTGGGAATATTAACTCCAGCCTTGAAAGCAGCTGTATGGAGGAGCAACAGTACAGAGGCTATTTTGAATTACTGCCTGCACAGGACAAGTGAGGATAAAAGTGATGATGGAATGAAGATCTGATGAATATAATTTCCCTGCTGTAAACACTGTGGTCTCTGTATCCTATGGCTCCTTGCCCTCTATAAAGCAGGCAGACTACCTGAGAGAATATGACTATTCATGGGCACTGGGTCACTTCAGTTCAAATTTCCTGCTAAAGGGCCTCTTGTTTTCTCTGCCAGAACAACACAGAAATCTCCCAAAGACTGTAATATCCTACTTTGGGTATTTTTAAAACCATTGCACATGAATAGCAGGCAGGTCACACAGCACTTTCTCACCTTCATGCATCCAGGAGGCTTCATTAATTGTGCAGACATTAAAAAAGAAACACAGGATCGGTTATTCTCCTTTTTTCCCTTGTGTAAGTAACCTGGGGGCTCCACAGATGCTCTGCCGAGCTCATTAGTGCTGTGAACCCTGCAAGCTGGTGGCAGAGCAGAGGCTGAAAAACTGGAAGTCCCATCCCAAAGACATTGTACAAAGCAGTGGGTAAAAGCCACGATACCTCTGCTCTGCCCCATGGCCAGTATGTTTCTCCTGCTCTCTCCTCAAGCTGCCCTCAAACCCTCTGGCTGCAGCTAACAAACCCCAGGGAGGCAGAGCATCACATCTCCATCAAAAGCAAGCGTGGCATGTCCCATGGTAGCCTCCAGGCCATTGTGCCACGGGTCATGCCCCAGGGAGAAATGGGGTGGGCTTGGAACCAGTCCCTCCAGGACACAAATCTGAGGCTCAGTCCCTTCTTGAAAGCAAAACCCCTCAACCAGGACCTGAACTGAGCCTCTCCTGGAGGAAATTAAGGGAGAGCTAATTACTGGCGGCAGGTGGCACCAAAGAAGAGGTAGATTAAGATGAGCTTGTAGAGAGTTTGCATCCAGCAAAGCCTATTAGCCCTGAAGCTCCTGTTTATCGCAGACCCCTCTGGAGCACAGATAAACTCCTTGTGACTTTCATTTGTTTGGATTGCTTCCCTGCCTGCGCAGCACAGCTTTGAGGGAGGGAACACAATTTTAATCTGTGTGCTGGGAGAGCTTCCTTATCTGTGCTTACTGTGGTGAGCCCAGCCCTCCCCCGGCCCCTGCGCGTGCCTCCATTCCCGCGGCACCTCGCCAGCAACATCCATGCTTGACTAACTATAATGAGAGTTAGCATCATCCCACTTAATAGGCAAGGATTTTTAGAAACACCTGTTGGAAGCAGCACTCAGCCTCCTGCATCTGAAAAATAATTGTCTCCATAATACCCTGATCCTCACCTTGCTACACGATGCAAGATAAATCATAACACAGGCTTGGAAAATAAGTTAGTTATCCACCAAGAGTTTCCACACGCTGCCTATGGAAAGCTTCCCCTCACTCTTCCCTGCATCTTTCCCAAAGATGCAGTAACACCAACAGCAACTTTGCTCCCAACTTCCGGCGGAATAAATGCAAGCAGCATGTTACGGAAAGCAGCCAGCTAACATGCTAAAAGATCCCAGCTTAATATAAACCCATGGATAAAGAGTTGATATCCTTTGCGTTTTCAGTCCTCACCAAACCAGCTTCATCAACCAATCTAAGCTCCCTATCCCCTTGCTCCTGTTGTCTGCCAGGTAGAGCCCATACCTCATATTTTCCTTCATTCTCCTTCTTCATCTTCTCAACATCCAGGAGAAGTGACCAGACCTGGCCTCGCACCTGAAGCGGGATCCCTTTGTACACACGCCGGCACATCTGCAGGGAAGAAAACACATGCAAGGTTAGCTGGGTCCTGCTGGTGGCAAACACATTTTCTCCATGGTTTGCTGCTGCAGATCATCAGCCATCTGAGCAGACACCCCAGGCAATCACATCCTCTGCCTGTGCTGGCGTAGAGAGGGCATCTCCAATCTGATGGATGAGCCGAGTACCTGCTGAGTATCCATCAAAGACAACTACTCAGTCAAAATCACAGAACCACAGAATCATAGAACAGTTTGGTTGAAAGGGACCTTACAGATCATCTAGTTCCTACACCCTTGCCATGGGCAAGGACATCTTTCAATACACCAGACTCCTCACAGTCCCATCCAACCTGGCCTTGAACATTTCCAGGGATGGGGCATCCACAATTTCTCTGGGCAACCTGGGCTAGTGCCTCACCACCCTCACAGTAAAGAACTTCTTCCTTACATCTAATCTAAACCTGCCCTCTTCTAGTTTAAACCCACAGCCTCTTGTCCTATCACTATCTGCCTGTCTAAGAGGTCAGTCTCCCTCATTTTTATAAGCCCCCTTTAAGTACTGGAAGACCACATAGAGGTCTCCTCAGAGCTTTCTCTTCTTCAGGCTGAACAACCCCAGCTATCCCAACCTGTCTTCATAGGAGAGAGGTCTTTGTTCACTTCATCTCACAGATGCTTCTTCCCTTTTTCTTGTCATAAAGCCCCCATTAAATTTCAGTGGAAAACAGGGGAAAAAAAAGAGCTTCTGTTCCACTGCTGACTTCTTCCATTTAAACAAAAAGCTTCATAAAAAAGAAAAATACCATTCCTGAATATTTTCCTTCCTTTCATTCATCCCACCTGTGAAATACCTTGCAACTGCACCACAAAACCCACTCTAGCACTCCTCCAGATTCATGAGGACCCTTGGGTATATTGAAGGACCTGTGGCACATGCCCAAGCTCCAGCCATGGAGGGTATTTATGCTGCCTCATGGTGCTCCCTCAGAACCAGGCAATTCCTTGGGAGGGGACAGAGGTGCCAGATTTCCAGTCATGGGAATGAGCTTGGAGCTGAGAAGGGCAGTGCCCGACCAGTCAATCAACTGGAGCTACTGTCACTGAATGGCACAAATGCATCCAACCACCTTCAAAATCCTGCTTCTTCTGGCATGGGGTGTTCTGCTTCATGCAATCCAGGCTGAGGTAAGAGAAGGAACGCAATCCAGAAGGAAGCACAGGATCCTAGTAGAAGGTTTTCTGGACGTGGGCCTGCTGCACTGCCTTTGCCACACCAAGCTGAACAACCACTCCTCTTGCCTTTCCTTTCAGGCCCACCTCACACCACCAGATTTTTATTTCCAACCTGACTTTAAGGTCAGCCTCTCACAAGGATATAAAGACCTTAACCATGGCACTGTGCTGGCTCACGGATTCCATGAGCACAGACCGACGCTCCTCGTTTCCTTACTGTCTTCATGGCAACATTGTGCCTACTGAGGGCAAAACCCAGGAATGGTGAGCCCTTGTCCCAGAGAGTTACAAGACCAGGAGGTAAGACAGGAGGTAGGCTTCAAGCAGACAGGCTAGGGGACAGGAAAGAACTAACACCATTATCCCAGTCAAAAAAAGTATATAAAATAACTCTGTAGTAAATGCCAAGATCACCATGTAGGACCAGGAGAACCAGATGTTTGTGAGAATGCTTTTCCATTCCATTATGATAAATATTTCAGTATTTCTGCTGACAGAGAAAGTGTCTGTAATGTATCCTGATCCTGAAAGTGTAATGGACATTCAACATTTAAAGTCCTATCCTAAGAACTTCCCAAATGCTTGCTCTGTCCCAAGTGTTTCTTAGCACCAGCTATGAAGGTCTAAGGACCAAAGGTCTGCAGGACCAAATTCTGCAGAAATCCTTTACCAGATCCTGCCCTTCCCTCTGTATGCACCAAATAAGAGCTGTCCCCTAAAAGCAACCTCGCCAGCAAGACATGCCCATGGAAGGCCACCACCCTGTTCAACAGCATCCTGCATTTTAAGTGGGACATCACTAATTCACCATCTGCACACCCAAAGGCTCAAGTAAGGAGGTGCTTCTAAGGACAGCAAACTTTCACATCATGTGGGACAGATTCATACCCACAGCTGAAAGACCCATTTCCCAAAAGGCATTAAATCAGGATGAAAGAAGTGCAATGCATCAAGAGACACAAAGCAACAGGATTAGATGAACCACATCCCCAAAGTAGTAGGTGCCCACAAAAGCCTGGCTCCTGCAAGCACTCATGCCTTTATGAAGCAAAAGCTGAGGCAGGATCAAGAAACTGGACCAATTCTGACAAAAACACTAATTCAAACAAGATTACTTATTTCCAATGGATTAGGAGAGATTGACAGCTGCCAAGGCGTATGATCATACTCAGGTCTGTGGGAAGGAAATAATTTTGTTTTGAATTTCCAGAGCTGGTATTGTTGTACTTTAATGAGTTCAACCCTCAGTGGCATACAGTAAATGTCTCTAATGATTTTCCTTGCACAGGTGCTACAGGAACAAGGGAGGTACAAAACATGCTGAACTGAACTGAAATGCCTTCCTGTTATTTATCCAAGGGCTTTCTTCCTCCCACCACCTCCAGACATGCAAGTGATAAAACCTCAGAGCTGTGAGTCACCCAGAAAAAAATGAGCAACTTTTCTTCATTGTGAAACTTGACGGAAAACAGGGAAGTTACCACGACGAGTGGTATTTATGCTGGGATGAAAAGACAGAGGTAAGGCAGCATGTGATGATAACTACTGTTCCCTGTGACAGTCAAAAGCAACCCTCAAGGTCACTCACTTCTGTCTCTTACAGACTGCTCCACCCTTACAGATGGGCAGAGAGCACCTAGATCATGGGCCATGCAGGCTGACAGACCAATGCACAGGCAGGAAGAACAGACACTGTTCTGCTTCACAAAGGGAGACGCTAGTGGTCAAAGCAATGGTTCAAGACACTGTAGAAAGGCTGTGTCAGCCGAGGACTGAAATCAGTCTAAAACTTGCTCCAGGTTTTGCCATAGGATCATCTTCCCTCTCCAGGCTTTAACATACAAAGCTCATGGCACAGAGGCCATCATCACCGCATCCCTATCTCTCCCCTCCCCACATATTTTCTTTCTGGTAGATGGGATGGGGAAGACTGTGGAAGTACAGACTTGAGCTCCATCTTCCTGCACCAGCAAGCTCCTCTGAGAAGTACCCGACCAATTGCTCCAGGTCTTGAATAAGAGGGATGGAGTCACTGCCTTCAAAGACAGAACATCTTTTTGCAGTAGTTAAGACAGTGAAATTAAAAAGGATTTGGGAGAGGTGGGTTGGTTTTTGAAGCAGAATATACACATTGCAGTTCACCTTCACACTTTGGAGTCTGTCACTGTTAACTTCTCAGCCATGTGCATGGATCACCAGGAAGAGACTGCAGGAGCAATGCCCAAATTTTGGGTGTGCATGGCAATATCCCTTTCAAGCCTTTCCATATATCCAGCATAGGTCTCCAACACCCTAAAGTGGGGGCAGCCCTTCTTCCTCAATTCCTTAGGGCTCAAAGAGTGATCCTTCTGGAGAGAAAGGACTTCTTCATATCCTCTACCAGTGATGCACCAGGGGAACTGAGCTGTGTAAATCTTTACCTGGAGTGGTGGCTGAAGCCTCCACCACCACCATGACCACCACCACCCTGGAGAAGATGATTTCCTTTTAGTACCACGAAGCCTGATGACTGATGGTGTGGCCATGCAGGACACTTGGCAGACTGGACATCACCACGGATGGCTTTCTTTCCATATGGTTAATGCTTGGTCCCAATCCAGCTGTTGTGTCTGCAGGTGGAGCCTGTGCAGCTATTCCTGGTGGAGTCCCAGCAAAGCAAGGGCAAATTTAAATCCTAAAGCTGGTAGGCCATGGGCAGGCATTTACAGTTATTGCCCAGGCTATCTTTGGAGGAGATGAAAATGCTACCTGCCTTTCCAAAATGAAAAACAAAAAGGAAGGTGAAGCCACCCTGCAGCTCCCAGACACAACCCCCTTTCCTTCCCATGGCATTTGCAGGCAGGAGATCTGACTTCAGCCAGCCCTGGCACGACAAACATCTGCTGGCTCTCCCTGGCATTAGCAGACTGTTCACTCTTGGGGGTCTGTGTCAGTCCACACAGATCCCCGATTCATCCTAAACCGCTTTGCTGGCATGCACTGGATTAAGCGCCCTGCACTCCCGTGACCTCAGCGGAGACAAGGCTTCCCCCCTGCACAAAGGCAGGCTTTGCCTAAAAACCAGACATCTATGACCAAAGACATCCCTCTCTAAAGGTCCCATCCCACATGGCCAGCAGCAAGACACAGCTTGCAAATGATGCAGAGGTCATATCCTCCTCCTGTGACTGATGCTTCTGGCTGAAATCCATTTCAGAGCTACGATAAATAAACTATGCCACTGTTGGACTGCACACAGCACAGCCTTTTTTATCTGCAAAACTGTGCTGCCTGAACTGTGCAGAATCTTACACGGCACTGGCCATTTCCTAACCTTCCCAAGCAGAGTCAGGCTGGTGTTTAAACTCGGGTTCAAATCAGCAGTGAAGAGGAGACAGACCATGTGAGCCTCCCTGTGCTGAACCCCAAACAACACAGTTTAGCACTTCTTCGCAGGTTTGACATACCTTAACTCTGCAAAACAATGTGGTCCTTTCATGGACTCCTTTATTTTTGTACCCTTTCCCTTGTGGAAGTTCAGCCAGAAAAAGGCACCATTGCATCATTCTAACCCCACCCATATGAGGAATTGTGCTGGGTGTCACTTTTTGCTGATCTTGCTACTGAAATTAAATCAGATTGCTACAAACTGTATCTAGAACAGAGATGGAGACAGATCTGAGGCAATGATGAGCACAGGGAGCCCTAGGGCATTACTTTAATTAAGATAATCCTATTTGTTGCTCATCCTGAAACAGGTTATGCCAGAAATTATTTCAGTTCCTAGCCAGGCCATTCTAGGCAAGGAACTGTAAAAGGTCCCCCTCTTTCTTTTTAGCCTTATTTCCTATAATCTGTGACAGTCACAAGACCCAGACCGCAATCAGCAGCACGCAGGGATGCACACAGGCTGCAGGTGGAGGAACAAAAAGCCAAACCTGCTGCTCTCTGGCGATGGCTCATGCCAGGGGTCTGAAAAAGCTGCTTTCTTGCCCACTGACAGGTGGCTGCTTTGGGGTCAGTGCCCTGGATGGGTACACAACCTCGCTCCTCCTGCTGACATTTCACAATACAGAAGGTGGGACAACAACCTAAGCCTCGACCAGGTACTAAGCTGCTGCAAAACACAAAGGCCTGCTTGCTAAGTCCCTCTTCATCAAGCACTCAATATGATCAGATGTCTGCCAGCTCCAGCACAAGAACTGGGACTGAAAAGGTTGGCCCTGAAGTCCAGAAAGGCCCAGTCTGGAAAATAAGATGGGTTTCTACATCATTCAAACAGAGTCAAAGTCAAGGGAACTTCCCTGTGAAACTGCCTGCAATTCCTGCAACAAGATTTTTTTTCCCCTCTAATAAAGCACAGCATATCAAAATTAACATCAAAGGGAAGGTTCTTGTTTTCAATAAGAGGATTTTTTCAAAGATGACATCTTAGTCATTGTTAAAATAATACAGAGCGGCTGTCTTGTGACACTCGAGTTTCTATCATGTCAGCCAAGTGGTGAAAACAAACCTGAAGGAAACATGCAATTCAGATGTGGCAGCCTGAGTGCTCAGAGAAGGAACAAAACCAACCCACTCTGCTTTAGAAAAATCAGATCAAGGGCTTGTCACATTTACTTTAGCTAGAAAAAACCCATAGCCATCTGACATGACTGTGATCCCAGCATAAGGTCCTTGAAATGCCAGAGTTGAACTGCATCCAGCTGTGGCAGCAGGAATATCTGAGCAGCTTCCATGCTCCTGACACAAGAGCATGGTGTTGCACATTGAGGTAAAGGATACAACCTAATTTTACTTTTTTTTATTAAAAGAAGGCACACTTCTGTTGTGCTTCTCAGGGTCTTTGCATTTAATGGTGCGTGGCTGCTACAGACCTTCCTGCCTGCACTTGCCTTGGTGCAAGGCAGCAAGTGTTAGGCCGGACAGGACTAAAACCAAAGCTCCTTTCTACTCCCCAGGGTCACCAGACTGCTCCTTCCCTGCTTGGGGCCAAGCACTGCTTCTCTGTTTGCTGGGAGAGCGGATGGCCATTTCCAGTCTCCCAGCACAGGACAATGCCACCTCTGTGCCCAAGAGTCATCGACCATTTACAGGCTGTTATTTATAACATCGTTTATTCTGCGACAAGAGTTTTCTGATTTTCTGACCCAAAGATCCTCAAAACCCACTTGCCGGTCTGACCCTTCGCAATCCAGCAGATCTGAGTGACACCAGCTCCAGCGTGCTTAACACACCCACTAATTATCAAGGGAAATCCAAAACAGATGGGGATCAGAGATCACTACCACTCCACAGCACTCATGCTGGGTCCTGTCTGTCCCCACCGTCTCACCCAGGGAAGACAAGGTGCGCTAAAACCACTCATTACCCACCCCAAACACCCTCCAGGACCTGTCCCTGCACCCTGCTGGAATTTGGTGGTTTACCCACAAAGTCACTAACCAATTAGTGCTAACTTCTAATTAGAAAGAACCAAGTCATGGGAGAGCCTCTGATTTTGCCTGGGGAGCAGCACTGATGAACAAAGTAATTAGAACCACCCTGAAGGGAACAGAAGAATTATAAAACCCCAAGCCGACCTCCATCCCATCCCTGCTGTCATCAAGACGGTTCTGTTTCTGGTTTTTTCTTCAAAGGGTGAGACTATAGCTGGTCTTTGGCTGGGTGAACTGGACATGACTCCTGATAGCTGGGCAAGGAGGATGCTCACCTTGATGTTGTCCCTACAGCTATGCAAATACTCTTCAGAGATATTTCTCTCTATACAGCCCTTTCAACCAAGCTCAGATTTCTCCCAAGGATTCCCAGCAGGAGCTAGAAGCAGTCCAGCCAAATACCCCACTCCTTCTGCTAAACATGAAGGCTCTGCAGAGGCCATGGCAACAAGGTAATGCCAGGCTTCAGCCCTCTCCTGTGCAGAGTGCCGCAAGCAGAGCAGGTCAGACACAATGCTCCTCTCCTTACCCAGCAAGGGTCTCGTCATTAGGTTCAAAGGGTGTTTTGTTTCAAGAGGTTTGTAAGAGGAACATATAACAGATAACATCTATTTAAAAAAATTCAGTTTTGCACTGGTGTTTGGTGCAGAGGTTATTTTAACACCAAAGCCAAGACATAGTGTTGGTGTCTTGATCCTTGATTTCCGCAGACGGGCATACACAATATAATACCTAAGTGGCTTCTCACAGGCACAGCTAGGAGCAAAATACAAAATCCAGGTAACGGTCTAGACAAATAATTCCTCCCCCAGGGAGAATTACAAGGAACATCAACTGGGCTGTATCAGTCACATCCCCCACATCATTGCCAGGAGGTGGAGACACAGGAGCGGCCTGTGGTGTGCACTGCCCTCTGCTCTCACAGGGCAGGGAGCCAGCTGTGGACAGCCACACAAACATCCCTGCTGTGCTCCTGCTTGCACAGGGAAGCAGAAGAGCAAACATGGCAGCAGCATTTAGGAAACCCTTTTTAAACCTATATAAGTCAGAACAGGACTTTACCTTGACTGGTAACCCAGAAATTTCTAGGAAAGCTTTAAAATATTAAAGCTTTTAAAATATCAAAGACTAATGAGTAGAATCAGGCAATGTTCCAGAGATCTCTGGTTTCTCTACTGACTTTTTGAAAGCCTGACTCATCATAAGGATCCATCACACCCACCCTTCCAGACATACACTCTTTCTTTTCCTCCTCACCTTGTCACTGTTTCTGTATTTGCCCCATTTCTTCAGCATCTTAAGCCACTTGTCCACGCGTTCAATTTCCTGCTGTTTTTGCTGATGCAAGGGAGAAGAAAAGATAAGACAAATTTAAGAAAAAAAAGCCTCAGGAGATGCCTCCTGAAAACACAAAACTTCATTCTCTTAGGTTTAAATTTCTATGCAAAGACCTCACATCAGGGATGGGAATAATCCAGAGGTGCGTGCAGAAACTTGTAATTTCAGCACTTGGTAATTAAAAGCAGCATTGGTGAAAATGACAAGACACACAGGCTTAACATAGAGAAAGCATTTCTAAGAGTATTCCCTGACAATAAAAATCTTTGCAGGTCCAGCTAGACTCAAATCTTATCACTGTATCAGATCGGCAGGAACATGACTCAGTCCCAGTTAGCAGGGTCCTAACAGAGGACATGCTCTCATCTCAGGGGAGATGAGGATGGAGATGATGGTTACCTAGAACTTCCACCATTTTCCCTTGCACATGCAGTCCCCTTTACGAGCCACGGCTGCTGAGCACTACGCCAAAGCAGAGGAAAAACCCAATACTGCTTTAACAGGTGCTTTTCAGTGCAGTGTGGAGGAGGGAAGATATCTGACCCAGCAAAATAAAAGCTCCAACAGCTGGGCATTGTGCAGAGCTCCCACCTCTGGGCGAGCAGCAGTGACCAGTGGGTGCTGGCTGCCTGCTTTGCTCTTACTTGCTCACTCGTTTCCTCAAAAAACATTCCCTCCCCAGCTGGTGTGATAAGGATGCCACATCCATGATGACAGAGCTGGCAGCTCTCACCTTCTCCTCCAAGGCGGTGCGGGTTGGCAGCTCCTGCTCGCTGGAAAAGCAAGGGGTCGCCGGTTACTCCATGGGAAGGACAGGGTGTGGAGGAGCACAGGGTGCTACAGCTCAGGGATCACCTCAGACACCTGAGTCCTGAGGACTTTGTGCCTTTCCTACAGCTGCCCCAGGTATGAAAGAGGCAGGGGAAGCACCATCCAAAATCCCACCACCCAACAGGAACTCCTGGGGGGTGATTGAGCACTGGACATAACTGGATATCCTGGGCATATATCTACTCCTCGATACACACACAATCAGTAATTTAAAGGGTGAGGAAGCAGAATTTCTGGACAGCAATTGCTTAAAACCCCGCTCCTGCACACAGAACACCTACTATTATAACTTTTGTTCAGAATAAAAACAGTTATTTTAAGCACTCTTCCCAGGCACAGCGTGTGCATCTAATTAATGTGTGCCTTGGTTAGGATGGAGATTTCCTAAGACAATCAGATACCTTGACTCATCTCTTCCTACAGTTCCCTGAATCATCAGGTGCAAATGCAAGGGCCTCTCCCTCTGTGACACACCACAGTGGCACAGGGAGCACCAGCCCACACCTTCTAACACCAAGCTTGTGGCAGGAAACCATTTCTGAGCCTTGCCTTGCAACAGATTCAAAGCATCAGAGTGTTTGGACATGCACAGTTGAGGAAAGAGGCCCATTTAGTCTTTCCTCCTGCATTTGGGATTGATCAAGCCAAGCCACAGAGCAGCTTATGGGAGAGATGCTGGGCCTGTCATGCTCAGTGCAGAAGGATGGTCCACACACACACAGGTCAGAGAGGAAAGGAGAGGGCAGGAGGACTTACTGCAGGAATCCAAACCGGTCTGTAACTTTGTACAGCGTGAATTCGGCATCTTCCCACTGGTCAATCTGAGCTCCTTCCTGCCTGCCCTGAAAGCAGAAAGGACACTTGTGAGCTGGTCCCAGCATCAGGAATGCCCCAGTGCCTGCATCCTGCCCCCAAAGCCCACATCCCTCTCTCCTGAATGATAAAAGCCACAGAGCCAGGAGAGCAAAACCTGCACTAAAGAGCCAAATACAAGGCAGGCAAGAGAAAATTGCCAAGTTCAGCCTATCCAGCATTCCATGTGTGCCTCTGCTAGAGGCTGGGAAGGGCTGTACATCAGAATAAACAGTGCTGCTGGGTATAAGCCATCCTAGTGTTAAGAGAGCACTGAAGCACCAGAAGCTCAGCACCTTTCAGTATCTATGCTGAGCACACAAGGGACCCTCAAGAAACTCTGTGGATGTAGTGAGAGGGGATGTATAGGAAGGGAGAGCTGGCACAAAGCCTGATGGCATGAGGGTTACTGGGGCGATGCTGCAGAGAGGCAAAAGGTCTTATTTGATGCATTCCTAATTGATTAAACAGCTTCAGCCCCAGCCAGCATGCTGGGGAGACGCACGAGGCTGGTACCTTCTCATACTTGGCGACGATCTCTGCTTTTTCCTGGGCTATTAAAGACTCTATATCCTTCTTCATATCAGAAGCTGTAAGGGAAAAAAAAGCAGGAGGGAGGGGAAAGGAGATAAGTAAATGTGTACACAGCATGTGAAATACTTTAGGAAACTGCTAATACAAAAAACGTTCGCTGACAATTTTAGCTTCCAGCCATATCCCACAGCTAAAATTAGGCCGAGGTTGCACAGCCGCTGTACACAACATTGGTGGAGCTTGCCTGCATGCAGCAGGACGCCAGCTCCCTGCTCCCCGCACTGGGACACAGCCCAGCCCGAGCAAGGGGGAGGTCTTGTCTTTGTTCTCAGGCACACACATGACATTATGAAAGACATGGCTTTTAAACTGAGACACATGAACCAGCCACAGAGCCCTGGCCCAGCACACGACAGGCACCAGCCAGGCGCTGCTCAGCACAGCGTTCACGTGGATGACAGGAAACCACCGCGCTCCTGCCCTACCTATGGATGGGAAGCCAGGAGATGCTCTGCAGGGGCATCCAGAGGCAGACTGAACATCAAAGAATAAATTAAAAGGAAAAGTTTTTGCCTACTGAAGTGTGCATGAGACAAGTGAATAGGCCTCTAGGTGATCACCTTCTATACACAACTCCAAAAGAAAAACAACACAGTGGCAAGATGTTGAGACAGACCAGTCGTGGTCTAAGCAAGACCCAATCTAGGTCTCTGTGGCCTGTGCCCACTGCTCTGCTTCACCCCATACACATACGTATGAGCAAGGTAACTTCCCACGTCAAACACAACTTGAGTGTTGTCCTGTACAAGCCCAAAGGAGCATCCTATCCTCCCTATCAAGCCATAACTAGTTCCTCATTCACCAAAGGTGCATCTAACACATCAAGGAGAAAACATGGGCAGACAAAACCCCCAAGGGTGGCTGCAAGGAAGAGGGCTGAGGGAGGGTTCATCAAGTCCTCCTCCTCTGAAACTCTATGGAGCCACAACCAGCCCAGCTCAGACCACATAAGAGCTATGGCACCACCAGAAGCCAGGCCACCACAGGCCACATTACCCAAACCTTCGGGCCATTCTAGCTCTCTAATGGATAGCTTAAGCCACTACAAGGAGCCATCCTGACCTCCCTTCAGGAGGAACCTGAAGGGTTCTTCCCACAGCACATGCTACCCCAGCTTCTGGCTGGAGATTTATCTCAGCAGTGGTGCTTGCCACTCAATGAGCCAGAGCAGTCAAAGGTATCACTTAGGATCATCTGAAGGGTGGGATTATGAACTGAGGAGAAAAAAGACTCGGGGAGATAGGATGAGCAAAGGCATCAGCACTCTCCAAGGCTCACCCCACTTGTCTGTACCTTCAGACACCTGCAAGAGACTACTTGTCTCAACAACTCCTTAATGCAACCTGCTTGCTGCCAGCGTGTCTTTCAGGCATGGATGGAGATGGCCAAGAGATCCAGCTTTCCCTAACTCTTCATTTCGAAAGCAGCCATCTCTCCTAGTTGTCAGCAGTGTGACAGAAATATTATATCACATGCAATATAATCAGGGCTCTTCCATGACCCGTTATGAGGCAACAGCACAAGCATGGCACCAATTTACACTCATCTGTTCAGACGGTGGAAAAATGCAAATTCTTCATATTCACAGCAGGTATGGGTGTACCTTCCCCTGTTACTGTCTCCACAATCAAAATAGAGCAATGATAGAAATATTAAAGTGTATTTTGCACTTTTATTTTTCCAAGCTTCACCTCCCACTTCAAATGTGAATTTTGATGAATACATTTTAATCACAGCTTAATTTTTCGAAGTAGCAAGGTCTGAGTAACTGTCTCACCATGTCACCTAATATTTCTGCATCTCCTCCTTGTCACACCTCCTGTGAAATTTAACTCAAAGGCAATTTCACTCCCCCAATTCTGACTTTTTTGTTGTTGTTGTTACGGGGCCAAAAAATTCAAATGATGTCTTTTACATGCTGCTAAAAATACAAATATTCTGCAGGCTACAGGGAAAAAATAAACTGTATGTCAGATTAAATGGGCAATTTTTCAAGACACAAAGTGAAAGCTATTCTGAACATCTCTGACCACACTCTGTAATAGAATAACAAAGGAAGAGCAACTCGGTACCATGGGAGGATTTACACAGCAAGAACACATATATTTTGGCATTCACCTCTGCAAAAGTCTCTCTGCAGCCAGAAACACCAGACTTGTGCAAAGGAGCCAGTTTTGCATCTCATGCCTGGACTATGCACATTTGTTTTCTCTTTCTAGAACAGCGCAAAAGTCCAAATTTAGGAAAAAACTTGAAAGCAGAGAAAATGGTTGATGGCAGTGAGAAGGATGGAGATGGCAAGTGGCTGCAGCGGCCTTGGGGTATGACCACAATGCTACTACTTGGGAGAGCACGGGGATGGTGCTGCGATCAACAAGGTGATTGTCAAAGTACTCTGGAGAGGGAGCAGAACATAACTGAGCCCTGTAACGGCATTCATTGAACACTGGTATTTTTATTACTTAATTCTGCACATGCTCAAACTCCACAGTAGTTTTGACACCACGATGTTCAATAGTATTTGCTTGAGGGAAAGACACCTTGTGTACATGGAAACTACTGAGATTGGTTTTCTGAAGGATTTGACAAAACACATCATTTTTTCACTTGACGTAAAAAGGCTTCCTATAAATAGGAACAGGCTGTACCTGCCACGCTTCTCCATATACCTGTGTATGACTCCATACTTTCTTTTTTTTAATATACCACTCAAATTAGTTTCTCAAGCCTGCCACCCAATTTTCTCCTGAGAGTATGGTATTTCCCTAGTGAGGAGATTTTTTTTTCCACGACAAACACACAAGATGAAGCTGCTAGGAACAGGAATAGTAAGAAAATGTGAACAGTGCAACAATGGTATTAGATCATTTACTGGGAGATAAGCAACAGAAAGCCCTGAACCATGCAAATTTAAATTCAACCCCAAAACAAAGTTATGAACTTTTAAAAATAATGAGTTGAAAACACCCACAATCTGTCATCTCACACTAAAACCTGCAGCTTCCAGTTTACAATTTAAGGAACTAAAAATTAATACCAGTGACAGTAAGCCTAAAGATGCTTAATGAAAATGCACGTTACTGCCTACCCGCATTGAACATTATCTAGCCATCACCAAACCTGAAATAAAATACCCAATTTTTGAACAAAAGCAACTTTCCTTAAATTAATTCACCAGCTGGGATCTCAAGTATTCACAGCAAGAAGAAAGTATCTGCATCAAAACTCCAATACCTCATGTTGAAATCATAAACCAGATTTACTGTTATAACCTTCCCCACAAGCCCCATATTTTTCCAGTCAGATCTGCCAAGCTCCCACTGTCCCACATGGGATAGCACCTACTGGTCCCAGCCTGGCTGGGAGAGGGGAACCTCTGCCTGCCAGTCACCAGCCCAGTGCTGCAGCCCTGCTCACTGCCCAGAAGAACTGAGCATTTCCCACAGCCCAGCAGCAGTGCTCTTTGTGACACAGCCCGGGACACACACACGTCCCCCACTACCTCCAGCCACCACAGAATGTCTCATGCTTATAAACCCGTCAGCAATCACCCCGCCAGCACTTGGCAGATGGGCTTTTGAAAATGAAAATATCAGTAAAATCTCCTCTTAGAAAACACAGCATAGCAATATGTTCTCGGTCTTGGGCTGGATTTGAGGATATTCTGGAACTCAATATTTAAATCTTTTGTACTATAGAACAGTATCTACTCAAGCCATTTGAGATTAGGACTACACGCTTGTAGTTGGTTTTTATTTGGCAGAAGGTCACTGAAAAAGCAGAAATGGGTTTAGGTGAATGTGTTGTTCTCATTCTGAATGTGTCCTCTTACCTTTAAATAGAGACTGCTGCTAGGAGAAGAAAAAAAAGCAAGTTTTGACACACCACTCTGGCCTCTATCAGAGTGAAACTACTGCTGTGGAATAAAGTAAAAAAGGTATGTACCTACTACAGTCACACCCACCACTGCTGAAACACAACAAGTCACCGTTCCTGTTTCACGTTCTATTTTAAAAGCACATTTTAACACAGCATTTTATGTCTTTAGCCATCTATGGTATCAGTCTGCAATTTTGCCTTTAGGGGAACAGTTTTAAAGGAAAAGCATATACATCTATGCAAGTGAAAATGCTCATACATCTGCTAAGAGGCAAGACCCTCTCACAAGGTACACCCCCAGTCTGCACCACTTCCCAGCAAAGCACTTTTAAAGCTACTACTCACTTGTAAAGCTACTACTAGTTGTAACAGTGACTCATGCACTTGCACGCCCTGGAATAAACCTGACCATGCGGAGCAGTGAAAGGGACTAAAGCAAGCTGTGAAAAGTTGAGTAAGCCCCATCAGGGCTTTTTAAGTGCATGAAACAGGCACCTTGACATGCTTCAAACCACACAGGCTAAGGACTTGGAGCAACCTGCCCATCCTGGCTGCCTGGTAGAATCCTGGGGGACAGTCAGCAGCTGCAAGCCAAGAGGAGCTGTCATCAGAGGCTCTTCTCCCACGCGCTCAAAGCCTTTCGGAAGCAAAGCCACAGCATTACACCACTGCACATACCTACCAAGCACAGGCAAAGCGAGCATGGCTTTGGGACTGCTCCGACTGCATCGCCACAGCGTGAGGAAGCCTCAAAGCCCCCCAAGGCACCCAGGAGGGGCTGTGAGCTGTTACAGGTGGGCACCGGCATGCCTGGCTGTGTGCCCGCGAGGTGTCGAGCCGAGGAGGAAGTGACGGCCACGCGCCACTGACTGCAGGCAGAGCTTCTGCTTTGTAAGAACCAGCCCCCATGCGGAAGCCAGCCTGCTCCCGAGGCCTTGGTACAAGACTGGCCAGCATCCCCATTTCTGCTGTTGCAGCTGCTGTAGCATTTTTTACTAGACCCCCAAATTTCTATTCCAAAATGGACAACACACTCAATGCACTTGCATCAAGAACTTCTGCTCATCCCCATGTGCAGATTCTCTCTCATCCAAAAACCCAGACTGCAAACATCCCAGCCAGGCACAAAACACATCACTGGACTGTGCATCCCCAACCTCAGCTCAAATCTGGCACATGATTACATCCCTGCTACCAGAAAGGAAATGAAGACCTGCACTTGCAAAGTGAATTACGACTTCAGGAATGAAATTACTATCAAGCAGGATGAATTAGGATACAGGAGATCCTGTTTACATGTTTATTTCCTTGACTACAACCCAAGAGCACACAAGCAAGCTTTTTTGTTTGTTTGTTTTTAAGAGCATAAGGAGCCCTAAGCCAGCTGAATTGCAGGAAGGTTTGTTTTAACTGTCTTGGGGTCTTTGAAAATGACTGCCCATAGATCACTTTAGATGACTCACAGATGTGCTACAGAAAATTCAAATTATCTCCTGTCCTAGAAAACGTGCATTTTATCTGAAACTGCACTGGATGCTGCGCTGGACAAAACACAGCCATCTCCCTCGGCAGAGGTACTGGGAACACCAAGGAAGAACCTCCACTGCAACTCACTTTGACACCACCAGCAATACCCGAACAAGCCAGAGCATCCAGCATCATCACAGATGAGATCCTGCTGATTTATTAGCATGTGTAACTACCATATATGATAGCTCTCAGGGCAATTCTCATTTGCTCCAGAGCCGGTCTGTGAGTTTGGAGAAGAGAGGATGAAAATACAACCCAGCTTCAAGCAACGTGCCCTTACCTGAGCCTTGTATCAGGTGCCAAGATTCATCAGTTCAGCTGGAGTTGTCCACTCCCCTGAAGGCATCTACCTGGCAGGAGCAGTTGTCTCTGCTGCAGGCTGGTGAGGATCCCCAGTTGTCAAGCCCACGGGTCAAATGCCCTTTGGCTCACCCACACTGCCCCAGCTTTGTGCGGCTGCTCTCCTCCACCCTCGTCCTCTGGCACGTGAGAGCTCACTGCAGGTGGCTGGGAGAAGAGGCAAGGCAGGAGGCAATCCACACTCTCTCGTTCCCCGGCCTCACTGCAAAGGAAATAAGAAGCTGGTCAGTTTTTCAGTTCTGGCACAGCACAGGCACCATCCTTTACCAGTACAGGGGTCTTTGAACACAGAGGAAAGTCAGGTCCCTTCAGAGCTGGTGGGGTAGGAATAGGCTGTAACTGCAGGACACACAATAGCAGAAAGCAAACTACGCTCGTCTGCGTTGCAAAAAAAAACCCTGGTGTGTTTTTTCTGGCCATTTTCTGGCCTGGTTGAGTGTCAGGGCTTCCCATGCAGGTCTGAGAGCCCAACACACCTTTGTACCAGCCTGTACATTGCACTGGTAACTCAGCAGGCAGGATATACCCGCTACCCAAGCCAAAGGCACAGTATTACACCCAATTCCAGCCGATCTAAGACTATGTTGCCCCCAAGAAGGGCTGCAGTAGCAGGTTCAGGCCATTCCTTCAGGCCTTGGGTCAGGTTAAGACCAGTACATGACATGACCGGCTTGCACGGCAGAAGAGCTGGCACCGGCTGTGTCACGCAAGCCACCTTCCAGCACTTGCAATTCTCCCTGATACATCCAAACACAGTCAAAAGGACAGCGGAGCCCAACACAGAGCTGCCATTTATAAAAACCAACTTCTTAGTTCTCACCTTCAGCAACTCAGAGAAGCAACACATTAGTTACACAAGTGTGAAATCAAGACAGAATCCCAAAGCATGATGCTTTGCTTGAAGCCAGAAAGCACTGGGGAGAGGAAGCACAGCTCACTTCCGTCCTGAGCCGCCACTTTAATAACACCACCTCTCCTCCAATCCCCCTCACAAACACCAGCAAATGGACTTTCACCAATGTTTCTGAGCTGTCCTGTGCTGAATTTCCCTGCTGTCACCATTCCAGCACCCAAACACAATGACTTGGAGGCCCTAAAGTGCAGAAGGCCTCACACCCTTTCAGAGGTTGCCATCATTATAAATAAGCAACCCACTACACAGATTATATTTTATAGATGTTATCACCTAGTAGGTTGTAATGTATCTTACACACATTAAATGCAGATTACACACATTTCCCTCTATTCTCCCAGTTTGGACTAAGCTTTTACAGTACAGTGGCAAGCTGTGGTGACAACGATGACAATACTTTGCCACTAGACTACGGCACTATCAAGAAACCCAAATACATTGGCCAAGTCCTCTAGTTATAGAAATAACTAAAAAGCCATGTAAGACTGCAACTATATCCTATCCACCCCCCTCAACACGAGCAGCATTACCAAGAAATAAAACCTCTCTTAACCCTCTCCCCACCAGCCCTGTTCCTTTGCTCCCAGTACTCACATCTTGCTCTCATTGTCACACACGTTTTTGGTGCTGTGCCTTGGCGCTCTTCTCCCCAAGGATGGAGATGGGAGGAGATAAACAGGAGGGCTGATAAAGAGATTTGGTCTCCTCCCTGCTTACGCTCAGTAAGCCCAGCCTTGTTGCTTCTGCACAGCTCAGCTGCTGCAAAGTCAGAAGATGCAGCTTTAGATGTAAGCTAAACCCTCTGAGCAGAGCAGCGAGTCTATAAGCAATTCTTTGTCAGCTTCTATTTTTAGACCTCACAGGGAATAAAAGAGCATCGAAACATTTTTTAAGCTCTTTTTAACGTGAACCCATCTTCTAATGACAACAATAGCCAAAAAAAAAAGACAAGGGACTGCACAAAAATTAAAGGCGCATGAGTTATTTTTTTAAAGTATCATTATTTAAATGACTTTTCATTTGAAAAAAAGAAGTAAACTGAAGAATGCAAAAGTCCACATGCTGCTTTTGGGAATTGAAGATTAATTTTTTCTCTGCATTCCCTCCTTTTTCCATTCCAGTGTCTATAAAAAGGGAAAAAAAAAAAAAAAAAAGCCAGAGGGAAAACAAACAAAATCCTCTTTTTTCGGGTGATGCACTGACCTGGAAGGGAACTCTATCAACACAGAGCTTAGGAACTGGCTTCTTCTGTTTCCTTAAGACTGGAAGAGCAGTTTGCATTTCTTTAACCGTAAACTAACGGAAGCTACAACAATAGTCATTCTCTGCTTGGACATGCATTCCTCCTAAAACACTGCATTTTATTCTTTCTGGTACATGTAGCAACACTATAGGACACATTGCTCTTCCCTTGTCATTTTTGCCCCCTGTTATACTTGGCAATTTTGGGTAAGCTAAAGGCTCCTTTTGCTATTTAAAACTTTCCCTGGTTTTGGCTCGGCGAGCACTGTCAGCTAGAGGCCACCCACACCCAGCACGTGCCCGAAGCAGCAGGGTGAGGACACGTGTCCTGGCTGATATCCAAGGTGTCACCCTGGGCACTGTGGAGCTAGTGATGCTCCCAAGCCAAAACCAAGGGAACAAGGATGCAAACATAAGCTATCATGCTGCCAGCAGCCTGCGCTCTCCTTGGCACAGACAGGCAACATCTCTTTTAAAACACATACAAGGAAATAACAAACACACCGTTATATAAAGCTGCTGGTACAGCCAATGAAATAAAGGAGTAAGAAGTTAAAAAATCCACTAACAAGATGCAGCTTGGCTGTGAAAAACTTGCCCAAAATAATTATTGAAGGGAATGACTTGTATGCTACAGATATCTAAACTAAGTTACAGTGAGACCTATGCTGACTCTGTGTGTCTTACACTACTTTCCAGCGCCTCTGGCTTCACCTCATTTTTAGGAGGGAGGCAGCCTCAGCCATTAGCCTAACCCCAACTAATTCCCAGCCGCTAGGAACCACCCTCATTCCTTCAGTCACTTTAATGACTTTAATCAGCTCACACTGCCTCCAAATACAGAACCCTTGCAGGAAATTACTAGTCTTTGGCAGCCCCTGCAGAGGACACTCCCTGACCATTTCACTGGCAGTATCCTGGACTTGCATTACCTTCAAACAGCATCTCCAGATGCTAATGCGTGAGTTTTTGTTAACTTGTTTTCTTCTATCAAAGCCCCACGTGAGCATATCCAGTAATAGAAAACTTGAGGGAAACAAGAAGTATTCGATCCAACACCGGAAAGTATTGAGAGAACATCTCCCAAAGCTTTTTTAACAGCCTTGGACCTATATGCAGGACAACATTACAATACGTAATTTTTTTTAAGTCGTATTAAAGCAATCTTTTTAATTATAACATAACTCTTCCCTTCCTTTTTGCTTGTTATTAACTTCTAGAATCACCCCAACTTAAGAAATGCACGATTTTTTTTTCTGTGTGCGTGTGTGCAAACCCAACATTTTATTAAAATCACAGATTCATAAAATGGTGTGGGTTGGAAGAGACCTTGGAGATCATCTTATTCCAACACCTATGCTAAGGACAGGGATCATTCACTAGACCAGGTCGCTCAGGGCCCAACTGGCCTGGCCTTGAACACTTCCAGGGATAGGACATCCACAACATTTGTGGGCAATCTGTCCCAGTGTCTCACCATCCTCTGAGTAAAGCATTTCTTCCTAACATTTAATCTCTCTTCTTTTAGTTTGAAATCATTCACCCTTGTCCTATCCACATGAGCCTGTGTAAAAAGTCAGTCTCCCTCTTTTCTTCTATGCCCTCTTTCAGTATTGGAAGGTCCTTTAAGGTCTCCCTGGAGCCTTCTCTTTTCTGGGCTGAACAACCCCAGTTCTCTCCACCTGTTCTCATAGGAAAGGTGCTCCAGCCCTCTGACCATCTTTGTGGCCCTTCTCTGGACCTACTCCAACAGGTCCATGTCTTTTTTATGCTGATGACTCCAGAGCTGGACGCAGCATTCCAGGTGGGGTCTCACGAGGGCAGAGTAGAGGAGGAGAATCCCCTGCCTCACCCTACATTTGCTGTTTTGTATGTCCTCAGCATTTCTGATGTGAATAATGGACAGCAACGGAAGTGGGACAAAAGCAAGTCAAAGGGGTCTACAGCAGGTTCAAGTCCATCAACAGAAATATTTGAGAAAAGTTTTTCCAGTGAAAGCTGGAGCTTGCACGAAGAAAGTGACAGTATGCATGTAAGAACTAAAAAACTCACAAAACCTCTTCTTGGATGAGATAAAAAGCAGCGGAGGAAGTATAAAAAAGCAGAGGGAGAAGTTTAAGTACATGAGAGCTTGTGGCAGTGATACAAAGACAAGCATTTGGTATGACAGAGACCCAGCAAGGCTGTCCAGAAAAGCAGCAGCAGATGCTGTTCTCTCCAGGAAACAAACACAACTCAAGTATCACCTGTATTTCAAGCTGCAGTCTTACTTAGCTGAAAACATACTCAGCTGAAGAAAAAAAAAAAAGGTACTTTGAACTTGAAAGGTGCATTTACCTTAAAAATGCTTAAACATTCACCCAGCAAAGCAACAACCAGACAGTTCACTTAAAACAGTTCACTTATAAACACAAAATTTCAGTTAACTGCTACAAAAGGCATTTGCAAGCAGGATGATGATTTCCTCAGCAGCTTGGGAAATGAATCTTCCTGTTCCAAGATCAAAACCTGGGAGACCACAATGCATCCTACTGAAGGGCAGCCAGACTCTGCACTGTGCAAGAAAGCTTGGAAAGGGGAAGTTGCAAATAAATAAGCATCTAAGGGCAGTGAAGTGCCTTTTGATAGGAAAGGAACTTTTTTCCCGAATGTAAAGAATGGGTCCAACACAAAGAGTAAGATCCCTGCCTGAGTTAGAAGATGCCTGTAGGCCTTCAGATAAGACTTCAAATCTAATATTGCATGGGAGCTTTTTGCCATATTTCTTTTTTTCAAAATACAAAGTCCTTCAGCAGGAAGGATCTTTCCAGAGAACAGAGATCAGAGCTGGTTCACACTTTATCACCGCTGTTAGTTGAGCAGAGAGGGGCCTCCCTTTAATTTAAAGCACAGTTGCTTCAATCTTGTCCTGTCTGAATACAAACCAAGGACTTCATCTCCCTGGTTCCCATTTCCCATGTAAGCCTGGACCTGGATTTCCATCTTGGCCACAGAGCTTCCTTTAGCATCTCCGTCACACAGATACACCGCTGCAGCAAAACAAAAGCCGTGCCTTTCCCACCCACTTCAAGCAGCCCTTCCTCAAGGATATCTCCCCTCCTAGGACCTGCTAGAGGAATGTGTGCACTAGATCTCTTTTGCAGCAGTAAAGCCTGCACTGCATTAGAGTTACTACATGTTTCTCCCACTTCCTTCCATTGACAGCTAACAAAAGCTTGTTGCTCACTGTTATCAGAAAATATTTGCTTTCCCAGATTGTTTCTGCCCCCCTTGTTTTGGAACGGTTTTCAGTAGTGACAGCTCACTCCCAACACAATAAGCAGCAGGGGGTGATTTGAGACAGAGGCCCTTCGGAGCCCACTCAGTAAATCAAGCCCAGACTGGGCACAGCCTGGTCCTGCCCTTCCCAGCTGTGCAGTCTCCAGCACCTCCTCCACCACCCTACAGGTCCTGTGGAGAAGATGATGTTCCAGCAGCATGGCTTGAAGAGATGGGGCCACTTTTGCACCACTGACCTGGCTTCAAGCGGCTGCCCCTGTTTTCCAGCTGCAAACCATCCCCAGAAGATATTGTGCCCATCCTGAGTATCTGCTGTATTGTACTCTAAATATGCTACTTTGAGAACCTGGTCTTGTCACCACACACTGCACTTCCTTCCTGCCAGATCCTTTATCACCATGTTTCATCCCCAAACGACACAGATGAAGCTTCCACTCTTGCTGGGGCTGCTCTTTTATTCAGTGACCAAAGGAAACATTCTCACACCAGGCACTAAGCCTGTGGCACTTCTGCTACTGAGTTATGATAAAGAATTAAACACAGGTGTCACATGAAAACAGGGCACCAAGGTTACAGATCCCAAAAAAGCACTACTCAGTCACTCTTTATTTTTAATTTAATCTTTTTTTAAGCAACCAGAGTATCAACTGTCAGGTCCTAAACCTAAGAAGGGCACCAAAAGTCCAAGTATTATTCAGGATACGAAATGCTCAGCTCTGGCCACCCAAGCTGACACTTTGCAGACTCTTGACTCAGACCTGCCTGCGACTGCCAATGCCAAGCCCAAACAGCTTTCATCCACAGGTGGGGGCTCCCTGCAATGAAAGCATTACCCAGATAACCACTTTGTGTCCCAAATTCAATGTAAGGGAAAATGCACAACAGGCACCTGCAGGAGCTCAGTACCAGCCCTGCACCATATCTCCTGATGAAAGCTCCCTTAAGGGAGCCTAAGGAGGCCTTAACTCCGGCCTTCACTTTGGTGTAAGGCTCTGCCAAAGACAGATTTCAAAAATATGAGCTTCAAAATAAGTAATTAATTTCTTAGTCCAAGAATATGGGGCGGGTAGGGGGGGCGCAGTTCAGAAAGGACCGCTTTGGCAAGTTTCTGGTGTTGAATGACTCATAACCTCTTTCAAGCAAGATCCCTTTTACTGTGACAAATCCTGCCCAGCCCTGGAACAGAGTGGGACTTGCAAGCACCCCATACCATGCAGCTCACTCTCCCCCACCAGTGGCCGCAGGATGTGGGCTTGGTTTTTTTAGGGAACAGCAACCTTTTGCTGTTTCCTGACTCAAGGCTGGACGTGTGGTGTTAACACCTTCAGCAGACTGGGCTGTCATTTCTCACTGTGCCTCTGGTCATTAAAAAGGCACCACAGCATGAAAGTATTTGCTGGAAAGCAAAACAGCCTCAGCTCATTTCATTTATTACCAATTAGCAAAAACCACTGATCACTGATTTGGGTTCTGAAAAAAAGAATTATATAAAAAAGTAAGCAACCACCTTAAACACCTTCCTTGTCGCTTCAGCCAGACACCTCTCCAGCCCCATCAGGTTCTTCCTGGAGAACTTTCCTGATGCCCTCTGAGATGGAGCAGCACACCACAGACGTAGCACAGACAGACCACTCTCGGCTGTCCTTCCTTCAGCTTGCTTGCTTTCATGTGTGTTTATTATTTACCCTCAGCATAATTGCTTTCCTCCCACAATGCCACCAGAGGCAAGCCCAGGGAAACACATAACTGCTGCTCCCTTTGGGGAGCCAGACCATCTCCATGGGTAGCTACTGCGACACAGACAACGTCAGCAACTCAACCTGAAAATGCTTCTTCCTTCCTGTCTTTTATACCACCTCTCTTTGAGAAACTTTTTCATAGCCCTTCTGATGTTCACAAAAGCCCAGGATCAGCTCACAGGACCCTCAGGATCCACGCTTACTTTTCAGTCTGTCAACAAGAGGTGAGGAGAAGCCCAGCAGTCTGTGGATGATGAAGAACTTCAAGTTCCATTTGGGAATTTATTGGCTCTCTTACCTCAGAGACAACACTTGCAGGTAAATCCCAAGAGACTCCAGACAGTCAGCCACACCCCAAACCAAAAAGACCTGAAATTTAAACTGCCATTTCTTACACCTGCCCTTCCATGGGATTCCTGCACTACAGTATCTCTATCCACATATCACTCCTCTGTCCAAGCTTTCCTCTTTCTGCTAGTTAAACCTTCTTGATCCTGTTTTTAACTGCTTTTAAGAAGCAGGCAGTGGAAATCTCACAATTGCTACAGCCAGAGGAAGCACAAGCCATCTCTCTGACCTGGGAAAGGTCTTTTACAAGATACACCCAACTCTAACATCGCACCCTCTTAGGCACCAAAATCCACCAGAACACAGACGTCAGTAGTTCTCCTGCCAGTGGGCTGCTGCTCCCTTTTCTTCTCCCCCATCTATATCTGCAAAAGCTTCTAGAACTACAAAAACTCTAAAGAAAGTATTAAAGAAATGTATTATTAGGAAAAGGTCACAAAACAACTTGAGAATAGCCGCAGCTAAAAATACCCAATCCTCACACCCCATCTTTAGAGAAAACATTATCAGATGTCACTTCCCAGTGGTAAAAACGTATTTGTTTTTTAATTAAGGTTGTATTTTGGACACTGGATTTGATTTTTTTTTTTTGTTGCCAGGGACAACAACAAGAGACCCTAGGAAAAGACCTTGTTTGTCAAGATCCCACTTTTCTGTGCTACCTGATTGAAAAACTCTTGGAAACCGGCACCTGCAAATTTGTATTTTCTTCTAACACCATCTAACTTTGCAAAATAACTTTCTAAAGAAAACAAAGTATTTTGGCCACCCATACAATGTTGCAGAGTATTTGTGCAATATGGATTTATTTTTATTTTTTAATACTTCAGAGTATCAATGAGGTCGATATGGGAAGGACAAGTGGAGCAGCAGCGCAGAGCAAGTATCAGCACAGGGCTGGAAACTGCCACCCATCTGACCCAAATTCTAGACAGGACTGGAAAAATCTGCATTGTGGACATACTGAATTGGTTAGTCTGCTGCTCAAAGTCTCCCAGCTCTAAAGAGTAATAGCCATCATGTACATCAACCTTCGGGCTCACTTCAACAGTAGGATGAGCAGAATCAAGGAAGTCAATTAAACTCCCTCAGACTTTTATACCTTTCCATCAAATAAATAAGCTCTGGTTTACTGATCATATTAAAAAAAACACCCAGGAGTTACTGCAGGCAGGCAAGGAAACACCTGTGATAACATTTTAACAAACTGAGCACATACAAGGGGAAGCTTAGCATACCACAACACGCCTTCTTTTCCAAAGATGTAAATGAAATCCAGGAATAACTTCTCCAAAAGGTCCCTAAGCCTTGTCCAGGTCACACTCACTACTTTTTAACCCTTAACAAATATACACCTTTCCCCCACTCAAAAACATCCGAAACAATACTTTTTTAAGAAGTCACACACAAAATAATTTTGACAGTCCGTTACTTTGGTGGCCAACTCTTGCTCTGCTGCCCCACCAGACGCCTCCTTCCCTCGAACACGGAACAAGCAATACATCTCATACATGCCAATTCCTGCTGCTTTCTGCCTGTCCATGCAGGCATTTGTACCTTTACTCCAGCTGCTTCCCTGTCAAAGTTATTTGAAACTGGCCTGATGCAAAATTTGGTAGCACCAAAGAGATTGAGTGTGCAAGCCTCCTGCTTCCCTGAGAAGTCAAGGTGAATACCCACCAAAGAGCACTACAAAGGACTAACCTGGAAGTGATGAGTAGGAAGACAATCAGACCACCACAGCTATTTTCTACTGCTAAAAAGTTTGCTAAAGAGGCACCAGTGTGCTGGGGGGCCTCCCTGCTCTCTCCCCAAAGGAGGAGGAGGAGGATTGGGGTTATTTTGAAGGACAGCCACTGAGCACAACCACAGGGGCATACTGGGAAAGAGGCAGGGCTCAGATTCACGGCCACCACCTCCCTCTGTCCGCTCGGCCTGGAGGAACTTGAAGACGCGCCCACATGATGTCATTACTGGGCTGATGTCTAAATAAAGGAAGCTTTTTATAGAATTTCTCACTGACAAACTTATTCCGGTAAACTCCGATAGCCAAGACGTCAAGCAGAAGGGAAGGAAAAGGGAAAACAATACCCGTTGCCTTGCTGGGGCCTGGACAGGTGGGTGGTGTCTCAGGAAAGAAACCTAAACAAATTTACTCCCTAATACCTGTTGTTGGATAAAAAGCACAGGGAAGAGCAGCGCACAGTGTAAGGGAGACGTGCTTTTACACCATCTGTCACAAGGACACACAGCCTATTTTGGCATCAGGGTAGGGGGGAAAAGGATGAAGATGAGGAGAGAGAATAGTGAGAGAAAAAAACTTTGCCTAAAGAGAGTAAATAAAACATACTTCCATGTCAGAGGGGTTTTCCAGCTTCATATTAATCATGTGGCAATTACTGTGCTTCCTAAAAGCAAACTGGGGGGTTCTGCATATTCAGAAGACTCTTGGCTGCAAATGCCTTAAGCTCAAATCATCAGCAAATACCACTGGCTGGAAGTTCCAAAAAAACCCAAACAAACAAAAAGAAAAAAAAAAAAAAAAAACCAAACAATAAAAATCCAACAAAAGGAAAGCAAAGTGTTCACGTATGTCCGCATGCCATCCTCTTCTTCATAACTCTTCATCACTTCCACAGTGCTACGGATCAGTTCCCCTTCCTCCCTCTGTTCCCGGTGCATCTTCAGCCGGGCATCCACATGGAGAGCAGTTGCAATAGCCTGGTGACTCATGCTGCAGTAATGTGGGTGGGAACTGCTCCCATGCCCAGCTCCTAAGGACACAGCCTTTTATGGTATTTTTAGCGTGGAAGCCGTTGTGGTTTGTAGCACTTTGCCTTTTGTCTTTCAAGAAAAGAGCTCATGTTCCCCCTGGGCTTCAAGGGCGCAACAGTGGAGCCCAGGCAGGTGATGAGCAAGCCAACCCTGGAACTTCCACACCCAGCCGGTAGGGCTGCTTAAGGATGTCACACTACGGCCAATCCACAGGCTCTCCCTTAGGAGAGCACCACCCTGCAACCTCCAAAGAGTGGGGCATGTATATCACTTTTTCTGTGGACACCTTAACTACTGCAGCCCAACTTGTAAGGAGTCGTTCCCCGTGTCCCCCGAGTCCTAACCACCCTGTGGCAATACACTAACAAGCTCATCCTGGCAAGCCACCAGACATACAGCTTCTACCCTTGATGGGCTGCCAGCATATGAAAAGCTGGCAGGTCCCATCTGTCTTCCTTCAATTAACTTAAGACTACATCTCTCCAGAAAGTAGAAAATAAACTCTGTAGGGTTTCTACTCCATACAAAAGGTAGGTAAAATGGGGCAAGAGGTTACTAGGAGAAAGCAGACAGGGGTGTTACACTGAAACCAGGTTAAAAGCATCAGGGAGAAGTGCAGCGGCAGAAAAGCCACTCTCCGGGCTTGAGGACCACAACATGTGGGACTCAAACTTGCCAAGGTAAAAAAGCAGGCTCAGGCATGCTCTTTAAAAGCTGAGGGTCACGCATGAGATTAAAAGAGTATCCCAACGCATTACCCCATAGGGCTTGAAACAGGACTCTGGCTGCAGACATGCAGTGGATTACTTTAGAGGACAGCCCCCCGTTCCCCCTTGCACCTGAAGCATTACCTGCTGTAGAAGAGAATGGCATGAAAGTTTCTGCATCCCCAATCACAACTCCACACAGCTACTGATTTTAGTCCTTTCAAAGTAATTAAATTAAAGAGGAAATTAAATTATAATCTGCACATGCCTGAGAAGCCTAGGAGAAAATCTGGCAGGATGAACGAAAAAGCAGTAATCAATCCTCCTGATGCAAGGCCACTGACATTAAAGCTATTTTTTTATTCCTTCTGAAATTCCAGTGAGCTCTGGAAGGAGCCAGCCTGCCACTCAGGCCAGATCAATGACAGACTGCCCATACAGACAGATTTCACCAAGTGGGAAGCACCAGTGGAGAGCTGCTCTGGAGTGACTTCTCAGGTATGAGAAACACAGTGAAGGGGAAGTCTGGGGGAGGTTCTGTGGGCGAGCACTGCACAGCCCACAACATACCTTGGAAGTGAGCCAACAGCAACAGAGGAAAAACCCAACAGCCCTAATGCAAGTTTAAAGGTCACTCAGTGCATTGCCTTGGGCACAGCAATCCCCAGCATCTGCCAAACAAGATGCCCCACACCAGGGGGACACCAGGGCTCCCTAGACAGACCAAGATGGAATATTTTGCTCCTCGAGTAGATGAAATATGTTTCCAAGTTTAGGACATCTTCCTGCTCTTAGATAACAGATCAAGATTACAGAATTAAAGTTAAAAAAAAAAAATCACGTGAAAGGCTCCATCCTGTTCAAAGGAATACAATGCTTTTCCTGTGGTCTTGCATTAAAGACCACAACATCACACTCGATTACAATCCCATTTTACTCCTAAGTCCTGCACAGCCAGTTTGGCCATCTGAGAGCAAACTGACCTCTGCCTTGCCTCATTTCTCATTAAACTGCTAACTACACACAGCAGTGGCTGTGTAAGAGGCAGGCCAAGTTTCTTAATTTTCATTATCCTTTACTTGGACCAACAGTATGAAATCTGAGTAAAGAAAAAACAAAAAACAAAAAAACCAAAAAAACCAGGAAGGAAAAAACGAACGGAACAGAATAATCAGCCTAAACCTTCTACACACAGAAAAGGGACACATCCAAGCCTGAACTGAGGTTTACATATCCCATGCTAGACAGACCTCTCTGTATGAAGCCTGCAGTTCTCAAAACCTGCCATCTGCACTCCTGAGAAAGCCAGGAAAAGGAGGAAATGCCAGTTTGCCGCTACACGCTCAATTCTGCAGTTGCTGCAGGCAACCTGGTGCTGCTCTGACCTTGGTGTGCTGGCAGACCCCAGGGACCCTGCCCCGAGAGACCACCTGCCTTCCCCCACCTCCAGCTGTGCAGTACACCTGCACTTAACTTACTTTTGGTGTGCTGGCCCACAAACAAAAAAGCTTTCCCAGCCAGCAGGTTCTTGTAAACCTAAAAGCATTGGATGCCAATTCTTACAGAGCAACAACTTCCCTTAATGCAGAAGTCAAGTGGTGCCAGCACAGCCTGGACATGGATGCACTGGTGCTTGGATGCATTCAGACTTTGCAGCTGATGGGATCTACAAAGGAGCAAGTCCAGTCTCTGAGTGCTTGCAGCCCTCTCTTCCTCCAGTGGGTGTCCCAGAGACCATCCTGCCATACACGTCCAGAGCTGCAATGCAGCTTCCCCTTGGAGCAGACCAGACTGTGGCTTGCCGGGATGGCTGTGGGAAGGGATGGATGCATTTCTCCCCCTCTTCATAGGGAAAGGGGTTCCTTTAAAAGCAGGCTGCAGAGGATGTGAGGCAGATGTGCCTCTCCAGAGGAAGAGGCACAGACTAAAAGCATTGGTTAGCTGGAGATTGCAACCCTGGTTCCACTGAAACGAATGTGAATGCTGCTAATGAATTTACAATGCAACTCAGATTCCCAGTGCTCTTCACACAAGGCCCATCTGAACTAGCACGTAGTGTTTGCTGAAAAAGCTGAGCTTTACCAAGCTTCAGTTCTTTATGAGTTTTCCATGCTCATCTTCTCACTTCCCCCTCTCAAATTTGCAGATGGGTTTAAGGACAGCAGCTTCTGCTCTGGACGCTTCTCAAAGCAGTTTGCATCATCAGGGTCGAGCATGACATAATTACTACAGGAACCCTTGCAGAGGAAAAGAAATAATTCAAGAAATTACATCCTTCACAGGATCTGGAGATGGTGTGTTCTCTCAGCAGTACCAAAATTGTTTAAAGGACAGTAGGAGCCTCCCAGAAGGAGATACAGATATTGCCATCACAGCCAGGTGAAAAGAAGGAGGCAGTGGACCACGACACAAGTGGTGTTTAAAACAGACCACACACTGTTTTACAGGAAGGTGGGGGGAGGAACCAACCAAAAGAAGCATCCCACTGTGGGCAGATTTCATGACCTATTACCTTCACCAGTCCTTTGCAGGGCCATAGCCTTCAGCTAAGGATCTGCCTAGCTGGAACCAGTCTCCAAATTATATAGTAACTGGAGGCTTTAAAAGCCTTGCAAGAAAATGCAGAAAAAGAAATAAAAGTCAGCTGGGCAAGTTCTGTCTGACAACTCATTTTCTTCCCCATCCAGTATATGGCCATGTGGAGAGATGTGATATGAATCAACCCATTCTGGCAGCACAAGAGAAGCCAGGATGCATCACTGCTCCAGGACATGGGGAACACCCTTCAAAAGGCTCTGTTTACCCAGTGAGAGCCAATGCAATCCCTACACAAAGCCTGTAAGTACATTTAAAGCTCAAAAGTAATCTGAAACAGGTCCATTCTCCCCTCCAACTCCATAAATACAATCCAAATTGGGTCACCTCCTAACAATAAATGAATGATACTCACTTAAGCCTCTGCTACACTGCTGACATAATCTAGGTCCTTTCATTCTCCTTGTACTGCAAGTACTAAAGATGCTTTTGTACATTCTCTGAAGTACTCCATTTAAAAAACCATGGTAACTAGGGCACCGCATTCAGCTGCTCTTGGAAAGAAAAGCCATTCCCCTTCCCTCTCAATAGGCTCTTAGGAGGCTTGGACAAAAATATTGCCTAATTCAAACTCAGCTCCACCAGGATGGCTGGAGTTGGGTGCTGGGGATAGGATGAGCATGACTACTGGGTACACTTGGGTCTGTGGTGTGACAGCCATCAGCAATAGCATTGCATGTGGGGAAAAAGAGCCGTTACCTGTGTCCTGCATCTGAACAGCACCCAAAAGTTCCATTTTAAGTCACCGAGCAGCACAACTGCAGCATTCAATAGGAAAAACATTGTATTTTCTTTAAAAGCTATTGAGTGCTCCTAAGTATCTCAGGCTCTTTTTAGGAGATGACAAGATTATTCCGTTTCAGTACGTTAGCAAGACAAGGACTAGAGGAACCAAGAAGCAAGTTTTTCTGTTATTTTTGCATGGCAGTAAAAGTTTAAGGGTTTTTTGTTTTGTTTCATTTCTCACTCATCCCGAATTCCTCAGAACTGTGAACTTCCCTGCACGGCAGCTCTTGAAGTTTGCCTGCTGGCACCAGAATCCTCCTCCTTCCCGAAACAAAAACATTCCGAGATGTGGGCACAGACATCAGACAGAAAGAGCAAGGCAGCTCCCACTAAAAAAGCCATTTACTAGGAAAAAAACACCATCATAAAAAAGGGACATTTGTCTAAAATGGAAGGTCCATTACTTGTGTTTTTAAAAAGAAAAACATTCATTTAAAAAAAAAACCCAAAAGACATGCACTAGCACCAGAAAGTCTAACAGCTTTAACATGACCTAACTGTTTCACCATTCCTTATATACAATTTTAGCAGACTTTTTCCAAATCCCACTACAGACTATTATGGAGCCACATTCCAAGATTTAGGGTTTTAAAAATAGAAGCCTTTTACCACAACATCTGCAAAAGTACCTTAAAAAAATCAAAAAGAACCCCTTTCAAGTTCTATCCTGTTATGGAGGCCATTCCCCAACTGATGCACAGAAGCACCTTGAGCCTCTCTGTAGGAAGCACCACTGGATTCAAGACAGCATTGCTGCAGAGGACTTTATAACAAAATTCAGGCCTGTTTAAAAGAGATACAAACTTGGGAGAAAGCAGGCAGTTTTAAAGAACACATTCTTAAACGGGGAAACTGAGGCATGTAATGATTAGCCAATTCCTCAAACAGCAAAGAATTTATTTCTTCTGGCTAACACACCATCTTTGCTAACACAGGCTGCTGTGGCGAGAGACGTGAGAGGGTGAACTGAGGACAAGTGCAGCAGTTATCCTTGAATTCCTGACTCAGCTCTTCACACCATCCCTTGTTACTTTTCAGGAGGAAAACAGGAGAAAACTTAAAAAGAAAAACAAGACAACAGTTTGGGAAAATGCTCTCAACCAGATAGGTCAGCCTAGCTTGTGTGGGACATGGGCCCATAAAACCAGGTACCAGCACACCCGGCTGCCTTGAGAGACTTGCAAAGAATGAAGGTGTTCGGAGGCTAAACACTCTACCCTTATTTCTAAACATAAGAGAATAATATTAAAAAGAGTATTACAACTTACATATGTGGCAAAGAGTAAAAGCTAAAATAACAAGGGGCTTGCATGGGATGCCCCCATTGTCACATTTCAACATGTGCAACAAATAACTAGGTTTTCTATAGCCAGTGTTTAGCATTGTTTTGTTGCTATTTTTCTTGAGACTCTAAGAGCACTCTACTCCATATTAACCTTACAGGGTGAGGAAAAAAACCAGGAGAAGCTACTGCTCCAGGTATTGCTCTGGCAGGCCTCTGCTCATTTAGGCTTTTGAGGGTAGAAATTTGTTATGGGAATTAATGAAGAGAATTAACTCTGGAGCCTGCTGCTCCCTGCCATCTCTCCTGGGATGAGTACAGCAGCTCCCAGCAGCACTCCTTCATCTCCACTGCGGATGAGGCAACTGGGAAGTCTGCTCACAGTCAAGTTTATGAATGTTTCAGCAACTGCCTCCTCTTTCGAGTAGCTGCCCAAAAGCTTACCCAAACCCGGGCCTTCTGCCACAACATCCGGCTGCTCTAACTAATGAGCTCCTGAGTTTGTAAACCCATGCCTTGACAGACACTCTCTGCCACGTGGGCACAGAACGCTCACACAACTGCAAGATGCTCCCTGCTCCCAACCTGCTGCAAGGCTTCTCCGTCCCCTGCACCTTGGGGGACAGCAGCCGCTTGACTTGACATGGGGCTGGCACTCTGCAGGCTCTGCTCCAGCAGGAGGGCAGAGGGTCAGGAGTAAGCTCTCCAACAGCATTTTACTGTGCTTTGCAAAGCCCAACTGTGTCAAGTTTTGTCTCACAGTGGAAAGGACACATGGGCACGCTACGCCCCACAGAAGTTTATCTCCCAGGACCACTGATCCCAGCTACACTGTGGAGGGTCACCTTGTTTTAATGCATAACATCTGCCACCTTTGGTCCAGGCTTTGCTCCTCTCTTCAGGGGAAGGATATGCCCACGGCACAACTCAACTTGAACAGTAGAATTTTGGTGTAGTGCTGCCACAAGGTTCTTCAGGAACACAAAAGACCAAAGAAAGCCACTTGCATTTGGAGCAAAAGACAGAGAAGTCTGCAGTGCTTTGTCATAGCATAAGAGAAAACAGCAACCAAGTGCTTTTTGGAGAGCAGATGACAGCTACCTGGTTCTGCTGCTGTTATTCCTAAAAAAACACCAGTGACGTTCTAGTCACAGGTGAAGAACAAATCCGGCATGCACAGTAAATACGAGTCTCACAGGAAACTATGACGGGTACTGTGGGACCACCCAAAAAGCAGGAGAGGAAAAGTCCCGCCAAGGCATCAGCACCTGATCAGGCAGTCAGCTATTTCCTCTCCTCAGACCCATCATCAATTAGTCATCTTAGTGATTGGGAGCCCTTGCCATGGACAAAGGCCCTCCTCAATCTGATACAGGATCAGGCACCAGAAGATGGGGAGAGAGTTTCAAGGAAATTCCACCGGAAAGAGAAACCATGACACACAGGAAAGTTTCACCAAAACCAGTTAGCACACAGTTTTTATTCTATTGCTGTTGATGGATCTCCAATCCTCCAGCATGGACCAGCACAGAGAAAACACAAGGCTTAGCAGAGAAGTAGAGATCTGTAGGCTTAACTTCTGGCCTGCTCTCTTCCTCACCTGGAGCAAGAGCTGGCAGAGCTTTCCCGTTGCCCCCCAAAAGTCCATACCAAGCAATACCTCTATATGCACAACACAGCAATCCAAAGACATTCAAATATAAATCTGCTGAGGAGAGATCAGAAAAACCTACAGCCAACACAGGAAATTAGGCTGCTATTAAGTGTACTATCTGTTGTGGAACATGATGATCAATTCACTGGATGCAACATTATTTCCATCAAGCCATCTGAGGCAGTGGTGCTCTTGTATAGGAACCCGTGAGTTGGGCTTTGGATGTGCTGGATTTTTCTATGCACATGGACATCAACTCTGGAAAATTTTAGGAAATGGGGCTGGTTATTTTCTTATCACAGCATTTGGAAAACTGAAACTAGTTCATTTGCGGCTTTCAGTACTTTAAACTAAGTGAATAAATGGAGAGAGCAGCCAACTTCTGGCTTTGTCTAGATGAATTGCTGAGATCATGCAGTTAGCTAACATCACTCTCACTTCGTTTTTGGCTGGAGAGGCAGACAGTGCAAAGGGGTGTCCAGTTACAGAATGGAAACACTGATAAATTGCCTAAAGTTTTAGCAATAAAATAAATGCAAGATGTGCAACAAAACTGCCTGCTGAGTAATAGATATGGGGTCATATGGGCATGTTTCTAAATTCCTTCTCTTCAGTATGTTCAACAACTTTTCCAGCTAGAAGCACAGAATGCTTTTGCAACTAAGTCTGCCATTACTCTATTTTTTCTTCAATTAAAGGTCAGTTCTAATCCCCTTCAAAGCATCCACAAAGCATTTGCCTAAATTCAGACTCCAGAGCAGCACAGTCAAAGGAGACAGTGGATCATCATGAAATATTCAGCTGTGGGCACCACAAACAAAGGTACCTATGTACTGAGGCAAGAAAGAAAACAACCTGCAGGACCAACTGGTGTCATGCAAACCATGTTAGGAGCAAAGAACAATTCTTCCCAGTGAAAGACCATGAGACAGCAGATTAAAAAAAGTCAACCAGAAGGAGGAAATACTTCTTCCAAGTGACCCACAATTGTGTTCTGACATGTTCTCCTACTCAGACACTTATAGAAGAAAGTGTCTGCAAAGTACCATAGAAACTGCAGGAGGACAACACCGGTGCAGCTGTTAAACCTAGAGACTCCTCCTTCCCTGAGGATCCACTCTGGTTGTCACCAGGGGAGGGGATACCTGTCAATCTGGACCTTGGTTGGAGCCAGTGTGGCAAGTCTTCCACTCCTGAGCTACCACACATGGGCATTACAGCAAAGCTGGGAGAGGTTTGGGCTCCAGCACTTAAACCCTTTGACCTGGCATCTTAAGAGACCGTCTCTGACCGGGCTCTGAAATACAAGCAGACCAAGAGGGGATCACAGATACTTCCAGCTCTTCTTGCAGAGAACAACCACCACCTGCTCTTTCCTGGGCAGAAGATTCAGAGGGGAAATGCTTTCTCTGGTGCAGAGCCCCAAACAGTGAGATACAGCATGTCCTGTCTTCTCCACAGCATGTCACTCTGAAACAGAAGCTGCAAATGTTCCAACAGACAAGAACAAGGGCAGCCCTTCATCAACCAAAAGGCAGCTCAAACTCCAGGACTGAGATCCCCAATGCATGGCACAAAAATTTATCCAGCATCTACAACCATCAGCCCATTAGAAAAGACACACACGCTCATGAATAATGGGCCACAAACTTTACAGAAGAAATCTGAGGGCAAGAGGCATCTCCATCTGCTTGGACATCCCTGCCACACAGACCACTGCAATCTCAGATGTTGCAACAACCAGACAGTGCTTACAAAACTCTTACGCCACCTGACATGAGAAACTTCCAGGAAGACACAGCAGGATCACCTCTTTACAGCACAGCTTTCCCACGCACACCAAACCCTCCCAAAGCCATTAATTGGTAGTTGATGCTGGAAGGCTGTGAAAATCAGTGCACTCACAAGGAACGCCACACTGCTGAACTGAAGGAGTTTTAAGCCACTTTACTCCTGCACTTCTCCTCAGGCAGCTGAAGGACCAGGGCGCTGTTTTCAAGCTGTTTCTCTGTTTCACTAAGTATCTGAGTCAAAACCTGGCACAAACAAACCTGACAGGGTGGCTTTGGGTGTGTTTTTCCTCCAAAACAAAAATATGTTTCATTAACAGTGGAAACATTCATGGCTAGGAGGAAGCTGATCCACTCGACTCTAAGGCTGCTCTGTCTGTCAGAAGATGCATGAGCACAAGGTCCAGGAAACAGGTTAATGGCTCACACAGAGGACACCTCTATCTCCTTGAACCAAGAGCAGATCCAAAACCAGTAACACAGAGCAGAGATCCTTCTCCTTGTGGCAACCAACCCTCCAGAACTAATTAACAACAACAAAAATCAGACAGGTCTCTTCTTCTGAAGGTTTTTAGCTACTTCCTTCTTTGAGAGAGGAAATAATAAGGACTTTATGCAGATCATTCAACTTGTCCTCCAAGCCACAGCAGCTTGTCAGCATTCTGCCTGGATGTCAGACACTGCACATGCACATAAAAGGAAGCATTTGCTCACTGCTGTAGCTACTTT
This sequence comes from Oriolus oriolus, assembly GCA_013400235.1. Classification (NCBI taxonomy): domain Eukaryota; kingdom Metazoa; phylum Chordata; class Aves; order Passeriformes; family Corvidae; genus Oriolus; species Oriolus oriolus. The sequence continues at coordinate 1,014,903 of VXBT01006601.1, forward strand.
CCAACCATGCTGACAAAATGCTTGTTTCTTTGCACTCTTCCTGTGCTTCCCATCCTAGGCAGCTGCTTCAAGCGTTCATGCACACTATGAGCACTGAGGTACTCTCACACCAGGTTACTCATTTCTGACTACAAGAAGCCAAGGATTTTAAGGTACTAAAATGATAAGTTACCAAAATTTCCTGATGATTCTCTCACCAGTTGCTGGTTAAATAAAAAACTGAGCTCTGTGGACACTGCAGACAGTAATAATGAGAGTGATGATCACAATTAGAAACTGTGGGCCAGTCATCTCTCACTCCTCAGAGAGGTGCCGATAAGCAACATGGCACTAACCAGCTCTGGGGCTGGCAGGGACCACTTAGCAAAGGCTGTGAAACCCTTTGCTACTGGAAAGGTGCACACAGAAACATGTTATGCTTTGGGGCCGACAAATCCCTTGACTGAGAAGGTTAAAACCAGGACATCCCATCAACGGGGTCTGTGCATTCATGGTCCCCCAGCTGTGAGAAAATGAGAGCTGACAGCAGTGCCAATACAAGCAGTCTGTCCTCTCTCGCGTTCACTAGGTTTATGTGCCGATGATGCAGCCTGTGGGCACATTATACTCCCTCTTTGTATTTGGCATCCAGCTAAAACAACCCTTTCTCTTCTTTCTTCTCTCACCTCGAACCAGTTGGGCTTCTGGCAACTAGGAGAGTAACCAGAACAAATAGTCCTCCTGCTCATGTGCTTGAAGGGATGCATTCTTAACCCAGCATTACACTAATCTAAGCATCACTGCCTTGTGCCATACTTTCAAATGAACCAACATACCTCAGCCTGAAGTGCCCTGTGGACCAGGGCTCCCACCATGTTGCCATGGAGAGATGCTCAGAGTGGCCAAACAAGTCCCTCAGCACTGCCACAAACTGGTGCCACATTCTTTGCTTTACTATGCAAGGTGAAAATAGAGGCCAATGCTGGGACAAAGTTTCCCTCCTTCCTTCCCACAGTACCTCTCATTGCATCAAAACCAGAGTGAACAGGACCAGAGCTGCCCTGGAGAGGCGCATCTCAACTCTTCTAAACCGAGCAAGACCAGAGTCTTGGCCTTCCTGCATCCTAACATCAGCCACTTCTCATTACCCAGCCTGTTTTTGCCTAGGATAGCACCACAGAACCACCTGTATCGCCATCAGACTATAAAGTGCCTGCCATCTCCAAGCTGCAGATTCCTGGCCAAAGCAGCAAACCTTTGGAAGCCTCTGTTGTTTTTTCCTCCCTCACCTATATCAGTTCATCTGAATACAGATGCTTCCTTTGTTAGTTTTAGTTTCTGTTTTGTTCAGAGGTTTGCTTGCTTTTCTTATTTTAGCTGCTCTTAACAAAAAGCCCAGCTCCGGGCATGGCGTGACTCGTGCATTAGGAAAGCTGGCAGACTGCTCTTTTTTGATCTGCTAATACAGCTGATTTTTTTCCTCTTCATTTCCAGGGAAGGTGAATAGCTCAGCCCCCGGGAAAGAGACACACCAATTACATTTACCTCAGACCAGCAGAGCATTTTAGTGCAGAGCTTGCACTGAGCTGGTGCCCTCCAGCATCTGCTCTGTAGACAAGAGCACACCAGGGGACAAGCTCACCAAATGGGGAAAGCTGATAGCTCCTTGCCTCTTCGCTGCAAAGGGTATCTCAAAAATCTTCTCAAGAACACCCAACAAGCCTTTGTCTCTCTGCAACTTTCATAAATTGCAATTCTATATTTGGAAGGAAAACAATATGTAACTGAAATTAATCCAAAGACTTCTCTTTGTTAGGGTTATATTTCTACAAAAAAAGGTGATTGCCCAATTTACAGATCAGTGCGGCTTTATAGAGTTCTCAATAAGCACAACTATTGTGACTTTTCAAGTGCAGTCCAATAGCTAATCCTTCATTAGATATATTCATAGCTAGGTATAAATATGAATAGTTACATCTACAAGTAAGGCTTTACATAGGTAAAAATTCACACTGTATACCTTTTGCAGGGTGTTCTTATCAAAAAAAGAATCGTATTTTCATGTGCACAACTGCAACTATTGAGAAAGCATTCGGCATCTTATGCCCAGTCTAGTGGAAGGTATCTCTCCTTATGGCAGGGGAGTTGGATGAGATTATCTTTAAGGTCTCTTCCAACCCAAACTGCTCTGATTCTACGATCCAGCTTCTAAATTATTAACACCAAGTCTGTTTTCCCACGCATCATCCTCGTGGCTTTTGCAACCTGGTTAGGAACAGCAGGGGATTATTTTATCACAGATACCAAAACAAACACGAGGGAGGAAGTACAGAAGAACAGAACTGCCTTGTACCTTTGCAGCACACCAAGCTGGAAGGACAGAACCAAAGTGGACCTTGGTTGTACAGCAGTTGTTTTAGCTAGACTAGCATACCACTATCATTACCTCAACAGCATAATTAATAAGGTATGGCAAGATTATAATAACAGGCTCTTTAAAAGGTGTGCCAGCTGCCAACTGTATCTGTATCACTTTGAATGACAAAAAGCCAAGCCTGATACTTTGCTCAGGCAATGGAAAAAACAGATTTTTGGGCAGATCTCTAGGACAAACACTCACAAGCAGACACAGCAGCTGGTTTTTCCACAGACGCCGAGAGAGGAGTATGCTCGCAGGCTTTTCCACACCAGACGTACAAAGTCCCTTGACTCAAAGAAAGTTTTCAAAGGGTTTCCATCAGGGAAGCAGGAGTCTTTTTCACAACATGCCTGCCAAACCTCCAAGGCTAGAAAGCTCAAGCATAGACATTTTTTTCCCTTTTCTTTTTTTTTCACCCACAATTAACATACCGATAGCCTTGGCATCAGGCTAGTTACAGAAACGTTTTCTCTCAACACTAACAGTAAAAAATATTCAAGAGAGCTTTGTAGTTAAGGCAGAGGATAAGCTAATTTAAACACAACCCAGCCTATCTGGAGGAATTCTAATACACCAGGCAAAAAGAGTCAAAGAGAGAAACCACTGCAGAATGAGGATGTCTACTGATCCTCTTGCCTTGGAGGCCTGACGGGGATCTCCCTTTTGGTGGCAGAAAGAGAAGGATACAGCATTGTCACTCAGAAATAATACTCAAAATGTCAAATATGAGTCCTTCTGAAAATTACATTTTTTAAATTGACCTCTAATTCTAACCAGATTTTTCAAGGAGGGGCATAATCAAGTTCTTACCTTATTATGCCTCAGGCATTTTTAGATAATGATGACTACACCTGCCTAAGGGATGCTGCAGTGACAGGGTTAGGTCCTTCAGTAAATTACTCCTTCATTTAACCTACACATAAAGCCTTCTGAAGGCTGACCATCAGTATTTTTGGCTGGTATCTGAAAACAGCCAAAGGAACAGCTGCTTCAAGCAACCTTAAGTGAAACTAAATCAAAGAAGGAAAGAAAGTGCATCTTTTCCTATGGAAATAAAACTCATCACCATGCTTGGAGTATTACTCCAGGTCAATATAAGCAAACAGTTTTGAAGAAAATGGTTTTCTTTGAAAGTCGTACTTCAACATTGTTTTGAAGAGGAATAATTATTATCCCTCCACACCTATCACCAAGTCCCCAGAGGGGCTGATACAGCATGGCATGACTTGAAAAGAGGACAAGGGGTGAAACAGGAGGATAAGCTCCTCTGCTTGGAGACTAACCCATCGCCAGCTGCAAGCACACATTGCTGTCCCACCACAAAATTCAACAAAGAAAAGGCATCTCTCCACAAAAACCCAGTGGTTTTAACTGCTATTAAAAGGACTTGAGTTTGCAGTTTATACATATGAACGCGGAAGAGATGCTCTGAGAAACGTTCTTCTTTTGTGGTTTCTCTAACAGCATCATCATTACATCACTAAAGCGGAGAAACTAATTCGTTCAACATGCAGTCAGCCTCTAGTCTCTTAATCCAAACACTTCTCTATGGCCATTTGAATAGTCAGATGACATGGAGGCTGTTTTGACTAGAAAATGCACCACTGGTCTCTCCCATGTGGATTTTATTACAAAATTCTGTTGTTACACTAGGGGAAAAAAAAGATAATTCAAAGGATAAAAGAGAACAAAGACTGGAGAAAAAGTTATTAATCTCTACATGTGCCACATTCTCTCCCTCCACCCTCTTTTTTTTTTTCCCCCCCTGTCTTAAGGGGAACTATAGCCAAAGGAGCACATTGTTTGTCAGAGTGTATCCATGGCTGGTCAGCTGCAACGGGTACTGGGATTGCATGTTCAGACAGTTACCACGCAGGAAACCTATCTCCTGAGCATCAGATGACACACGGCAAACACTGCAAGGTCGTGGTAATGAGTGGCAGCTGAGAAGATCATAGTGACTTGCTGTGGTTGGTGGCTCACATCCTGTCCCTGAGCAGTTGGCTCACCACAGCTTCTCACTGCTGGATCAGCAGACTCCTGGTACCCAACAGGCCAGGAGACCTTGTGCCCCCTCAGCAAGACCAATGATCATGAGCAGAGAGCCAAAGAAGTCAGACACACCCTAGGAAACATCACTGCTATGCCACAAATACCATCTACCTGGGCTGATGTAACCCAAAGCTGTTCACCGCTGTTGCAGTGGAAGGGGGAAACCCCAAAAATGCAAATAAACCCCCCCGTTTCAAATAAACAGGATTTAGTTCCATAAGAACCTGAGTGGATTAATGCTTTATTGCAACTCATTTTAAATTAGGGAAGCAAACCTACGTGTTTGCACAGCCAGATCATCATGCTCTGAACAAACCAAGGGAGGTTTGGAGATGTACACCATGCTGACCACAGGGTTCAGCTTCTGAGTGCAATGTAGGCAAAGAGACACTTTGGTGCAAAGCTATGTCAAGCCTGGTAATCACATATGCATAAAGATCCTATTAATAACCTGTTATTTCTGCAGGGAACTGGGGGAGTTTGAAAATAGGCATTGGTCTGGAAGAGTAGAACAGATTTAACACGTGGGATGCTCTGTAGAAACCAGTAGTAACAGGGTTTGTTATGTCAATAGAAATGTTTCAACGAAACTCACTTCCGACAAGGTTATGAAGTCCTGCTCAAAGCTGAACACAGCACAATCTTAACTGAAATTGGCCAAAACCAAGCAAAAGCTGTGCAAGAATCATGCTTTCAGAAACTCCAATGTGAGTGCTGCAAACGGCTTTCCTGCCTGGAGCTTTGAATATGAGGCCTTCTATAACAGGAAAGAAGTATTTTCTGCAAAGTGACTCAAAAGACTCCAGAAGTATTTAGGATACTGCTTTAGTCAAAGTCAAAAGGGGAAAAAAGCCCATAAAAGTGGAAGACAATGTGAACAATGCTGAGCTATTCATTCAAAAATGAACGCTGCTTCTGAGAGAGAAGGGGAAATGCCCACCACAATAGCTTTGGAAAACACTGCCCAAAACCCTCAGGAAAAGAATAAAAAAAAGGAAAACATACTTTCAGAAATCAAGAATGATAAAAGTAACAGAAGAATTACAGCAATTGCATGCTAGGAAATAAAGACCAAAAAGAAAATTGCCATGGTCGAGCCATTTATCCCAGCTCCCATAAGCTTGGTTTTTACCCAGTTTAATCGGGACTGCATTTAGCAGAAAAACTGGCACAGGGGTTTTGGCAGCTGCTGGCACTCACGCCATGCAAGGTTCCACCCCCTGATCCTCCCCACTCCAATGCTCCCACAGCTTCCACCTGGATGTGGGACAAGCCCAGCCACCACACCTGGTCTGCCAGCACCATGCCAGGGCAATAAACAAGGAGTGGAGAATTGACTGTCGATCCCTTAAAAAAAAATCTTCTTTGATTTAGATGCAGTCTTGTAAATCCCTGGGGGACGGTGCTTCTCCTTGGTGCGCCCCTCACCATGCAGCACAGAGGTCTGGAAACACGTGGGGCTGATGGCAGCACCATCAAAGGCTATGCATGTGCCCAGCCCTGCCATCCTGAAGAACCCGTTGACAGTCTTATTTCCACTCAAAGCACGACCACAGAGGCCCCCAAAACAGCTACCCTAGAAATTATGTTTTTTTAGAAGAAGTGCATATTTCAGGAATGAGTTAATACACTTGGAAGGAAGCACTAGCCACCTCCTTGTACTGGCATCTTTCCAGCCTCCCAAAGCCTACCACCAGCCCTGCCACAGCAATTTTGCAGGGTTAGATAATGAAAGAAAGACATGGACAGCAAGCCACAATTCTAGAAACCTACCAGAAACCTTTGCCATTTCAGATTGCCATTTCCACCTTTTTTCTCAGACTCATCTTCCTGCACCCTGGTGCAGGACCCCCCAGCATCTTCTCCAGGGCACTTAGAGAGTGAAGTCCAACCACAGCTGCACACTGGCTGGCTGTGACTTAACTCTGCTTCTTCTCTACAGCTACAAGGCCAGGAGCAATGCAAGACCACTCAGGTTTTATGGACTGTGCCATCCACAGCATCCTGGAACACAGCAGGGGGTCCAAGCAAGAGGCTGTAACTTCAGTTTCCTAAATCACCAGCACACCAAACCCATGTTTTCCAGCAGTGCTATTGTTCTCCGCCCCTTCCCCTCTGCCACCATATCTCAAAGACCTAAAACCACTTATTATTTATCAATCCGGCAATTCTGAGAGCTACTTAGGAGGAAAAAACACCCGAACCCTTATCAGATGAGACCAGCAGGACTCCAAAGCAGAGCACTGGCACTTGTCTGGAAAAAGTGGAACCACTCAGACAGTCTCAAGCAAGGAGCAAAACATAGCCAAAACCACCCTTAATGAAAGCTGTACCTTTTCTCTGGAGAAAACAAACAAGTGAACTACAAGGAAACTCAGCCAAAAAGAAAAAGCAACACAATCCCTTGTGAACCGATAAAATACGAGATAGCCCACTGCATTCCCAGAATAGAGAGATGCAGCAGAATATTCTTAGTGTTTAGTTTCTTTCTAATTCTGGGAAATGTTTTTTTGGCAAGCCTGGGTTTCACCTGAGGGTAATGCAAAAAGGAACATAAAAAAATCCCAATATGAATGACAACTGAAGAGCAGCCATCTGTGTGGGCGTCTCTCTTTCCAAACAAAACTTGGAGTGAAAAGGGTTTTCCAATGAGCCAGCCAAGAAAAAGGAAACTTCATCAAGAATCACAGTGGGATCTGCCTGGAGAATATGCTGCATGCAAGTACCAGGGTTAAAACCACTCCCACTGCCCACTACCAGCAATCCTCCCAGATGTCCATCTGTCCACTGCTCCTTATCTTCCCTTTTAAAAACTGCAGTGAAAGCTGCTGGGGAGGACACAACACATGGTAAGTAATTACAGAGCAAAGTAGAGCAGAAGCACCTTTGTGGATAAGCAGCAATTCAGGCAATCGCCAAACGCTGACCCTCCATGAGGGCTGCATGAGGTCTCTGCCTGTGAAACCAAGCTGAGGGACACTGGCAGTGGCACAGTTGTGCTGGGAGGGCTGGGTAAGCACAAACCGTGGAATGCCCACAGAACTACTCGCCTGCACTAAATAAAGGTTTTAAAAACAGCAGTCTGAAGTCAGCTCCGTTCTTCGCTGCAGATAAGCCAGAGACTGCTGGAATTCCCACTGCTGCACTCTCTCATACAGACATGGGTTCCAGCATTCAGGCACAGACGTCCAACTCCTTGTCACAACGGTACTGAGGGTGGTGAGGAAGGACACACGCCGAATCAGGGAGAAAATGACATTATTTATTAATTACAAACTCATTTATATATCTTAGTTTGCTTGAGTGACCAGAGACCACTGGTCCCTAGTCACCACCTCTCAGAATGATTGGTTTATTCTTACAACACCCATTTCAAAACATTTCTCTAGTCAATATCACAAATATGCCTAACATCCTTGCAGCTGCAATAATAATAATAAGTTAGTTTACAAAAACTCCTAACTGTTCTCATGCTGACACTGGCAGAAAGCTGGGAAATCTCCCTGTGACCAAGCTTTGAGCATCTACAGCTCCTCACCTGCCCCAGTACCTGGGGCTGGAGGCTGCTGGCCAAGCGCAGCTCTCAGCCTGCTTAAAACCCAGCACACACACAAGGCACAGGGTCAAGCTAGAGCAGATGGAATGTTGAATTAGGCTGCTCAGCCTCCATCCAGCTCCTTCTAGAGCAGCTCCTCTTGCACCACTGGAGACAGGGTATTGATTCAGACATTAGCAGTTTACATGCACCTTTGGGCCGACCCAGGACAGCTATTTTCAGTGTCTTTGCCAGGAGATTACACCATATGCCCACATACTTTAAGCATAGTTCAGTGATATCAGCAAATATTCACTGATAGAAAAAATATTTTCCTATCAGAGTACTCAAAACTCAAAGTGGATATCTCCCTCCTCCACACACTCACCCGTCTGGAACAAAACACTCCTTGCTTTAATCTGAGCATCAGAAAAAAAGCTGACCCAGGGATGTCCTGAGATTCCCGCTTATTTTGTAGCAAGCCACTGTAAGAGGAAATTGAGCTGAATATTGACATGCTTAAGGCCATTTAAAGCAGAGACTGGCTTTCCTAACATATCAGTGTTCTTCCAGCCTCTGAGGGCAAGAGACAGAGAGGAAGAGAAGTGCTTTTGGGAAGAAAGCACTAGTAAGATACGAGCTTCCCTGAAATAATTAGCCATGTAAGGAAAAACCACAAAACCCAACCACCCACAAATTTTCCCTAAGGAAAAGCTTTAAACTTATGAAGTCTCTACATTGACAAGCCATCAGGTGTATGGTAAGCATAGGGCTGGCTGCTGCGTCAACACTGGGGCACACGAGATAATCTGCATCCCACATGGACAGGGGATTTGCAAATAGGTTTGCAACTAGGAAGTCCCCAGGGAACTAGGGAAAATTGAATAGCTAAAACTATCCTGATTTGCCAGCCAACACAGATGGTTTTTAACAGAAAGATAGTAACAGGTCTTAGGAAGACATAAGCCCCCTCCCCCACAGAGAGAAGACTGTCATTTTGGCATTTATTTTTTCCTAGTTTTCTCAGGAAGCTTGGCAGGAAATGGTGGAGACTTCCCCCACTGCATAAATTCTTTTATCAGGTTAAATTAGATTAATTCCTTCAGGAAGATTACTGCTCTAAGCAGTTGATGAGTGCTCCTACCTTGATTGTCACGGTGCTTCTACCCCAATGACTGAAACAGCACTTAAGATTTTGTTTCACCCCCAGTCCTTTCACAAAGATACAAGTCCGTTACCTGCAGGCAACACATACCCACTTGGACCAAATACAGAATACACCTAAATTCCTAGTGTTACTTCCTCTCTTTTTTCTGGTTCCCAAACATTCAGAAGTAAACTGAAACTGAAGGATTTCTCCTTGTTTTCTTAATGGAACCATGACAAAGCTGCTGTACAATTGCCTGTTGGGGGTGGAGAAAAAGAAAGATAAGCAAACAGCAGGAGTTAACCTGCAGCAGGAAACAAACCATTTACATGCCCATATGTGGAATCAACTCTCATTTTTTCAGAGGAGTAAGTACCAAAGGCTTTGAACAGTCATCCACTCTCTGATGTCACTCTCAGATGTCTGGTGCTTGCAGCACTACCAGCTAATGGTAAGAAAGATGACTCTGTAAAAGGAGTGATAGAAACATCCAAGGAGAGGCAAGACCAAGACGAAAATATCCCTGCACCCCTGAAAGGTTGCTGCTCATGTGAGAAATTAGTGCAAGACCCAGAGTGGTTAGAAGCAGTTGGTGAAAGCAATGAGGCGTATGAAGACAGTTCATCCCTGGAGCAGCAGCTAGGGATGAGACAAGGGGACAGCTGCAGCACTGCCCCAGGACATCCCATGTGCCACCCTATTCATTTCAGGGTATCTGACAAGGGTACTCAAACACGGGCATGATACATCCCATATCATCAAAAAGCTCAACCCTCGGTGAGCCTCCAGTGGCCCCAAACGTGGGTGCAACAGAACAGTGCAATGCACTGCAGGGACAGAACTTTTCCCACGGATGCTGCGGTTAAGGTGACTTGGCTAACTCACTGCCCAGGGTCAGGCCAAAAGGCTGGCTCACTGACCACCTGCCCCTGAGCAGCACTTCCCACCCACTGCTGGTTAACCTCCGTGGCAGATGTCTCAAGGCAAAGCAAGAGCAACCTAGACTGAGTTATTCACTGCAGCAACACAATGCTGTTCTCAGGGGGGATTACCCAACCCTTATGCTCTCACAACAGTGTCCTAAGCTATTTTTCAAGTCAGCATTTAGCTTTTTTGCTAGCTAATACAACATTTCCCCTCCCTTCCCCCAATCCGAGGATTTGGCAAAATTGCTTCTTCTGCAAATCCCGCTGCAAATGCTGAACTTTTGCCAGTTAGACAGGGAAAGTCTTGACTAAAAATAAACCATGTTTCAGAAAATAGATCTCCTTCCAGTACAATGAAGTAGTGGATAATGCATGCAAGCAGGAGAACGCAGCCTCCAGATTTGCATAAGAATCTCCTTAAGCTCAAGAGACAGCTGCAACTCCTGTGACTTATCCCATCCTAACAAAAAAAAAAGGGGGGTAAAAAAAAGGAGAGAGGTAGGGTTGAGGGTGCTGAGATAAATCAACTTTACACCTATGGCAGCAGGAAGAGAAGTGCCACCACCACTACCACTTGCCTGCATCTCCCGTGAACCAAGCTGGTCATAATCCACACGGGAGGGAGAGAATGGCACAGCATTCCCTGCAGGGTCACTACAGAAGGCGAAAGTTTGTTACAGGAAATTCGCTGCAATTCAGGCATGAGAAGGGAATGACCTGGGATTTTGCCACCTGAGTCACCAGGAGTCTGGGACACTGACTCACTGCTGGCTCCCCCGACTCAGACACACCTGCAACAGCTTGCTAGCAAATGGAGGCACTCCTACCTTTGCTGTTCCCCTTCTTAGTGTGGTTTTCCCTTTAAGAAGAGGCTTTTTACACTAGGAAATTAATTGAAGAAAAGGAAAGCATGAGGAGAAGGCTGGCATGGGAAGCACAGGCAGTGCTCTACTAACCAGCTCTGCTTTCAGCTCCAAAGTAGAGGGCACGCTTGCTTGCATGCTGTGATAAACCCCGGGAAATACAGGAGAATTAGGTGGAAACAGCTCCACCCCTACTCCTACTCCTCCAGCACGTCTGCAGCACCACCCAGACAGTCCCGGATGAACCAGGTTTTCAAGAAAGATCTCTTTCCATAATGAATCCATTCCACTTATTTAGGGATCAAGAAAGCTTTATGCAGCAAGTTATGGTTATATCCTTACACAAATGGGCCATTCAGGCAAGCTAAATGCAAGGCAATGCCATTTTGATGAGATCCATCAGGGATGGACATTTGCAGAAGGAGCTTCTTTTGCTCTTAGGGCAAGCTGAAGGTTCGAGCTCAGCGTGCCAGGCCAACCTTCCTTGTCCATTAACACTCCCACAGCAGGATCATCCACCCACTTTTCAGACCTCCCCTGAGCAACAACAGAAGGCAAAATATTCCACTCCAATCCCAGTGGTTGCACACTCTGATCAGCTGGGAACACAATTCCAGATAATATAATAGTAGACTGCAACCCAGCCCTGTATTTTCGCCTCCTCAAAGTAATGCGGAAATTGAAATCGAGGTGCCAGCAGACCTGCTAGCAGCACAGCGAGGGGCATCACTGAAAGCATGTTTGGCATCTCAGGGACTTCAATCGACTCAGGCAATGCACTTAGAATGTCAAACAGTTGCAAAGAGAGCAGATTAGACTTTTCATTTGAGCACTGATGCCTTAAAGCAATAACAAACCAAATAACTCCAGCAAAAGGATGCACAGAGCAGCGCAGGGGAGGCACTACTCCACCGCTCCTGAGAGCAATCAGCGGCAGAGCAGAGCAGTAATTATCCAGGGAGGAATAAGCTGCTACAGGCTGTTCTTGCCATACATTAAGAAAACAACAGCAGATTTGTTCATGGTTGGATACCAACACGCACACAGCTCCCTCCCACCCCGCCCAGACGCACGCCACGGGGGAGCTGCCAAAGGCCAGCTGAGAAGGAGGGCGCAGCAGCCGCCTGCGCAGCCGCGAGCTCGGCCGGGATTCCCCAGCTGGTGCTCCGGGAAGGAAAAGGCACTGCCTGTGTTAGCAAGGACCATGGCCTCCCAGGAGCTGCTCTGCAGCGACGCTGTTTTCCAGCCCGCTCCTTAGAGGGCTGTCAGCAAGGCTAAATGCAAACTTTATCTTCTGCCTGGGTGTTTTCTCAAAACCCCTGTGTGGATACTAAAAAGCTCCTGGGCAGAGGATTTTTCCTTCTCCTTCATTTCTGTGGGAAACTTTTACTTTGCTATGCAAGCTAGGTAAACAGTAAGATAGGTTTTTTGTAAATAATCTCGTATCTGGTGTTTTTCACTTATGTTATGGTGTTGTAACAATAATAAAGATTCATTCTCTCTCTAAACTCGCTTGTGGCTGCATCTCTGAATTCCCCCAAGCCTGCTACACCCCTGGATAGAAGAAATTACTATTCACTGCAGAGCAGTCTGCACCACAGGATCCATTCCACGCCCGTCAGGCAAACCCTGCACACGTTTCGCCCCTGGCCACATACAGCCCCTCTTCCCCTCACCAGGAATATGACAAACATACCTGTTCAGAGCATCAGCTTCTCCTACAGCACTGACAAGGAGCGATAACACGATTCCCATCGGCATATAGAAACTGGCAAATCCTGTAAGCATTACAGAGGATAGTAATTAGTGACATTAATAAGAGCTGGCTGGTGAAAGGGAAGGATGCCAAAGCAATCCCACGAGAATCAGGAGGGTGTTAGATCCCAGCCCTGAACATACTCCTGTCTAGCCCTGGCACCATATCAGAGGTACTTGGCATGAGGCTGTCAGGGGACTTCTCCAAAATCACAGAAAGAAGCAAAAGTAAAAGGCAAGATGATGAGTCCCAAACCGAGGCTGTTCATCCAGTAAAGCCTCCTCGGCAGCCAATGCACTGAAGATAGCATCTATGTGCAGGGGTAGAAAAGAGGCTGGTAAATGGGATAGAAGGGATCACCTACAATGCCCCTACTGCGCTCCCTGAGATGCTGCTGAAGGTCTGCTCCACAGCACCTGTGCAATTTCTTCTAGTTTGCAGAGGAGGCAAATCCCACATGATGTCAGAGCCAGGCTGCTTCCATTTTTTCTTCATCATCATTATTATCAATTCATCATTATAGTTTCATAATACAAATGGCTTTATATTTTCCACTGATTGCTGTATAAAGCTTTTGTACCTTAGCCACACAAAAGACATTTAGCCAGCACTGAGCAAGAGCTGTGACAGAAGTCACCTCTGCGGGCTGCAAAAACACCTCACTTCGGGCATCTGAAGTGCCTGCTGCATGCCAAAGAAAAGATAGCAGAAATGTTTTACTGGAAACAGTTCTAAGTAGCCATAAGGAGATGTTTTTCTGATGATATAACTGAAGCAAAGGTCACCACATCCAATACAATTTTACTTTTCCTGTCCTTTTTGTGCAATTGTTCGGGTATAGCAAGGAACATGGTGGATGAGGGACCATCCTCAAACACACTGTAACATAGAGAGGATCTGGAAGATGAGGGAGGTGAGGAAACAGTGAGGCGACATCTCTAGTCAAAACACCAAACCAGCAAGAGGAAGGTACAGAATCAGCCTGACAATGTCTCATGTACTTCCTGCCAACCGGACCTCATTATGTACTGTGAGAAAACTTAGTCATGCAGCACATCGGTTTACCTTGGACTGAGAAAAAGAGAGACTCACTTGTTACCCCAGGCTCTGCAGGTGATTCAGAGACCTGTCACTGCCAGGTGGTATTAAAGAACTGAGAAAAAGTGTAATCCATTCATGGTTCCCCCTCACTCATTTTCCCATTTCTCCTTTCCCATTATGGAAGGGCTGAAGGCATTTCTAAGGATTAAAACAATGCTGAAGGCCACAAGACCACAGAACACACCTTGGACTCCAGCCTCAATCACAGATTTTCCATCACCTTGTTGCTCTACATTAGCCAAAACACAAGAGCTATTTACTCCTGTTATGTACCTCCAGGAGGGTCTTCTGTTGTTCTTTTGAAGCCAGTAAATGAACACTGTTCAGCAGTTCTACAAGAGCAGAAGTAACAGGACCTGGACAATAATCTTCAGTGGCAGGTTATGTATAAAGGTACAGAAGGCAAGGAGATTCATACCTTAACTTCACATGGCTTAAATCTGAAGGGGGGGCTGCTTCAGCTTTGTAGGACTTCATTTGCACTGGCATTGACCCATGCCTACACCAGGGCTCAGCACACAGGGAGTATCAACACGGCTAATAACCAGACAACCTTTTCTCCCTTCCTCCTCGGGTTCCTTTTCCCTTTAACAACTTTCTCAAACAATTCCTACTCTTCAGCAACACTGCAGAAACATCACTGGCAAAGTTCAAAGTCCTTGCCTCCCAGTACCGCCAAGCAAAGCAAAAAGAGATGCCTGAAGCTTCCTTAAGTGCTGCTGGATTTAATCAAAGCCATATGAAGGTGGCCTGGCTTGCCTTCCCAAAGCAACTGCAGCTCTCAGACAAAGCATTTTGTACCGCAGCAGACAAATATACTGGAAACACAACTGAGTGCCAGGGAATCAGACTGCCCAGCCTCCCCCTTAGTTCCCAAACTTCCTTCTCACAGTGCCCAGCAGTCACTCATCCCAGGGCTGCTCCTCCCCAAGACACGACCAGGCTCCAGGCAATGCAGAAAATGGATGACACATTCATGACAGCTGAGCTCCCCTGCTGCCTTCCTGCAGCTCCAACTTGCCACTGAGAAATGCATATTTTGATGGCCACCACCCCAGCGGACCCTCTGTGTCCTTGGCCGAGACAAGATAACTCACTGCTTGTTGCAGACTGAAGGAGTGCTGCAGAAACATGATAACCTTTTATTTCATCTAATGCAGCAAACAAAGATTCACCAGAGTTTATAAACAGGTTATGAAGCAAGGCAGCAGAGGACTGAGTGATACCAGGTGACTACAAAGGAAGAAGGAAGCATCTCCAGATCAGGAGTGAAGGACACAATAAAAATGACAGGGCAGGGAAATAGGGTAATTCTGCATGGCAGGAATGGCCAGAAGTCTGCCACACCAGAAGCAGTAAAAAGGAAAAAGAGAAGGGTGGCATTGGCCAAAAGTGAAGGCACACGACCTCGGAGGACCCGCTAGACCCCCAGCCTTTGCTAAGGCCCTCGTCACAAGCAGACACACTCACCATAAAAGAAACCCTACGCTGAAGCCTAAATAGGGAGATGGGTGTTTCCTGACCACTTTGAGAAATAATTAAGTTTTATCTAAGAGGCTTATGCTAATTTTCTCCCCCCATCCTGTGATGATCTTCCAACATCAGCAATTTCCAGCTCAGACAAACAGCTCTGGCCCCCCATAGTCAACACCAAGGCCAAGTGTGCTGCTTTTAGGAGGAAAATGCACAACCCCCTTCGCACATGTGATGAGCTCCTCAGACCTCAGCAGGAGAGTGCTGCCACAGCCATGCCAGCTGCCCAGTCACCAGGCCCTGAGAAGTCATCCTCAAGGTGATAACACACTTGCAACAAGCACATAACACAATGTCTTTTCAGCCTGAGATGGGTCAGATAAAGGTTTATAACAAGTCAGGAAGACAGACCTATCCCCAGCCTTATGGCTAGAGGAGAACAGGAGAGCAGAATTTGTCCCTCCCAGAGAGGCACTAACACATCGGGCCCTGATTTGCCATATATCTAAGCAGAGAAATCATTGGAACACAGAGTGATTTGAGTTGGAAGGGACCTCTTAAAGATAATATAGTCCAACCCCCTGCCATGGGCAGGGACACCTTCCACCAGACCAGGTTGCTCAAAGCCCCATCCAACTTGTCCTTGAGCGCTTCCAAAGATGGGGCATCCAAAACTTCTGGAGTCAACCTGTTCCAGTGCCTCGCCACCCTCATCACAGAAAACTTCTCCCTTATATTCCATCTAATATTCTCCTTGATACATTCAGCAGAAAGTTTTATTTAAAAGCTGTGCTCAAAGTCCTCCCAGAGGGAAACCTCCCCTGGGTTAACTGGAAAGACAAACTCTTGCAGAATGAACACAAAGCCACCAGTCAGCAGTGCCCCACAAAGGACTCTACCAACACTGTAGCTTCCCAGAAATATTAACGCACTTGGCAATCCTTACCACCCTTTCACATGGAAGGAAACTGGAGTAGAAGCAGGACATGTTCTACCAGGGGCTACACAGCTGCCCTTCAGCAAGCCATGCCCACTCCCACATGCTCATCAGGTTAAGTGATCCAAAACTACCCTCTGCTGCCACAACAGTCAGTCCTGCCTTTTCCCTCCTCCCCCTTCTAAACATCCCAGTCATCTCTACACTTGAGGTAGCAACCATCATTTACTTGATCCAGCTGGAAGCCATCCCAGAAAAAAGAAAATAAAGGGGAAGAATTTCTGGCAGGAGAACAGCCTGAGATCAGCTAATGCTGATGAGAAGCATGACCTCAGAAAGATGGCACAGTGGTACATGTGGAAACCTAGATGAGGCTTCAACCCATCATATCTTTGTCTTTGCACAGGGGTAAGTCACGTAAAATCAGTTTAACAGCTTCATTCACTGCTGAGCCTGTTCAGTCACTCACTTTTCTCAGGACCTATCCAAAAAAGCCTGCTGATTTGCTCTCTGAGGTCTCCAAACTAGGCTGATGCACCCAAACGGCAACACACCACAGCTATGCAAGCCTTGCAGCTTACCAAGGCACAGTGGTAAAACAAAATTCCTCCAACAGGTTTGGGGGTATTTTCGGGGGGGTGGGGGGGAACGGGTGTTTTGTCATAGCTGAAGGGTTTTCTCAAATGGTTTCCAGGAGCAGAGGAGCAAGGACAAGCATATGCAAAGGATCTAGCAAAAGCTCTTAAGCAAAGCAGACAGCAGGAAGCTGAAAATAAATACGCAAAGCCCTTTGCAGCACCAAAGTTCAAATCCATCTGGATATTTCTAAGGCTGTCACAGCAGCACATAGAGGGGATTTTCCAATTCCTTGCAGAGAAACCCTGGAAAATAATGATGGAAAAGTAGAAGCACAGGCTCAAACTCTAAGCCAGACCTTCATCTCAACATGTGACCACCTTCAACAGCACCAGGAGTGAGGAGGGAGGAACACAACACAGCCCTGCATGGTCCCCACAGGCTGGCTTGTCCCCAGCACCAGGAAGCCTGAGCCCCTTCCACCCCCACCCTGCTTCTCCTCTGGCACAGGTGTGGATGGAGGGGTTGCAGCAGACACAGGTGCTGCTCAGGGTATCTATCAGAGGGGCTGCCAGCACAAGCATTCACATCCCAGCCAGTCACCTCACCTCCAAAACCAGCAAGAGGCACAGTCCCCACCCAAAAAGTACATGCCACAAAACTGCACTGAGTGGAGGGAGCCGATCCATCAGCTTGTCCAGAGGTCCCATCCAAGTATCCCAGCAGCAGTCTGATGGAGCTCCCCACCACTAGCTCCTTACAGAGGGGAAGGAGGCAGAGCCAATCCTACCTTGTTTTTCTGAGTTACACGGCATTAGTCACACAGGCTCCTGCCCCAGGGCCCCCAGGCAAGCCTTGCCCTCGATGGTTGTTGCGTGCTCCCACTGAAACCACCAACTCTGCCAGCTCTCGACACGAACAGACAAGCACAGCTCAAAAACTCACATTCGAGCCTCCTTTAAACACCTTTCACAGAAGTACCCAGAGCTGCTCCTCCACTTAACACAGCTCTTTTTTTCCACCCCACCAGAAAAAGCATCAAGTTACTCAAATTGAGTTTCCATGGCATTAAAATCAATTAACCAGCTACACATGTCCAACTGACCCATTCCCAGTTTTCCTGATAACTGTTACCATGCAGACCACATGCACACCCCCAGAATAACCCAAAGCATCCTTAAGAAAGTCATGGACTTTGTAATAAAGCTGAAGCTTTCACCTCTGCAGAAATTCATCCTAGTTTAAAAAAAAATAAACCACAACGGATCAATTCAGGTCAATTTTTACCGAGCATAGCTTCAGAAGTCAGCTGCAGCTTGGTGTAACCACCAAGTGTTTGAGCCACAGAGCTGATGTGAGGCAGGACACAAGAGTCATCATATCACACATCCAACATGCATGCCGGGGACCTTCCAGCTGCCCGCATGCCACCTCCCAGCAGCAAGGACCTGGGGCACAGCACAACTCCTCAGCATGCAGGGAAAAGCAGCTCATTGCACTCACCAAGACACCGGTGACCACTGATAACAGATGGAAGCAATGCCCACACCTGTTTCTAAGCAGAGACAAGCTGCCAAAGCAATGAAGCAAGCCAAGCCCTTCGGCTGCACCTCCACAGAGGTCTCCTGGCCTGTGTCACAGCTCTGCTCTCCCCACCAGCTTTGCAGCACCAGGAGGAATCGCTCTGCAACGCAGTTTTGCAAGCAGACGCCTGCAGCGGAAGCAGCCTCCAGTGCACAGCCTCTCTGCTCATTTTCATGCCATTTCTTGAAATCAAACAAGAACAGCTAAATTCATTCTCTCTGAGCTCTGGCAGGATACTGGCTAACCCAATGTTTTCACTTCAGTCTGCCACTTCCAGCAGGTGGAGAATATGGAATAGAAACATTGTTTGAGTCACAAACTAAAGACCAGGAATGCATTTCCCAGGGGCAATTACCCCTCCTGCCCAGCCTCTCTGGGGATGGACCTCTCTGTCCATTCAGCTGTCCCCATGCCAGATCCAGCAGCCTGCTGTAGCTGATGTGCAGTCTCCCAAGGACTGATCTGCTTGCATATGCCACAGAAAGAGGTCAGTGGAGATCCAGCTGGCATCCATGCCCAACGCAGGAAAGCAGTAAGGGAAGAGAACCCTGTAAAATCCAGACAAAAATCTTGAAAAACTGTTTCCTTGGACATACAGGAGACTGACAAGAGTCCACTGCCAAATAGGGGCAGAGACAGCCCCTGCCCCTTCTCCCTCCTGCTCCCTCCAGTCTGCTGGAGGGAAAAGCTCTGGCTGCCATGGAGCCTCTGCCTGCCATCAGACTGAGTGCTGGCACATAAGAGGACATGATGACAAGGATTTCCATCTAGACCTTCGGATGTTCAAAGCATGGTGAGGGCAACGCTGCAGGAAAGAAAACTCCCTGAGTTCTCACAAGTCTGTAGAGGGCCAGAACAGCTGAAGGGATTTATAGACCAAGCCTGAAAGCGTACACACACTTGCTGAGCTGAGTCCACCCCTTGTATTGACACATGCATGGTGCAATTTTTTCCACAGAAACTGGATTACAGCACCCTACTTTAGGAGGTGACTAATCACATTTTAAACACATCAACTGGAAACAAGTTCAGCCCCTTCAGTGGTTAAGGTCTTATGAAGCTTATTGGTTTTCTCAGCTATACATTACATATGCTCTCTTCCCACTCCAAATTCAACTTCAAATTCCACCTGCTGTACCTCATGGCATCTTTCTCTCACAGCATGGGAAACCCTGAGCACACTCCAGCCAGATCTCTTCAGCACACAGAAATATCAAAGCACAGCCGTAAGGTCACCCCTCCGAGCCTGCTGTGGGATTTACACCGTAAGCTCAAGGCAGGCAGAGGGACAATGTACCAGGCTCTGCTCAGCCTCCAGTCATTTAGAGCATCTCTGGGAGGTCAAGCGATGGCCCTACGAGCCCTTTATGCAAGGGAGCCGAGTGGCAGGTATCTGTCCACCATAGCTACCATCAGCCTGGTCAGCTCTGCAGCAAACCTGATGGGAATGCAGCTGTGGCTCAAAAATACGGTGGGAAAGAAAAAATCCAGCGCCAGGCCATCCAGACTGTGGCAGCAACAAGGTGGCTCAACCATGCACCTAAGCCACAAGAGCCACCAAACAAATCAATGCCTTGCAGGTCAGATACAGGTCTCCCTGTGAAACTCATGCAGCAAGTCAGGGAGCAAAGCAAGTAGTGAGGCTTTGAAGTAATTTCAGTAACTTTATCTGGTTAGCATCATAAGCAGCAGCAACAGCACAAGTAACACTTCTGACCCACTTCGTTACCACCAGAGGAATGAGCACATTACATCCTTTCTGATAAGTCCCCCCAATCATATATCAACACTCTCATGATCACTTTTGACCCATGGAACCAAAGGGGGAGAGCAGAGAGAGACTGTAAGAACAAGACACCACAGAGACAATTTTTCAAGAAACTGAACTTCTAAATATGCAGGTCATTTTCCTAACTGCTCCTTTATCTACTCTGTATTGAAATGTTTGACAAGACACACAACTCACTATCAGTGCAACTTTACTCCACTCAAGTCCAATTCAGATGTCAGAGCTTTAAAAGAAGGAAAGGAGACACTCAAAAATTTTAACTTGGGGTGAGAAAACCACCCTAATAAACTAAAACTTGTGTAGTCAGCTATAATGCAAACAGGAGAATTTTTTTTTTTAAAGCAACTGCAGTAGCTCATACTGATACTGCACCCCCCCCAACATCCTGCCACCGCAGTGGTGAGTGGCACATGTGGCTCTCACATGCATATAACCCTCACTGATTAATGAACAAAACTGAAGGCAAGGGGAGGCAGGAGATTCAAAAACTCAAGACAATCTGCTTTTGATCCCGATTTCTGGTGAGTGAATTGGCCCACAGCACGTGTATGAAGAAGGCAGGCATGTCTGCACAGCCGCTGCAAAGAGAAGTAAGAGATCCAGGAACAGGCTGCAGACTTAGGCTGGCTGTCCCAGCTGCTGCTAGGTCACCAGCAAAGCACACACCTCACTTTGCTCAGTGAGCCACTCTCCCCAACACCTCTTGCAGCAGGAAGCACCGGCAAGCTGCTCAATACACCAACAAACAAGCATTTTGAGCAAGCTGGCTTTAATTCTGCTGTCAGGATGCCAGCAGGGACCCGAGTCCTAACTAAGGAGATGAGACATGTATTAATGGACACTCAGAAAAAGCTGGAGTGATGGGGGCATGTGAGGGCCTGAGCATCCCCAGCACCTGCTTCCTCTTCATGGACCTTTTTTCCCCCACCTTGGACTGGTGACAAGTAGTTTATCACAAGAAAAATCCTTCACTGAGCTCCAAAAGATGAGGCAAGTTATTTGTTTGCTTGAATTTTGGAGTACAACAGCACTGGGGCTCACTGGCACTGTGAGCTCCCACCCTGCCAGATACAACTGCTCAGCTGCTGCCTGCAGCACGGGAAGCTCCTCTGCAGAAAGCTGAATGGTGCTGGCTCCTGTGTTTGATTTCCAGGATCCAAGCCACAAGGAGAGCTAAAAATATCCCAATTAACCATTCCTTTTCAACACAAGACTTGATGACGGTGCCACAAAGGTATTATACAACTGCAAACAGGAAGATGTGATCTGCAAATCAAACTAAGAAAAGTGAGAAACCAGAAAAAAAATATTTCAAAAAGAAATCAAACTGAGAAAACAGCTGGCCAGGACAGTAAGCTCTGAATTCAAGCATGGACCAGATCGCCAAAAATGTAGAGAAGCTTGTGCTACTTGCAATTGTGGTGGCTGGCTCTGAGGTGCTTGCAAGCTTTCTGGTGTGACACACATGGGGTATATAACTTCTATTCTGTATTGATTATACACAGAGAGCTCGTTCTGGCTACAGCCCATGCAAGCTGTCTCCTGGATCAGCTGGAGGCTTAGCATGGCGCGCCATCCTGCATATCAGGAGTTAGGCAGGAAACTTTTATTCCCGGTAAAACCCATTGCAAAGAGACAGCTACACTCTGGAGCTAAGGATTTCCCTACACGAAGATTTAGCGGCAAATTTTTTTATCACCGCCCAGTCTTTGCAGTGACATGTAGACTTTAAACATCATCTGTGGGTAATACTGGAGTACATTACTCAGAGCAGTACACCCAGGAGAACCAGCAAATCCTCTCCGTTTGAGCCTGAGTCTCAGCTTTACCCTGGAATTACATTTATCTCTCTGGCACTAGGCTCTCATTAATGGAATTACCAGGCAGACTGCTTCAGACTTAACACTTGAGAGAGGCGGGCTAGGATGGCTCCGCTCCAGCCTCAGCCCGCAAAGCCGGCACTGTTTCTCCATCCTCCAGCGAGCTGCCACCCGAACGAGCCCGACCCCGTGACGAGGGCCAGGGAAACAAAAGGAACAACCCCGAACTGTCCAGGGCAATCAATATCTTTCTAGGAACATCCAGGCTTCTTGCCAGCTTTCTTCCAACCCCGATTTAGCTCTTCTGCAGTGCAGAGGGGGATGGCACGCGCAGGAGCAACCCGGCGGGATGCGGAGCCGGCAAGCGTGGCTGGAACTCGAGCAGACACTTACAGGGGACAATCTACACTGGTCCCTCTACAAATACCTCACGCTGAGGGTGCCAAAGCAAACCCACAGCTACGGAGAGCACCCACCCACCTTGAAAATCAGAGCAAGCACTCCAGTCTGAATACCTGCTTCAGAAATACCCACTGCTACTTCAGACGGGGAGGTGTATGGTAGCAAACCAGCCGAGACTGCTACCCTCAGCACACGAGAGTATCTTGCATATTCTAGAAATCTGCCTTCCACCACACAGCAGCTCTTGCAGTGCCATGCTGAGCAATCTGCGGCGTGGCATGAGCCAGCCCCTTAAAGAACCCCTGCACTACCCAGTAAAATGGACAACTGGGAGGTCCCGGGCTGCCGAAAACCAAACAGTATGCAGCAAGCAACCCTACCACAAAGCTGCACGGATAGCTCTGCAACTTCACATCTGTGGGGGCTGTTCTTCACACAGAGCAGCTGTAGGCTTCTTTCGGTGGTATATTCCCAGCCACCTGCAAGGGGACTTCTCTAATCTCAGCGTGGAGCACAAGGAGAAAACAGAGATCCACCAAAACCTGAACAATGCTTGCCCAGCATTGTTCAGGAGCACAGCTCTGCCAGAGCAAGTGGAAGACAGAAAGGGGAAAGCAAGGACAAAGTTTATTTGCAGAGCACAGACATGTCCTTCCAACAGCTTGAGCTGTCGGAGCTGAACTACTCTCCCCTGTAATTAAAATGAAGGAGAGGAAAGCACAGGAATTACTCCAGCGTGACTGTGAAGGACTGACAAGCTTTGAGTTTCAAAGTCCACCTTATCACACATTCTTTGGTGTGATTTTAATTCTAAAGAAAAGGAGAAAAGAGGTTTTGCTGTGGGAAAAGCTGCTGTACAACCCTGTTATTAAACCAAACAAGGCACAAATGAGGGAGGGCTGTGGCTGGGGTTGATGAAGCAAGGCTGGAGACAGGCCTCTGTTCCCCCTGCCCCTGCATTTGCTCTGCCAGGAGCTCCCAGCAACACGATTCAGAGGCAGAGTGCCCCGTGACAGGAAAAACACATGTAACACCCAGGCGGTGAAACCTCACATCTGAGAGCATCTATGCAAAACACAGCCTGAAACATACTTTCCAGCTCCACAGAGTCAGCTTGATACTTAGCAAAGCTGAGCTGGTGAAACGCTGTGGCCTCTATTGAAGACTAGATTCCTCAGCAGGAGATACTCTCAAGCATCTCCTTGTTTTCTCCATATCAGAAAAAAAGAAAAAAATAATAAAAAGAGAAGCCTAGGGTAAGATTATGGGGTTCTGCAGCTCAGGGTGATGTAAAAGACACAGGAGGACATGAGAAAAAAAAAAATTACACAAGTACAATTTTCTCCAGCGTGGCACCAGGGGAATAGCTAAGAAAACTACTTTCTTTTCAAAAAACCCAGTAAGGGTAAGAAGCCATCAGAATTATGAGTCAAGCTCCAAGATAAGAAATCATACTGCTAGATGGGTGCGGCTGCCTGCTTGTTTGGTCGCTGTCGGGTTTTTTCTTAAAGATAAACATGTCTTTCAGAACGTGTTTGTTGGCCAATCTTCTCTCTGATGAAAAAAAAAAAAAAAACAGAAGGAAGCTCACAACTGTGAAAACGGTAAATGAAAGACAGGAGAGTTTCCGAAGAGCTCTGAGGGCATGCTTCATTGGCCCTTTAAAGTAAGATGCAACATATCAAAAAGAACAAAAGAGAAGTAATTTTAAAATTCCGAGTATTTCAATAAAATATCATTCAGAGAAGCTATTAAGCAAACTCTGCAAGAAGCAGACCCCATTCACAGAGCCCAAAACCTGTCAAGCGAAATAAACAAAAAATGTTTTGCACCTATTTCATTTGCAAAGCTGTTGATATATAGAAGTATTTAATCAGAAATTCATAGTCTGGAGGAGGATAGCTCAGCAAATGCATCCAAAAAAGGTAACTTGTATATCAGAGGCAGAACTAAGGCAAATCCCTTAGGAAGGGTGTAAAATTGAGCAGAGAATAGTTTTGAATCCAACAGGATGATGGCTTGAACATAGCCAAGGTAGAAGTAGAAAAGTACTGCAGGAAAGCAAAGTGTAAAGCACCCAGGAAGTCGATGGAGCAAAAGCCACAGCAAGTCCCATCACTCTCACCACATTCCCTGCTGGCTCAGGGAATTGCAGTGACTTGGTGACCCCCAATCACTGCCTGCAGCCCAGTCAGCTCAGCCCAGGACTCTGCTGCTCTCCACATAGCAAGGTGTTAAGCAGCCACCACCGCGGTTATACAACAAGGTTATTTCGTAATCGCTTTGGTTCAGAAAGTATTTTGCACTGGCCATCTACGCTTTTTGGGTTTTGTCTTGTCTTACTCAAGAACATCAGAGAGGAAGAAAAGTGACTGAGCACAAGGCAAGGCATTTAGCAGAATGACAGGTTTTTAACGAAGTTCTGGTTATCAATGCTGCTGAATACAGCTTTAATGAAACATGGCAAGCCCATCAATAGCTTCGTCTTCCTCAGCATAGCGCTCACAGAGAAATGACACGATGCTCTCATCTGCTTTGCTATGCACCCCTTGATTGAGGGCACCCCCTTTTTGCGCATCCAAAACCGGCACCAAACTCCCATCTGGTCAATGCAGCTCCCCAAAAGACTCCAGCACATGCCCTCGTCTGCCATTTCCACGGGCACTTGAAGTTCCCTGCTCCAGAGCCAGCATCTCCTTCCTTGTCCAGAAGGGAAATTGTTGCCTTTAACTCTACTCCAGCTGGAGCACAAGAGCAAACGGAATGATTTCTTGAGGGAAAAGACCTCACGATTCACCACGGTGCCAGATTTCACTTCTGTGTGTGTTGTTTTCAAAGGAGACTTTGCAAGGCAAGGCGGGGAGAACCAACTGCCCGCAGCAGGTTTCCTCCTCCAGGCACTTGGGCATCCCCAGCTGCCGCAGCCACGCACAGGGACCCAGGCCGGATGTCCCAGCATGGATGGCAGCAGGTATTTGGGCAGCAGGTATTTGGGGGTTCCCCGCGCTGCCCAGCCAGGCCGAGTGTCACCCCGAGCCCCCGCGGGGCGCAGGGGATGGTGCGGGCTCTGTGTCCCGAGGGCCGTGAGGGGCTGCCGGGTAGGCGAAGCCGCCCCGAACAGTAACCGGGGTCATCCGGGCAGCTCCTGCGCCCTTCATCAGCTGGGGGGGGCCCTCGATATTTTGGAGGGCGGGGGGTGTCTGGTTGTTTCGTTCTGTTTTGACNACCTCAACGCAGCCCCGCCACGACTCAAAGGACCAGCCCAGGCCCCCGGCAGAGGCTCTGCCGGGTGTTCAGCCCCCTGCCCTGACCTCCACACGCACCGCCGCCCCACACACACACACAGCCCTGCGCATCCTGCCCCCCAAACACACAGCCCTTTGCAGCCTCCCACCATTCCCATTCCCGTTCCCGTTCCTGTTTCCATTCCCATTCCCATTTCGTTCCCATTCCCGCTCTCGGTCTCACCCCGGGGCGCATCCTCCTCTCCCGGCGCGCGCCCAGCCCGGCCCGCCGCCGAGCCTCGGCCGTCGCGCTCCCGCGCAGGCGCACTGGGAGCCCCGACCGAGACGTGTAGCGGCCGGTGGCACACGGCATCTCGCGAGAAGTCAGTATGTATGCCCTGGGCGGATAGTGCTACAGCACGGGGAATTAGCTCAAATGGTAGAGCGCTCGCTTAGCATGCGAGAGGTAGCGGGATCGATGCCCGCATTCTCCANGAGGACATGAGAAAAAAAAAAATTACACAAGTACAATTTTCTCCAGCGTGGCACCAGGGGAATAGCTAAGAAAACTACTTTCTTTTCAAAAAACCCAGTAAGGGTAAGAAGCCATCAGAATTATGAGTCAAGCTCCAAGATAAGAAATCATACTGCTAGATGGGTGCGGCTGCCTGCTTGTTTGGTCGCTGTCGGGTTTTTTCTTAAAGATAAACATGTCTTTCAAAACATGTTTGTTGGCCAATCTTCTCTCTGATGAAAAAAAAAAAAAAAACAGAAGGAAGCTCACAACTGTGAAAACGGTAAATGAAAGACAGGAGAGTTTCCGAAGAGCTCTGAGGTCATGCTTCATTGGCCCTTTAAAGTAAGATGCAACATATCAAAAAGAACAAAAGAGAAGTAACTTTAAAATTCCAAGTATTTCAATAAAATATCATTCAGAGAAGCTATTAAGCAAACTCTGCAAGAAGCAGACCCCATTCACAGAGCCCAAAACCTGTCAAGCGAAATAAACAAAAAATGTTTTGCACCTATTTCATTTGCAAAGCTGTTGATATATAGAAGTATTTAATCAGAAATTCATAGTCTGGAGGAGGATAGCTCAGCAAATGCATCCAAAAAAGGTAACTTGTATATCAGAGGCAGAACTAAGGCAAATCCCTTAGGAAGGGTGTAAAATTGAGCAGAGAATAGTTTTGAATCCAACAGGATGATGGCTTGAACATAGCCAAGGTAGAAGTAGAAAAGTACTGCAGGAAAGCAAAGTGTAAAGCACCCAGGAAGTCGATGGAGCAAAAGCCACAGCAAGTCCCATCACTCTCACCACATTCCCTGCTGGCTCAGGGAATTGCAGTGACTTGGTGACCCCCAATCACTGCCTGCAGCCCAGTCAGCTCAGCCCAGGACTCTGCTGCTCTCCACATAGCAAGGTGTTAAGCAGCCACCACCGCGGTTATACAACAAGGTTATTTCGTAATCGCTTTGGTTCAGAAAGTATTTTGCACTGGCCATCTACGCTTTTTGGGTTTTGTCTTGTCTTACTCAAGAACATCAGAGAGGAAGAAAAGTGACTGAGCACAAGGCAAGGCATTTAGCAGAATGACAGGTTTTTAACGAAGTTCTGGTTATCAATGCTGCTGAATACAGCTTTAATGAAACATGGCAAGCCCATCAATAGCTTCGTCTTCCTCAGCATAGCGCTCACAGAGAAATGACACGATGCTCTCATCTGCTTTGCTATGCACCCCTTGATTGAGGGCACCCCCTTTTTGCGCATCCAAAACCGGCACCAAACTCCCATCTGGTCAATGCAGCTCCCCAAAAGACTCCAGCACATGCCCTCGTCTGCCATTTCCACGGGCACTTGAAGTTCCCTGCTCCAGAGCCAGCATCTCCTTCCTTGTCCAGAAGGGAAATTGTTGCCTTTAACTCTACTCCAGCTGGAGCACAAGAGCAAACGGAATGATTTCTTGAGGGAAAAGACCTCACGATTCACCACGGTGCCAGATTTCACTTCTGTGTGTGTTGTTTTCAAAGGAGACTTTGCAAGGCAAGGCGGGGAGAACCAACTGCCCGCAGCAGGTTTCCTCCTCCAGGCACTTGGGCATCCCCAGCTGCCGCAGCCACGCACAGGGACCCAGGCCGGATGTCCCAGCATGGATGGCAGCAGGTATTTGGGCAGCAGGTATTTGGGGGTTCCTCGCGCTGCCCAGCCAGGCCGAGTGTCACCCCGAGCCCCCGCGGGGCGCAGGGGATGGTGCGGGCTCTGTGTCCCGAGGGCCGTGAGGGGCTGCCGGGTAGGCGAAGCCGCCCCGAACAGTAACCGGGGTCATCCGGGCAGCTCCTGCGCCCTTCATCAGCTGGGGGGGGCCCTCGATATTTTGGAGGGCGGGGGGTGTCTGGTTGTTTCGTTCTGTTTTGCCCTCAACGCAGCCCCGCCACGACTCAAAGGACCAGCCCAGGCCCCCGGCCGAGGCTCTGCCGGGTGTTCAGCCCCCTGCCCTGACCTCCACACGCACCGCCGCCCCACACACACACACAGCCCTGCGCATCCTGCCCCCCAAACACACAGCCCTTTGCAGCCTCCCACCATTCCCATTCCCGTTCCCGTTCCTGTTTCCATTCCCATTCCCATTTCGTTCCCATTCCCGCTCTCGGTCTCACCCCGGGGCGCATCCTCCTCTCCCGGCGCGCGCCCAGCCCGGCCCGCCGCCGAGCCTCGGCCGTCGCGCTCCCGCGCAGGCGCACTGGGAGCCCCGACCGAGACGTGTAGCGGCCGGTGGCACACGGCATCTCGCGAGAAGTCAGTATGTATGCCCTGGGCGGACAGGACTACAGCACGGGGAATTAGCTCAAATGGTAGAGCGCTCGCTTAGCATGCGAGAGGTAGCGGGATCGATGCCCGCATTCTCCAGCTGCTTTTCCTGCCCTTTGTTGCCAGCGTGCAGCCGGCTTCCTTTGCAAACCACAGGGTTTTACTGGTTTTACCTTTTGAAATTCCTTGTATTCTTATTTGTTTCCTCAACATTCTTAAAGACCACAGAATCACAGAATATGCCGAGTTGGAAGTGATCCACAAGGATCATCGAATCCAACTCTCGGCCCTTCATAGGACACCCCAAATGTGACACCAGGGTGAGCAGAAACCGCCTCAAGTTGTGTCATGGGAGGTTTAAATTGAATATTAGGAAAAAAATTTTCTCTGAAAGGATGGTCAGACATCGGATCGGGCTGCCCGGGTAAGTGTTGGAATCGCCATCCCTGGAAGTGTTCAAAAGGCATGTGGATGTGGCACTCTGGGCTATGGTTTAGTGATGAGCACGGTGGTGCTGGGTTAATGGATAGACACGATGATTTTGAGGTCTTTTCCAGCCTTTGTGACTCTAAGATACAAAGTGATTTTTTGGGCACAAACACCCATGAATTCTCATGGGTACTGTCATGGAGACTAGAGAGAGATGCCTCTACTGGCAGAGGACATCTACTATTCCTTTCTGCGAGAAGGCAATGGTAACATGCAAACTGAAGTCTGAAAAACAGATGAGTGTACGGTTGTTGGGGTTCTTTTAGCTTCAAGATTTCATTCTTGCCTTTTAAAGCTGATTTAAACTCATGCTTCTGAGTTCTGTAAAAACTCATTAAATAACCAGCTCTCCCTACAGTGGTCTTCAAAGTTTCAGCAACTTACTCAAATCTTCCTATGCAGCAGGATTTAACAGGAAAGTGAAATCCATTGCAGTCTCCTA
Organism: Oriolus oriolus; assembly: GCA_013400235.1. Taxonomy (NCBI): domain Eukaryota; kingdom Metazoa; phylum Chordata; class Aves; order Passeriformes; family Corvidae; genus Oriolus; species Oriolus oriolus. Next base: position 1,044,226 of record VXBT01006601.1, read on the forward strand.
TTTCATTAGCTGCTACACAGCTGGCACGAAGAGACTGTGTTATGAAATACGTTTGTGTTTCTGGTCTGGTCCTGTCATTCTCCCCTCTAGCTGTGGCCCCATCTCAACCCTCAACCCCTGCAATGTCCTGATGACCACGGGCAACTTGGGGATGAAGGAAAACCAGAGGACCAGAGAAGTCTGGTCAAACTGATGCTGCATCGCCCTCTGCAGACGGGCAGGCAAAGACTGCTGCAGGCTGAGGCAGAAGATGAAGAAAATCAGGGACGTGAGAAAAAAATCCTCTGACAATACTTTTTCTGCAGGTGTGTTGGTTGATGAACATATCTGGAAAGCTCCGTTTTCTTGGGGCTCCATTTGCGCTGGACCCACGGTGAAAGACTGTATCCACAGGGATAAAATATTACACACATACTCACAGCACTATTTCATTATAATGCTCTCCACTCCCGCCAAAAACAAAACCAGTGCAAAATTGAGAGAACAGCTTTTCTCTTACAAGAACAAGGCGACCACATCAGAACAGAAAGAATTTCCTCCCTAATGGTTTTCTTGTGGGAATCTCTAATGAGCTGCCACAGTATGGAGCATCCATATGTGTGTGTGCACGCATGCAAGTCAGGGTGAGCAATCGCCTGCATTTGCTGAAAAACCCAAACCTTGCTCAGCCACCTCGCTATCAGCTTGCTACCAGCATCTGTTTATTCACCTCCTTTTTAATTTTTTTTTTTTCCTCCTGAGGCATCCATTAAACCACGGTGCCAGGTTCTCCACTCTAGCTCCACAGATATTTTGCTCCCCAGTGCTTAATCAGCCCACTGACTCTTCAGGCACGACCCAAGTTTTGCATTTCCTCACCCTACAAAGGCTTACTTCAAGTTTGCACACAAGCTCAAGGAACAAATGGCTTCTAGCAATGGATCAAGTAGGATATAAACAAATCACTGAGTGCAACAAATGGAGCTGGGCACATGCTTACAACTTGCTGTTTTGATCTCCACAGCTGAATTTATGGAATGAATTTTCTGGTAGGGATCACATAGTCAAGTTAGCAAAAGATCTGTTACTACTCTAAGAAGTTTATTGTCTTTAATTACCATTAAGTATATGCACAGAGGCATCATGACAGCAGAGAGGACAGAACAGGAAACTGCTAGAAGGGGAAAAGGCAGAGCTTTCAGTTTACACTAATGGCCTTAATTTAAGTACTGTTTTGTAAGTTTGCTCTAGGGTTATATGCGTAAATTGAGTTTTAAAATAAAGTCATCTTAAATGATGAGACACATCTCAACTTCCTCAGATGCCAGGACACAAGACCTACACTTCATGAGCTCATGCCACCTGTGCCCAAAGGCAGCAGGGGCAAGATGGCCATCACTGTGCTCTCCCTCCCTGCTACAAAGACCAAAAGAGGGAGAGAATCTAAAACAGGAGGAGATAAATTTGAATGAACTCAGAAAGGACAATGGGAAACTGTGATAAAGAAGGGAACACAGGGCAGATGTCACTGCCAGACTCCTCAAGGAATCTTCAAGGAATCAGCCTGAGTCTGTAAAAATGACCAAATGGACACGCCTTCCATGTCAGGAGTCTTCCACTGTTTCCGTGGCAAGACATACACAGGTATTTCTCACTGGTGTTTGCTGTTGGCTTTCTCAGCCCCATTTTGTATCATTTCCTCTGGATTTGTGTGTATCTCGATGAGCAGGATGGCCTGGTCCTGCTTGCTGGGGAAAGGGCATTAGATTTTTCCCGAGATGCCTTTCGTTGTCCCCACAGTGAGGGCAGCCAAACGGATGACAGGGAGATAGAAGCACATAACCTTTTGGCACGGCTATTTGGCCTGTAAATCTAATATTTCACCAGCACAGACCAGAGTGTACTGGGTGCTTTGCCCAGGGCAGGAGGTCTACAGAAGGTCCACGTGACATGAACCTCTCTGAAACCTCTAACAAACACTAGACTTTGTCCTTTAGAGACTCCTGATATGTGCAGCACAGCAGGAACCAAGAGTAGAGAGATGCCAGTGGTGGCCGGATAGGAAATGACACCTTTGCTGTTGGGCTGAATGACAGGCATCTGACTTCAAACTGCCTGGTTGAATGGAGGATCCCTTGCCAGCATTAACTTTCTTCTTAACACTAGTGCTCTTCCTGAAAGCATCGTGCCAAGCAAGAAGGGCAGAGACGTCCTTCAGCAGCCACAGCAGCCCATCCATTTGCCGGCCAGGGTGCATCCTAGCAAGCACCAAAGCTGGGAGCTCAGGCCATCCCCAAGCTCTTGCCTGTGGTTCAGCAGGTTTCAGGTCAGACCCAGAAGCGCAAGGACTGTTCTAGCAAACTCCGTGTGGATGACCCTGTTTTCCTGAGAGAGAATGGGGAAGAGATGCACTCTCTGGCTTTCAACTCTCTTCCGGGCACTGAGGAAGGTGGGTTTTAGCTCACTGAGCTCTCCTGGTGATTGGTTCCCATCTCCTCCAGAAGAAGGATAATAAAAGCAGCTGGGGGGAAACCCTCTAGTGTTTCTCCCATGGCTCAAAGAAGGCTCTGTTTCCCAGGCCATCATTCCACCATCATCTCTGTCAGCATCTGCAGCCACAGGAGGTAAAAGAGATCTGGCTTTCTGCTTCTGGATCATTGCAGGCTATTGAAACATTAATTCATCTTCACACCATTGAGAATGGGGGAAGAAAGCAGGTTACTTCAACCCACAACTATTGTGCCATGCAGCTTGAGTGATGGCAGAGTTTTCCTTGAGGAGGAGAAGAGCCAGTGGGAATTTGAGAGGAGGAGGTATAGGAGCGGGGTCCGTGCTTGCTGCTGAGGGGCAGTTTTAGGGAGACATGACCAGGGCTGTGCCCAAGGGACCTTTCCAGGCAGTGTGAGCATTCAGCTTGTGCAGAAGCAGGGGGCTGCCTGTGCCCCAGCTCCTGCTGGGAAGTGGGATGCATAACCCCCAGGTGAGGTGACAGGTAGGCAGTAATGTGCTCAGCATCACTCCCAGGCCTGGCAAGACAGGGCTTGCCTGGAGAATGGAGAAACTATGCAAACTGCACCATCTTTATCCGCACTTTAACACTGCGGCGGCCTAATTTTCAGCTGGATCCTTCAGCAGCAACTACTCCCTTGCTCTGAGCTAAACCACGGCGAATGGCGCGAGAAGTTAAAGCTGCCTCTGTCAGCACCAGGGGCTTTTTGCGACATTTGCTTCGTCACAAGCCAGACACAATCGTGCGCACAGTGCTTGCTCCGCAAGGCCCTGAAGAGCTGCCACGGTAGGAAAAAAGCCGTCAGAGCCCAAAAGTGCTTCCCTCCCTCTAGCAGGCACCATGTGTACGACAGCAGAGGTTGCGTGGTAACGGCAGCAGGAAGGCGCCAGCTCTGCCCCACTCGCTCCCCGCACGGCACCGACAACAGCAAGGTACGTATCAGCGGCAAAACCTGGCTCTGAAACTCACCAAACTTTCCCTCCTGCTTTCCGGGGAGGAGCACGGAACCATTTTAAAGCCGTGCTTTGTAGGGAACAGCTAGTTGTGCTTAGTTGAACTGTTGTGTGAGCCAGGGTTATGGAAAGAGGGTGTTTGTGGGAAGAAAAAACTGGGGGAGATGCTGAGATTTTGGGGGTGGAGGGAGGAAGGGAGGCAAGTCGGGATGTTGCCTAGTGCCTCTCGGCACTTCAAAACCTTTCTTTGTTCTGTCTTGTGAAAATCTGAATGCGCTTTTACTGGGGCTAAAACTACGGGGAAACAATAGGGAGGGAGACAGGGAGTAGCCGGCAGGCGGAGGAGGAAGCGAGCCAAGGGATGACGAATGCCTTCCAGCCTGACCAAGCGCTGCCACCCTCGCCCCGCTTCGGGACGGATGTGCGGAACAGCCACCGGTCACTGGGGTCGGGTGGGGGCAGTGGCACGGGGAGAGCTCGGGAGGGCAACAGGCCTGGCAGCAGCACAAGCCCGAGGCGCCCATCCTCCACTGCCGTCACAGCTTCGTTCCAAACAGCTCAGGGAGAGGCCTTTGTGCCAGCGATGTGCAGCTCTCTGCTCAACGTGTTGCGCTAATGAGGGACACAGATACGAGAGCAGATGCGTGGTGGGTAGGACTGGTGACAGGGGTGGGAGCAGGGACATCCCAGGCCTTCCAAGCTGGCCCCCGTGCAGAGCTGTCTGGAAGCTGGAAGTCAGGGAGGATATTTTTGTTGTTTCCACTTTAAACAATTCCTAGTTCTGAGCTCCCTGGGGAAGTCCTGTGTCCCCTGGCCGAGACCTTGCCATGGTGCCTCAGCCCTGGGTGACCTGCATGCATTCCCATCTTGCTCCAGGTCCTGGCACACAGCAGAGGTTGCCCGCCCAGTTGGTTGGGACCCTATCTCATTTTATGTTTGGTACTCCCACCCTTTGTGCATCCCCTCATTATACGGATTTCTCCTTCTCCTGTCTTGTTTCCTGTGTATCCCAGTGCTCCTACTCCAGAGGGAAATGCAGGGAGATCAGGATGGATAGAAAAAAAAAAGGGCAATGGGAGATAGGAATAAAAGGAAAGGGAGGAAAAGAGGAGGAAAATTGAGAAGTTGGTGAGAACATGAAAAAGTGGGAAGACATAGGGTAAGGAGGAGGGATAGGAGAAAAAAGGAATGCAGACAGGTGAAAAAGGAACAAAGGATGGAATGGTGAAAGAAGGGAGAAGGAGCAAAAGGAGAGAAAAGAGGGAAGTGAGAGAAGGAAGGAAGGAAGGAAGGAAGGAAGGAAGGAAGGAAGGAAGGAAGGAAGGAAGGAAGGAAATGGGGGGAAAGAGGAGGAAAAAAGGGAAGAAAA
>VXBT01006601.1:1049119-1108881 GCA_013400235.1 Oriolus oriolus
GGGAGGGAGAAAGGAAGGAAAGAAGGGGGGGGAAGGAGGAGGAAAAAAGGGAAGAAAAAGAGGGAAGGGGAAGCACATGAAAGATAGAGGAAAGTAGAAGATGAAAAGGGAAAAAGAAAAAAAGAAGGAATTGAGGAAAACAGGGGAAGGAAGAAGATATGAAGGAAACAGATAAAGGAGAGTGGAGGGGGAAAGAAAGAAGGGAAAAGAGGGGAAAGGGGGAAAGAAGGTAGGAAAAGGGGGAGGGGGAAACAGGGAGAAGTCAGGCAAAAATTTAGAAAGGGAAAGACAAGAAGTGGGAAGGAGAGGGGAAAGGGCGTTAAGTGTCAGAGAGGGCAGGAAAAAAGGGAGAGGGGGAACAACGGAGGGAAAGGAGAAAGGAAAAGGGAGAGCAAGAGAAAAAGGGAGAAGACATGGAAAAAGGGGAGGAGGGACGGATCCTGCCCCTCCCCGCCGCTATACAAGGCGGAGTCGGGTCGGAGCCGGCGGCAGCTGCGCGGTGGCGTCGCGGCGGTAGGAGCTGGGGAGCCGGGCTGGGCTAGGCTGGGCCGGGCCGGGTTGGGCCGCAGGGGGAGTAGGGAAGGAAGGAAGCCTGGGAGGGAACGGCGCTGCCTGCGGTGCGGGAGGCGGCGGGGCGGTGAGCACCGGGGCGGGGGGGACCGAGCAGGGCCGGCAGCGGTGGCGGCTGTGCCCTGGGGCAGGACCGGGCCGCTGCCCGGGGCCCCGAACGGGATTCCCCCTGGGCTCGCAGGAGGGTGCAGAACTCGGGGCTGGGGGGAGAGCCCTTTCTCGATCCGGGGGAGGTAAAACGGGAAAGTGCCCGAGCGACGCGGGGCGGGCTGTGACGATCCGGCTGCGACTGTCCCCTCGCCTGTCGCCGCTGGCTCCCATCCCCGTCACCCCGCGACACGTGGGGCTGTGGTGCCATCCCACGGAGGCCGTGGGCCGGGATTCCCGGCAGCGCTCGCGTTGGGAAGGGAAGGGCAGAGGCTGAGCACGTCCGTGAGCTCACGATCCCGCTGGAGCCCTGTCCCGGTCCCGCCGCGGTTCCCGAGCGCTGCCCCTCCCCACTTGGGTCCCGGGTTTGTTGTGGGTGCGACCTGACGGGAGCGCTGGTACCGAGCTGGCCTCTGTGAAAAGCGGGTTTGGGGTCCCCGCGATGTTACGGCGGCGGGAGGGGACTGGGATGAGGGAAGACTGTGGCTGACTGCAGCTCACATTCCGATGGGATAGCTCAGGGATTATTTCTTTTACAAACGCCCCGTAGTCTGAGTCATGCTGGCCAAACCAGGAGACCGAGGCTGCGTTTTGTCACCTACTGCAGCGCTGCCTTTAACCCCATCCCTTGTAGACTAAGCCTAGAGATCAGCTACTGGCCCTGGCATGTTTTTGTGCACATTTATCTGGAGCCATTCTGCAAAGCGCTGTGTTTACATCACTTCAGAAATGCAGTTTGGCTGCAGAACAGAAAAAACCTCTGCTTACCAGCTTCTCTGTACTTGGATTTGCCCGACCAGAGTGACCTTTCAAACCTTGGATATCAAATTGTGGAGGAAAACTTCTCCCATCCACGCAAGTTCCACTTCTCACATACAGACACATGTCCAGCAGGATTTTTAATTTGAGGCAGTTCTCATGCTAATCTTCCTCACTCAGCCAAATTCTCTCAAAAGTACCCCAATTTTAAGTATAGCTTGACATTCCACAATGGGTCAGGTGTGCCACACTGGCAGAACTTGGTGTCTGTGTGGCTCAGCAGTGCAATAGTGAGCGAGTAGCACCAGTGCCCCTATAAAGCTCCTTCTGGTTAAGCTCCTTTGGAGGGGGAAGGGGAACATCTTATTCTCACACAAGCAGCCTTCAGATAACACGCTGTTGCCATATCTCTTCAGGATTCCTGTGCTTTTTTCCTCTCAGAGGAAGGCCTTCCCAAGTCCCAGACAAAACCATTCCAACTCTCCTGGCCTTATACTGGTGTTTGCAGGAGACTGGTTTTGGAAAAATATAATCTGTCTCCTTTGCACAGTATGACTCATGGCTGAGAGCTGGGGGGATTGAAGAACATGGTTGCTTCTCAGTCAATTAAAAAAAAAGTGGGTTTGTTTTGTTTTAATTTTCAGGTCTTATCTCAACTGTCAAAATGGAGCTTGACATCCAGTGTGAAGAGATGAGCCCATCTAGGTGGGCTGAGCTTCTGACCACAATGAAATCCTGCAAAACCATCAGGTAGTAACTAGTTGTATATCATCTCTTTTAAGTAAAAACTGTTACATTTCTCTCTTGTGCTTTTCATCTTCAGAACTGTTTGACCTGGGACTTAGAAACTGCACAGCAACAGGAATGATTCTACCTGTTTTTATCCAGAAAGTTAATTTAAAGAGGGGCTAGCCTCCCACCCTCTTGCAAAGTTTTTTCAACTACTTAAAAATATCCTTTGGTATGAAGTAATTTTGCCCTGTTTCTTGGCATGCCATAGGGCTCAGCTAGGTAAATGTGATATAAATATTTGACCACCATTTTGGTTATTCTGCCTTTCTCTCAAGAGAGAGGGAAGACATCTCTGTGTGCTTATTGGGTTGCACACTTTTTGAGTTGCAGGCTTGATGCTGTCAAGTGATTTTGGCTTTAAAAGTCAGGTACAAGCCACATGCCATCAGCTTTTAATTCTTCACGTGACCTTCAGAAATACTAGCCTTGTTTGTTGAGCAAACAATGGGAGGGAACCATCTCCTGGGGTGTAAGGTGTAGGACAGGGCCTAGAAGAGTTGCTCCTGCAGTCTTTCCCCTCTGCTGGTTGGGAATTCACACTTCATGGGATGGCATCATCCTGATGGGGCTGGAGAGGATGGGCCACACCGTGCCAGCAATGCCTCGGAGGGCACCAGACCTAGTGAGGGCAACTTCCTTTTGTAAAAGGAGCCTTTTACAGGCAAAGCTTCATGGGCCTGGCCTTGACTTCCCAAGGCCCTCTTTGTGTGGCAGAAGGCAGTGGGGTGGTTGTCTCCTGGCCAGAGGCTGGGCTGCTCCAGATGCAGTGGATGAGTGACTGCAGAAGGGATTGTTCCATGAGTGTTGAACATGAGCCTGTTGGAAGTCATGTCTCCTTGCCAGAGGGAGGGAAGGAGAAGCCTCGAAGAGCCTCAGTTTTCATACTGTTGTCTAAGGGGAAGTGGCAGGGCAACTTTTGGCACTCCTGGCTATGGCTGTGCTTGGGGCTGTATGGTTCTTCATGACCCCTTCCTTTTGCTCCATGTCTTTTCTGCCTCCCTCTACACCTCCCTGGCTGTCCTACATTCCTGATCCTTTCCTTGGCTCTCCTTTCTATTGAATTCATCCCCATCAATTTAGCAACAGCTAGAAGAACGCTGATGTCCAGGGGGAGAAGCCGCTGCTGAACTGCAAACTCAGGGTTTGTGTGCTGAGATTCCTGCTGGAGGGAGATGAGGCAAACCAGCATGAGTCACCTGCAAGAGACCAAGCTGCTGATGAGTGTGTCTGGGGCTGGCTGCAGACCCAGCGTGGCTGTTCTCAGTGCAGAACCAGTCTGACAGCGTGTAAGCTGGCAGGTGGTTTGTCAGTGTTGCTGTTTAAAGGAAGGGGCTTCCTCCAGCTGCAGGGGGATGACTTGTGCCCTCTTCTGTGCAGCACAGAGGAGGAGCAAGGCTTGTGGAGCTGCCGTCCAGCCCATCCTGGGGTGCAGCCCAGAGCACACCTTGGTTTGGGCCATGCAGGTCCTGCACATACTTATGGAGGCATCCCAGGAACTGCAGGAACATTGCCCACTCTGCTTTCACGAGCAGCCCTCCAGCCAGGGAGAGCAGAGCAACTCTGAGGACTGAAGTGCTCCTTCTCTCCCTGTCTTTCAGGTTGGATGACTGCAATCTCTCCAGCAGTAACTGCGAGGATCTCTCTTCCATCATCAGTACGAATCCATCCCTCACAGAGCTGAAGCTGAACAACAATGACCTGGGAGATGCAGGCGTTGAGCACCTGTGTAAAGGGTTGCTGACACCAAGCTGTAGCCTACAGAAGTTGTGGTAAAGCCCCACTGATTGCCTTGCTCTATCATGCTGTCACAAATGAGTGTTTTGAGGTCTCTTAAAGAATTACTGGCAAAGGCAGGCTTGATATAAAAGCGAAAGCATAACAGTTTGTTGACAAGGTTCACTCTATTACTTAATAGATGGTTAAAGCATAGAGAGAAAAAGCAAACAAAAATCTAAAGTCAGCATCCAGTGTCAACCCAAGAATTATCTAGATGGAGTCTGGGAGAGGGGGGAAGGGTCAGGATAGGAAAGGGTGAATAAAGAAGACACTCCTTTTGAGTCCCAAGGTTCAGAATCCTTGCTAAAGTGAGTCCTGGACTGGACCAACACTTTAGGCCTAAAGGTTTAAACAGCACTTAAACTTAACAGCACTTAATTACCAGCTTGGGTTAAACAATTTAACAAAGAAGTTACTATAATGCAACAAGAACTTACAGGCCTAACTTACTTACACATCTAAAGAACTTAATAACCCAGAACAACAACATTCACAGTTCATTTACTATAGCATATTCCCACCCACAACCACACAAACCTAAAGGAGTATGTACATGGTGCTCACCTGTGGAAAATTCCCCTCACATTCAGTGCAGGACTCATATCAGATGCCTTTGAGGTTGAGCCTTGCAGAGGTGGGGTGTCAGCCCAGGATCCATCATCATTTGGCAGTCCTCAGAGTGCAGCAAACTGGGGAGTTCCCTGGCTCTGAGAGGCATTTAATAGAGACACCCCACTGCATTATTGCATTACAGCATTATAGCATTAGTGGGCTTCCCTCAGCAAGCCTGGTGCAGGAGCTTTAGTCAGAGCCTGTAGCTGCTGCCCCTGCTCCTCAGAAGGCCTCAAAGAGATGCCTTCTCTGTCCAGCATCTCTTCTGCAGGGTACAGGAGTCCTCCAGCTTCTGAGGGAAATCTGGGATCTTCAGGACACTACCTTGTAAAAATCATCTGCCTTTTAGATCAGATATTAAAGTCCCTGTGCCGCCTGCAATAAGGACTCAGACAAACAGAAAGAAAGTTGACTGTGAAGCTGATTCAACTCTCTGATGGGCCTTCAAGAAATAACTGCGGTACTCTGTAGACTTAAGTAATATTTCAGAGAGTTTGCCCTAGGCTTCAGACTTCTCCAGAAGCTCAAGGAACAGCCTGGATTAGGCATTTTCAGTTCTGTAGAAATACAGTTGTCCATTTTTGGGGTTCTGGTAAGATGCCTTAGGAAATAGAAGAGCAACCAAATCCAAGTCAGACCTCCCTGCACAACACCTCTCCATTGCCACAAGTCTTGTGTGCTAACTCTATAAACACCCCATAGCAATACAAGCACAGTTCCTATGCTACTTCTCCAATCCTGAGTACTGAAGGATCAGCTTCATAGATCCTTCTTGTACTATGCCATTAAACTTCTAAATTACACCCATGGTTGGATATTTTAACTTCTGCCTACTCTGGATCACATTTCTAGAGGGGACAAGAAATGGTAAGATGCCTTTGCTTTATCTCTGGGGTCAGCCTCATGATATTTAAACCACTTCTATAAAGCAGTTGTGGGCTCCTCCTTGTAAGGTGGATCCTTATTCTGCTGGAGGTGCTGTATGAGCGATTACACTGAAGGAAGCATGCGAGCTATTGTTTGTGGCACAGGTGTAATTGATAAAATATTTTGGCACACCTGTGAAATAACAGTACTAACCTGGACAAACCACTTCCTAGAGGGGTTATGCACTGTCAGAGCCATGGTGTCCTTTCCAAGCTCCAACCACTGCAGATAACCCTCTCTGAGAAGAGCCTCTCTAATTCTAGGAGTGCATTTCCCTCACCCCTGTTGTCTCTCTCCTGCAGGCTGCAAAACTGCAATCTGACGAGTGCCAGCTGTGAGACCCTGCGCTCTGTCCTCAGTGCCCAGCCGTCCCTGACAGAGCTGCATGTAGGGGATAACAAACTGGGAACTGCTGGAGTGAAGGTGCTGTGCCAAGGGATGATGAACCCCAGCTGTAAGCTGCAGAAGCTGCAGTAAGTAGCCACTGGGCTCTTTTGGTCATCAGACAGGCCATGCTTGCCTTTCCCTTGAGACAAGCAGGAGTTTTGTTGCCAGATGTGGATTTGTTCTTGATTTACCTGAAATTGTCATGCTTATTCATGCTGTCTTGTGGATTTGGAATAGTCGGGTGTCTGTTTGTTTAGCCCTCCTGGCAGTGGTGGCTGTGAATGCAGGACCTCTCTGATGCCCAGGAAACATCAGATTCTGCTGCCCTTGGTCCTTGTTTCATGACTGAGCAGGACCAGGGTGTATTTGCAGCCCCCAGCTCCTCCCGGCCAGGCGTGGAGCTGAGGCTCATGATGGTGTTGCAGTGCACAGCTCAGCCCTGTGCTCCAAGGCTGCCTGTGCACTGCTTTAATGGAGGCCTAGTGTAAAAGCTGGTCTCACTAGGATCCCCTGGGATCCAGTTTAAGAATTAATGCTTCCTGAAATGAGCAGAGAGATGCTGTTAAAAACTCCTACTGTTATCTCTGGTTTTATGTGTTGCCTGGTCTCAACTCACATTAGCATGTTTTCTGCCCTGGCTAACACACACCAGGCCCAGCTGATTCTTGTGGTAGCAGGATGTGTTAGAAAGGTTGTTTTTTGCCTGGACTTCTTTTCTTCTTGCAGGCTGGAGTATTGTGAACTCACAGCTGATATTGTGGAAGCTCTCAATGCTGCTCTGCAAAGCAAGCCCACCCTGAAGGAGCTCAGCCTGAGCAACAACACGCTGGGAGATACAGCTGTAAAGCAGCTGTGCCAGGGCCTGGTGGAGGCAAGCTGCAACCTAGAGCTACTACAGTAAGGAAGAGCTGGTCATCTCTCATGGCAACTAGTGCTGCTGCTACTCATACCATCTATAGGACAGGAAAAATTGTCAGGAATGCTTGAAAAGTAGGCCAGATTTTTTGCTGGCTCAGATTTATGTAACTGGAAACTGCACACAAATGTCTGAGGCTTTCAGTTTTGGAGTTTTTGGCACTCCAGGTTAAACCACCACTTACTAAGAGAGACTGCTCACCTGTGTCTCAGAGTGGATGAATAGTTACCTTCAGTGGCTCTAGTTCTTAAACTGGAATTACCAGCCAGTTGAGTATATTTATTCAGAGCCCTTTTTTGCTACAAAACAAAGGTGCTGGGTTTGGCCTTGTCTCTGGGGTAAAGCCCATGAAGGGCTTTATGGGAGAAGCATGATTCATTTTATCTTGCCCCTGTGGTTCAAGAGGGCTTGTCTCAGCAGGTTCTCATATGATACTGCCAGAAGTTCCTCTTAAAAATGGTAACTGATATAAAGGGGAGGTTTGGCAAGAATGATCCTTGCATTAAAGCTTGTGAATGGCTGGGTCAAAGTGCCATGCAGCCTGATGAAATGCAAGAGCAGTGTGTTGCCTCACCCAGAGCCCCATCTTGGACACCTGTATGTTCTCTGAGCCTTGCAGGGTGTAGCAGTGCCCAGCTGAGCTGCACTGGTTTGCAGCAAGGAGCCAGCTCATAGACCCTTCCCAGCCTGAACTGGGGGTGTTGGGGTGTATCTAACACAGAGGGTCTGGAGCAGCAACTCCAACTGTGCTTTTTCCTGCAGCCTGGAGAACTGTGGCATAACCAGCGATAGCTGCATGGAGATTAGTGCTGTTCTCGGGAACAAGTCATCTCTGATGGATCTTTCTGTGGGGGACAACAAGATCGGGGACTCCGGTCTGGCTCTGCTGTGCCAGGGACTGATGCATCCTAACTGCAAAATCCAGAAGCTGTGGTAAGGGTGGGCAGAGGTTTCATAAATCCCTTCTGCAGCCTCTGAGCTGTTTAGGTTGTGCTGCTGGTTTGCTCCTAAGCGGAATGTTTCTCAGTTATCCTTTACAGTCAAAAACGTGTCTCAGCTGCAAATCAGTTAATTCCCAAAACTGGGTGGAGGACACCATGAACACGTAGGGCCACACTGAAATTGCTTGGATCAGATTCTGGGGAGAGAACAAATGGAAGTTTGTAATGGCATTGTCTTGGCTTCCAGTTGAGCTATCTGTCTACTAGAATTGCATATTTCTGTTTCTTTTTTTGTCTGTTACAAGCAGAACTTTAAGGTGCAGCAGTGGAAAGTAAGGAAGGGAGGAAGCTGTGTGGTATGATGTGTGAAAGGATACAAGAAAATGAGACAATGTAACCAGAAATTCAGAATACTAAAATTCTGTTTTCTAATCTCAGTCATTCTTGGTAGAAAATAAAATAACATTTTGTTCTTCGCTGCAGGTTATGGGACTGTGATCTCACAAGTGCTAGCTGTAAAGATCTCTCCAGACTCATCAGTACAAAGGAGACCCTCACAGAGATCAGTCTGATAGACAATAACCTGAGAGACTCAGGGATGGAAATGCTGTGTCAGGCACTCAAGGATCCCAAATCTCAACTTCAGGAGCTATGGTGAGCTGCTGTCAAGTTTCACATACCCACTGCCTTCTTTGGAGGCCTCACTGAAGAAAGATGTAAGTGAAGTAATGCCCACCCAGACAGATCCTCAGTTGTGATGGTTCCAGAAGCAACTCCTGCTGGTTGTTACTGAAAGGATTTATAGAGTTAAAAAGGGTTTTTCTAGACTTAAAGACTTAAAAAGGATTTGTGTTTCTAAACTCGTAGACACTTTGAAGATCTGCCCCATCACAGTTAGCCTGTAATAAGCAAAAGGAGACCAAGCATCACTTGCAGAGCTTTTAATCAATTGTTTTATCCTGCAACAAATGGCAGTTAAGAGACTTTTGAAGTTTGAAAGGCCTGATGGAATAGCAAAATGAATGCTGTGATCAGATATCTCAGGGTCTCCACTGGAGCTAAGCTCTCTCACTGATGAGACAAAAGAAAGCTCTAGTGACATAAACATTTCTCAGCATCCTGTGCTGTTGACTGTTACCTTTTAGGCTGGGATGGTCTCGTGTCTGGGAGAGGACATTTGTTCTTTCACTTAGAACTTGGATTTTCCTACATTGCAGATTTGGCTCCTGCCCCCCAGCTGGGTTCTTCCCCTGCCCTGGTGGCCTGGAAATCAGTGAGGTGCCTCAGGAGTGCATAGTGGAGCCAACAGTGACTGTTAGAGCAGCACACTTCATCTTTCTTTGTTCCTGTGCTTTTTGGGCAGGTGTCTTTCCTAGGTGCACACTCCACAACAGACATCCCACATACAGAGTGGGAGAGGTGCTGCCTATAAAGGACTGAGCAGACAGGCATTGAGAGGAGTACAGCGACTGCAGGAAAGCTCTGGTTCCTCTGTTCCCACTGCCTGGCCTCCTGCTAAACAAATGTAAAGAAGTGAACAGTGCCTGATAGTCTCCAGATGTCTCACCTAGATCTCATGTCACTTTTGCCTTGCAGGGTTAGGGAGTGTGGGCTCACCACTGCTTGCTGCAAGGCTGTCAGCTCTGCTCTCAGCACCAGCAAGCACCTGAAAGTACTGCACATAGGCGAGAACAAGCTGGGAGATGCAGGTGTGGAACTCCTGTGTGAAGGGCTGATGCACCCTGACTGCAACCTCCAGTCCCTATGGTAAGGTGCACTCTCAGGAGTCATCTTCTGTCTTGCTGTCTGAATTCATCCTTTGTCTTCTACTTCCATGGTCCCTATGGGTGCCAGCACAAGTGCTGGTCCAGCCTCCCTAGAAGGAGCAGGCAGCCAGCTGGAGCATCACCTCCAGCCCTGGGGTGGGATTTGCCTTCCCCATGAGCCTGTTTCCTTCCCAGCTGGGCCCAGCTCTCGGCTGTGTGATGTTCAGGGCCCCGTGCTTGTTCTCTCCGTGCCATTGGACAGAAGCCAGAGCTGTGCTCTGATGCCTGAATTCACAGTGAGTGAGTGGAGCAGCTGGGTCATGGGAGACATCAGTAAGACTTGCAAATCTGTCCCAGAAAGATATGTCTTTTGACCACTTGAAGCTACTTGGTCATCTGAGAGGCCTCAGGTGCCCTCTTTACAGAGATGGGTGCAAGTCTCAAGTATAGGAATAAAGCTTAGAGCTGATTCATGATCAATTTAAACCAAAGAGAAGATGATGCATGATGGTGAAATTGGGAATAACTTCAACGTTCCTTCTACCCCCGTAGCCACACACTCTTAAGCTTTAGGGAGGCCTTTGAGGTGTTCAGCAGCCACCATGAGGGCAGCTGTCTCTGTGGCAAGACCATGGGCAAGCCCCTGCTGATGTCTCAGACTTTTACAGGGATCTCTGGTCCATGCTGGAGACCTCCATGCCTGCTGCCCGGGTGTGGGCAGTGTTTCCTGGCGGTCTGGCTCACTGCGCTGGCCTCTCCCTCCCGTCCCTGCAGGCTGGGTAACTGTGACCTGACAGCAGGCTGCTGTGCCACCCTCGCCACTGTCATGGCCACCAAGCAGTGCCTCACCGAGCTGGATCTGAGCTACAACGCTCTGGAAGACGAAGGCATCAGGAAGATCTGTGAGGCCTTGAGGAAGCCCAGCTGCAACGTGCAGCAGTTAATGTGAGAGATGGTGGTAGCCCTGGCAGGGGTGGGAGGCTGGTGCTGGTGAGGGAGTAAGGGGTCCTGGGTAAAACGTATTTCTGGGTGCTCTCAAAGCTAGATGGGGCCCTTCCTGGTATATGACTTTCCCATAGTGGCCAGTTGTGCACCTTTCTCTTCCCTTAACAGGAGGATGCTCACTAAATCTCGCTTGCCTTTTTGTTTTGGTGTAGTTTGTATGACATTTTGTGGAGTTCTGAAGTGGATGATGAACTGAAAGCCTTGGAAGAGTCCAAGCCTGAAGTGAAGATCATTTCATGAGTGATGACTGCCTGCAGAACAACGTCAAAGCAATGTCCTCTTCTTAATCTGAACTTCTCATATGTAAAACTAATTAACTTAATAGGGAATTTTCTTGTACCAAAACCATTTATGGATTCCCTGAGTGGGTGTCTGGGGAGCTGATTGACCTTCTCTGTGTCTCTGGATGTACTAACTCTGAGACTCATGAAAGCTGCAGCATCACTATCCTTGAAATAAACAATTACTGTCTTGTAGAAGTGGGTCTCTAGCCTTTAGGAGCTCTTTAATCCTATAATCGCTTCTAATGAATTAGTTGGGCTTTAAAGAGAGCTCCTTTCCCAAGGCAAGAGAACTACCCACTGTATTGTTACTGGGCGGTGCTTTTGATAGGTCTCTGGGGAAGGCTCTCAAAAAAACCTAAATGTTTTTAATCTAAAATTGAGCTCTCCCCTGTCTTTCCCTAAAAGAGTTCTTGGAAAAGCAGTGGTGGCCAAGGCACTGGAGAAAAAAGAAATGAGCAGCTGTTCAGCTGTGTAATGTCAAAATTCATGTCCTTTGAAAAGTGATTTTCCTACAAACAAAAGATGCTGTGTGCATTTCTGCTAGTATGGGAAATTATTAAATGATTGACACGTTTGATCTGGCAAAGAGTGGTTCTACAGGAACTTTATGCTTAATTTTTCTACTTATAAAAATAAAATATATCTGTATATTTCTCCGCTAAGACCAATCTAGTTACTTGTGCACTGCAATACTACTAACACCTTGTTTTACTTGTTTGTTTTTGGTAAATCCCTAGCTGAAACATGCCAGGAGAAGATCTTAGTCAAGGCCCTAGGTCAAGAACAAGCCTAGAAGACATTTCAGTTTACAGGGGACACTGGGGTTTCATGTCCAGAGTTGTAATAAACACTTGTTCCAATGGAAAATGCAGCTGCTGCACACCTAAACCACAAAACAATGAATATAGCTTTAAAAATACAGAAGGCAAGCCTGGCATTGCCCTTGGCTGGCCTTGCAGGATGAATGCCAAAAAAATCCCATTCCTCAGTGCGTCTTCCTGGAGTGGTCACTTGGTGTTTCCTTCACTGGCAAATTCTGTATGGCACCCAAGGTGACGGTGTCCTCCAGGTTTTGCTTTCTGCTGCTCACATTCATCTTGTAGAGGCCACAGCTTTGAGGCTTTTCTTTGACCTAAAAGATTTGACCTGAGAAGTTTCTACAGCAGCCTTCACAAACCTAAAATGGTGCATGAGAAATAGCTTAGCTGTGTGTTGAGGCAGGTGTGAAGGATAGGCTTTGGTTTTTTCCTCAAGGCACGTCTCTCACAGCTGCCCAAAATGCTAAAAACCCACTCCTTTTTGCTTCGGTCTTCTCCATCAATAAAAACTTACCCATTCTAAGGGGCTCACAAATAGGCTTTTCAGTTCATGGTCTCTCCTGGACTTGGCGTGCACAGATGCCCAGATTAATTCCATGCTGGGGGAGAAGACTGGGCTCCAGAGAGTAAAGAGATGTGCAGGGAGAGCCAGAAAAATTAGGCATCTGGGAGGATGCAGAAACAGCCCTCTAAAAAGACACAGCAAATAGTATTAGAAGTGGATTTTCCCCATCCTGGCTGCCCGAGGGGGGGCACTGTTCTCTCACTGCAGCTGCAGTGCCTGGAGAACACCTCCTCTTCCTCCCCCGCAGGCAGGGTCTGCCACCAGGGCCCCGCTGGGGGCGTTCACCCTGGGACAGCCTGCTCCCACCTGGGGTGAAGCCCACGCCTGCCTTTGATCCCGAAGTGGCTTTGCATTTCCTCCAAGAACGCAGACAGAATTTGGAAAAGTCTCTGCAGCAAATGCCACGTGTCCAGCTGCCAGCCACAGCAAGGAAAACCACAAGAGCCATATTTTGCCACCTCATGAGCTCAGGGTATCTCAGGCCAGGCCAGCCTGGCAGAGCTCTACAGTTCCCCCAAGATGGGGATGAAATCTGTGCACTCAGAACCTGTGCTGTGCTTTAGGACAACGTGGAGTCCTGTGCTTGGCTCTAAAAAGCAGGTATAAATCCCAGGATCCAGGAGCAAGCCACTGTAGCAAGAGACACTTGTACTCATAAACAAGACTCAAGCAAGGATTTCTATTCCTAAAAACGTTTGTTTTGATTCATCTATTAGTTGGTCCAGCTCACTTCCTGGACAAACCTTGTCATAACTGTGAACTTCGGAGAGCTGAAAGACACAGGAATTTGCTTCTGCATTTTAAATGTGTGGGTAGGCACCATTTTAAGCTAAAGTAGTCAGGAACTGAGTCACAAACCTTTCATGTGGACTAGGTCGTAGGCTGGCAGGCAAAGCCTTACTCATACCAAGACCACAGCTGGAGCGCTCAGCAGCTCCTGGGACATTGCAGTCACATCCTGATTCTCAGGGCAAATGCTTGGACTCCCTTGCAAACAGTGGTTTGCAAGTACTGACTTTCTACCAGCAAGAGCTGCATTTCACATAATATAATGAAGCTTAAGGACAAAATTATGCAGCCAGAATAGAAGATTAAGAAATACCAGTATGACTTTCACTTTAAGCAAATACTAGAACCTTACAAAACATGCCCCAGAGATCCTAAATTCAGAGAAAACAAGTCTGTATTTTGGACCTCAGTAACAGCAACAGTGGTTTAGGGTGTAGTAAAACTTCATGTTTCTGCTAGTAGTTTCAGATTCTACAATAAATCTAATTTTGTATTCGTCACAGCATATGATCTTGAGCTGGGAGGTCACAGCATTCCAGTTAACATTGTCAGAAGCAGTTAAACAAATATTACTGTCCTCACAAACAGTTTATATCCCAACCAAACCTCCTACTTGCTTTGGAATATCAAGGCATGGCTGCCCTGGCATCCCTGACTGCTCTCTTGGTGCCTGGGCTTTTTGGGAAGGAGTTCCAGCACAAGGCTCCAGGCACCAACTTCAAATAATAGCGGTGCTACCAGCAGTTTCAGTGCTCCAGTTGAACCTGAAAGGGGAAATCAAGCCCACTGTGTTTGAAGAGTTAACCACACACAGCTCCCTGCTTTGAAAACAGCGCTTGCTATCTGAGTCACTCCCAAACCTCTGCTAAAACAGTCTAAAAGGGACTTACTTCTTGCCTGAATTCCCCTTTCACACAGATCATTGTGATTTTCAGTTATCATTTCCAATATATCTCCTCCTTTCTGTGTGCTGATTTCATCAGTCGCCCCTTCCTCCACCACACCTCCTTTTCATTTCATCTCTTTTACTAATGGGGAAAAAACATGGGAAGAATACCCAAACCACTAGGCAGGAAAGTCCCTCTCCCCATAAGGTAAGAAGAATTTTGATCTATTTTACCCATTCCCCTCCTCACAGCTGCAAATGACCCATGGACATTTCTCCTTCTGGGGCACAGCATCACAGCCCCCTCCTTACTGAGTGATGCCCACTCCTCTGGCACTCACACCATAAATGCCAGCCCGTCCAGTGCACTCCCAGCTTGGCAAGGACTTCCAAATTGGCAGCTTGATGAATATGTGAGGTTAGTCTTGCCTCCCTCAGCTAAAGCCAGCTGCATGCACCATGAGAGGAAACACATCCCCCAGCAGGAGGAAGAAACTGTGCTGGGTCAGATGACTGCACAGATGATAAGCCTTTCCAAGCTAGAGGGCGAATCGGTGGCATGTGGGATGCAGGACCGTGTGGCTGGGGGGGATGGAAACTTTAATTGGCCAATATTGTGTCAGAGCCTATCTGGTTTGCAATTATAGGCAGGTACACAGTGGGGAGGTGAATTGTTGGCGCTCCCTCAAGCCCTTGAAGATGTTCCAGAGCAAACATGCAGGAAAAGTCCTAAACCAGGCCACGCTGCCCTCAAGCTGGCGCACAGCAGCCCATAATATCCGCAGAGGGAAATAAAGTACCAGCACAGCTGTCACTTGCACAGGCACCCTACATGTAGTTCATGCAAATCCTCCCCTGCTGCTCCCCGTTTCCTGCTTCACTGGTGATTATCACATCCCAGGAACAGCCTGGTGCCATGGGGACAGCACGCAGACCCAACACTGCCCACCCCAGCCTCGTTACATCCCCTCTTGTGTTGCTTCTACCTTGTCTACCCCTCACAGAAACGCTTAGTTCAGACCCCTTATGCTTGGCAGATGATTAAAGCACCTCCTTGCTCCTGGGTACAGAAGTGCTCTGCAGGCCATATTGGGATTGTCTGGGAATTGCTGCTTGCCTCCATGACTTCTGGGTGCAGCTCAGCTGAACCAGCTCCTTGTAGCTGGGTTGGAGGTGTCACTCATCCCTCATGTGCCATAACTGCAAGCCAAGGCATGAGGCTGCACTCAGAGATAATAAGAATATAAAGCACCAAAGAGCTTGCTCTGTGTCACTTCCCAAAAAGAGGGAAAAGAAGACTGTTTTGTTCATCCTTGACTCCAGTGGGGAGTTGTTGCTTTCTACACATCAGGCTCCCAGGGGATCCATTCCCTGCTCTGTGCCACAGGATGCAAAGCAAATCTAAATTAGACAAATACAAGGCATGCAGCCCTGTCTCCTAACTACAGCAGGATCAAAGACAGCTGTAATCCCCCCGATGTGGGTTAGAGTCACCTAATGAATGCTCTGGGGAGGAAATCTGGCTGGATTTGGATCACTTGAGAGAAAGAAAGCAGAGCTTCCAAGGCTGGAGAGAGAAAATGGGACTGATCTGAGACTTCTCAGGGAAGTTCATCGAAGCCCAGGTGGGATGAGGAGTGAAAACCAGATGAGGGAGGAAGGAGAGCACTGGAGGATGGTGTTCTACATCCTTTCTCACCTCCCTCCAGAGTTCTCAGCCCTGTAATCTCCATGTAATTTAGCACCATCTTCTGAAAGAGAGAACCACTCCTGCTTTTCAGATGGCTCAGGGTTGCTAAGTGTTTCAAGCCTTCCTAGGTTCCTGGATTTTATGTCTGGCAGAACTGAAAGGGTATGGGATGGCTTTGGCACATCTGAGACTATGGATCTAGCTCCAGAAGTGTGTGCAAAGGTTAAAGAGTACTCACTGCTGGCATCAAGCTGCTACAGGATGTGTTTGTCCAAAAAAAAATCCTGCTGCTTTGGATAGAGAAAGTAGAGTTAAAACAACTGCACAGCAAAAGCAGGTGGAAAGCACATACTCCTGGCCTATACATTAATGCTGTGCCCATGAAGGGCTTGCAGAGCTGGAAGAACTTCACAAGTCAGTATGGATCGGTGTCACCAAGTCCAGCAAGGGGTTAGAATTGCCCTCCTGCAAGCCCCTCAGAGCTCAGCCTTTTCCTTCATGTCATGCCCAGTGCCTGCTGGGCCTCTTCCAGGATCTGCAAGGAAGCAGGTATGGAGCAGCTCTCATTGTGACTCTGACAGCTGGATTTTCCAAGCAGGCACCCAAAACACCAGCCCTCCCGAGTTTTGGTGGAGTTAATGGAGCAGCAGCCTCTCCACCTTGTTCCTTCTCCATGTATGCCCTGTTCTGACCTGGCTTCACCAATATTGGCTCCTGCCTTGCTGAGTGATTTCTCTCTGGTGAATGACAGTGAGTTAATGAGTTTTTTTGGAACGAGAGTGCTGCGGAGATGGAGATGTGCAAAATACACCCTACACTGCAGCTGGGGAGCAGGGGCTCACCTGCAGCCTCCGGCAAAGGACCGCAGGAGAAGCCCAAGGCCAACCATTAGGGTTTTGGAGCTGGAGTTATTGAGGACCAGAAGCCCACTATACTCCAGCTGAAAAAGAGAAATTAGCAGCCTATGAGGGAGTTCAAGCCACCTCAAAAACTGCTGGGACAGAAGCATCTCCTCTTGGCACCACAATTGTCTGTCCTACACTGGATGTTCCAAGGAAACATCCCCTCAACACATCACACAACCAGCGCTAGATGGAGTAAGTGGGTAGCATTAATTACACAATGAGCCCGAATGGGAAAACCCTATTTCCTAGGAATCCTAGAAGAAATTATGGACTGGCCAGAAGGCAGAGATTTTGAAGCAGTGCCTGAGAAGGTGACTTGAGCCCAAGAAGCACTACCATATAACGAGTTACCAGGAAATGAAAGAGGGAATGGGAGCTGAGAGAGTGTTGATAACACACCAGCATTTTGGCTACTGCTGAGCAGCGCTGTCCCTCTGATATTTCTTCCCCCCATCAAGGGGCTGGGAGTGGGCAAGATCCAGGGAGGGGACACATCCAGGCCAGCTGACCAAAAGCAACCAAAGGGATATTCCATACCATATGACATCAGCTCAGATATAAAAGCTAAGGGAGGGAGAAGGAACTGGGGGCATTTGTTTTTCTACAGTGTTTGACTTCCAGAGCAACCACACCACACGCTAAAGCCCTGCTCCCTGGGAAGTGTCTGAACATCCTTGCTGATGGGAATTAGAGATGAATGTTTCCCTTTGCTTATGTATGAGAAAACTTTTGTTTCTCTTTTTTCGCTTTACTAAACTGCCGTATCATAACCCAATAGTTCCCATCTTATTTGGCACATAGCCAAATAACAGTCCTTTTCTGGAATTCATTCTCAAAAGAGAGAGGAACCCAAGACCTCTCTAACCAAGTATGTTTGTGCATATTTTATGCACAGCATTGCACTTCCATTTCTATCCCAGTAATATCCAATCCTGCTCTTTCCCTCAAACATAAGCCCTTCCTACATTCCATTTATATCATAGTAATAGAAAATATTCCTCTTTCACTCCAGCAGAAGCTCTTCCCAGGTGTGCACCACATGTGCAACAGGGTCCAAAAATACTGGAGATGCAAAGTAGAATAGAATAACCTAGAACAGAATGGAACAAAACACAACACAAGATATTTTACACACAACATCACACTTCCATTTATATCCCAGTAATATAAAATCTTGTTCTTTCACTCCAACAGAAGCTCTTCCCACGTGTGCACCAGAGCCAGGACTGGACTAATCACAGAGATGCACAACAGGGAAGCGGGGAGATGAGCTCTTTGGGATGCAGACAAAACACACTGGAGAGGTATCACAGTGTGGGACAGGGACCCTGGTTTGTTTCTTTGTGCATAAGGGGAGCTTCAGAGCTTTTGAAGTATGAGACTGAGAGAAGTGAAAACACTGGCAGACGAATTCGTGGGGAAACTGTTGCAAAATCTCTCCTCTCACCTGATAAATAGTTTTAATTTACTTTCTTCTCCTTTACCTGTCTCCTAAATTTTCACAGAAAAAAAGCAATTGCAAACCTTTCCCATACTTTCTTCTTCCCCTATGACCAAATGGATCCAGTTTCTTCTCTCACTCCAGCCCATGTCTTGGTTACTGGATGTGGTTTCCAGTAAAATTAATTCCTCGAGTTCCCAGTGACCTTCCTGCAGCTGGCCATGGCTCACTGGGGAGGAGGAAGCCCAGGCAGGCAGCTCTGCAGTGGGGGAATAGCCAGCTCAGCAACAGGAGAGAGGAGGCAGCACTAAAATACCACCAACAGCTGCTAAGAACAAACTATTAGAGGCTATTAGAGGGCCGCAGCTGCTCCTCTCTGATTAAGAGACAAGGACAGAAGGAAAAGCATGGCAAGAGGGGGATTAAAATCTGAAAGAGCCTGTCCGTCATGGCCAGGGGTGAGGGAAGTAGCCTGTGCTTGCTCTCCCTCTTGCAGCACAGACTGGGCTGTGCATTTCATTCACTGTCTAGCCTGAGCTAACACACAGCTCCTGAGCAAGGCCATGCTCTTTCTAGCTCTTTCTTCTCACTGCCCCAACCAGGACTAGATGCTCATGGAGCCAACCTGCCAGGGGTCCTGGCTGTACCACACAACCCCTTGTGGGCCCCTTGGCTCTACTGGAAAGGCACCAGGTCTAAACACACCTTTTTTTTTTTACTACCACTCTAGGAACAGGAGAGAAGTTCAACACAACCAGACTATAAAAGATCCATATCTCTCTTTTCCTCTTGTCTTCATTTTCCCTAGATGGAGCTGTTACAAACTGAGCTGAACAAGCCATGCTCCTGCCCCATCTCCTCCTTCAACAGGACCAAGGACCTCAGCAGCATGAATTCAGGACTCCTGCCCTACTACCAGAACCAACTCACCCTTCCTTCCTGCCTTCCCATCTGGGTCCAGCGGCATCCCACATCTCCAGACTCCAGTGTGTGGTCCAGGAGGGCAAAGATGGGTGGTGAAGAACTGCAGCAGACCAGTCTTTGGGGACCACTCTGCTCTCTGCAGGATGCTTAGAGAAAAGCACCCTGAAGTGGGAAGTGAGACAGGGTGTGAGCTCAGTAGCTGAAAAGAAGGGTGCCTTGCCCAGAGAAGTGGAGATGTCTCCTTCTCTTACCCCTCTAAGGAACAGAGTGGGGCAGTCACCAGGCCTCACAGTACAGCCAGACAAGAGGCTGGCCCTTTGCAACATAAGTAAGACCCCAGTTGCCATCACCAACCAGAGGGGTCAGAAAGCCCAGAACCCCCAAAACTCTTTAGTTTTCTAATGGGTGCCCTGCCAATTTATTGGGCATTTTATTTTTGGGCTCTGCATTATTGATGTAGTGGGGGAAATCTTGATTTCCCCAAAATCTGTGTTTCATTTTTCAACCTACTATTCCCTACACACGATCTGCAGACACCATGGGCTGGCAGTAAGAAAGCGTATGAAACTGAAGGCTTTGTACTTTGAACTCCATTCCACATTATGCCATGGTGCCCAGGAGCTCAGCTGGAGGCAAAGGGAAGGGGGTCACCCAGAAAGCTGGAGTTGTACCACCAGCAAGATAAAGACAGGCTGGTACTGCAGAGCTGGTACAAGCTCACAGTTCTCCAGGTGCTAGCTAGAGGTGTAACCAGCCAAGGACTGATGGCTTTCCTGGGGCCACATAATCCTTTTCTGGTCTTAGGCATGTTTGCTCCTCCCAGGAGCAGCCAGCAATTGCTGCTCCTATAAGCACTGCTGGACTAGATGGCTTGAGGGTCTAAACCTGAATGGTAGCTCCCATGTGCTGCTACAGATATCACGTTCCTTGACAAATGTTCAGTTGAACATTATTTCAAAGCCCCTTTGATTTGGCCACTAAGTTTTCCTGGGGTAGCAAGCAGAAACCCAGGGAGCTTAGACCAGACATGGGAAATGGCCGCATGCTGGAGAAACAGCTGTGGAGGGGGGACACAAAGAGGGGACTGAGGGCTGAAGCCACACGTGAGCACATGCAGTGACAGCCCCAAGCCACCATGGAGCACATATGGGCAGCTGGCAGAGGACATGCCCTTGTGCAAGGGGATTCCAGCATTCCCAGCCCTCCACACAGCCCTGGCAAACCTTGCATGGAGGAAGGGCAGGACTCAGCAAGGTCAGAGGGGTCACGGCCTCCACACAGCCTGTTCAAGGCAGTCTGAGAAAGGGGACAGGGTGACTTAATGCCACTTGACGTTCAAGAGCGCTAGGTCATCAGCTGGGGGGGAACCATGGCAGAAGAGGTTTTTTGGGTGATACCACTGAAAAAAAGCATCTGAATTTTACTTCTTGACATGGGCCCCTTTGCTAGCATAAGAGCCCAATCCTGACTTCCCCAAAAGCTCATGGTTGTGAATGGAAACACATGAACACAGGCCCTGAAGGCGGGCAGCATCCCTTGAATGAGTTCAGCTGTGGTCCATACGGATGCACAATTAGAAGATAAAAAGACACTAAAAGGTTGATTGATTTGTCTAACCTCAAACAAAAAATGCAGCTGGGAGCTCTCTGGCACCTCAGAAAGCCATCACTATTTTTTTTCCTAGTAGCCTTCCCGGCTTGGCTTATTAGCACTTCCAAATTTGTTACAGAAAGAGTGAAAACAGAGACTTTGGGGCTACTGGAGTGAAACTGTCTTGGTGTGAGCCCTACTGTGCTTGCACAGAACAGGTTGGTAATGGGAATGTATCCCCCACCTCTCTACTCTGAGACACCAGTCAGAGGCTTTCCATGGCAGCACAGCCATCCCCAAACTGAGCATGGGCACCTCTCCTGTGCTGCAGGCACAAGGGTTGCATCTCACCTCTGAGCTCCATGCAGAAGAAATTCCTCCAGGGAAGGAAGCTGCTCCCAGCACCCAGCACTGGCAGGGCAAGAACCTGGCAGCACCAAGGGGATTGTGGCTGTAGGGCCCTGCCCTGTCTCCATGTCCAAGGAAACACTGGTGTGAGACACATCAGACCCCAGCCTATCTCACACCATCCTCCTGCTGCAGGAACCTGTGATGGATCCTCAGGGAGGGCTGAAGCTGGATCTGCTTCTCCACCCTTCTTCTCCCTACTCCAGCTGGATCTAACGGCTCAAATGTTTTCTGTACCCTGAAGCAGGGAGTTTAATATACCTGATGACATTTTTACTGCCATTAATTTTAATGAATCCTGATATTCTTGCTGTCCATATCTCTTTAGTCTTTCTCTGAATCTTGATGTATTTTTGCCCTTGGGAATTTCTGAGGCATGCTCATTGCATGTCACAAGGGAGAATAAATTAAAGAAAAATAGATTTTCACAGCTTAAAATCTCCTTTCACCTGTTTCACTGTCATGATGTGATAAGAGAGACCCATTTATCATTTCCTCTACTCCCAGCCTGTCTTGTGACTGATTTCCCAGGCTTTCAAAGTGGCAGATTCCCTCATAAAAGAACCATCCTCTGACTTGCCTGCAGGCAGGTGTGGGTTGGAACTCCAGCTTTCCTTTGTTTTGCATTTTTTCTTAGTAGCACTGCTTAAAAATCCTGCCACTATGCCCTAGTCACAAGACATGTAAGGCTTCACCTTTCAAGAAATCTGTTAAATGTGTGGATGGGTTTTGCATAGAGTATCACAAAAATAAAAAAGTAAGGTCACAGAGGCTTACCTTGGTGTGGAAAGCAAGTGAAAGGAGGCCAGTAGAAAAGAGGGAGGGAGAGGTGCTGAGTTGAAATGGGTGACCCTGCAGCCATGCCCATCTTTGCATCTGGAATCTCGTGTTTGCTTGCCCTACAGAATGTCTTTGGGTGGCAGTACAGGCCTGGCTCCCTGGTCCTGTGCAGGCAGGAAGGAGGAAGCTCGGAGGAGGAAGATCGGAGGAAGGCTGTGATGCACTGCAGGCTGGAGGGGATGTGTGAGCTCGGATGGGGTGTTCCCAGAGGCCAGTGTCCAGCTCTCTGGAGTTGGGCTGAAGTGTTCCCAGAGGCCAGTGTCCAGCTCTCCGCAGTGCAAAGCCCAGTCAGGGCTATAGCAGCAGGTGACAGCTCAGGGCTGCTTGCAGGAGGTTGGCTTCTGGGCGGCGGAAGTTCTCCAGGTAAACAGGATTTTAGAGCTGCAAGGAGAAAACAGAAAGGAAGAACTCTTTTTGTCATCCCCTGTCTGCCCCTTCCTGCAGAGGCCAAACATAATTTGGTTGTCTTTGGGGTCTTCCTCCTTTCACCCGTGACCATTTTCAGCCCTTCCAGGCTTCAGTCTCTGAAGCTGTCCACACACACCAGCAGCAGCAGCACTCCTTGATGTCTGTCGCCCTGGCTGCTACCCTGGGGCAGAGGCTTTCTCTGGCCTCTCTGAGGATGTACCATTGTCTGAGTGTACAGACAAATTTAGGAGAAGACACTCTGGAATGAGTCGTGTCCTCCACAAAGGTTCCAACAAATCCCTTTCCACCAACAGGAAATGAATACTAATGGATGAAAGTGAAAAAAAAAAAAAAAACCAAACCAACAGTTTATTAACAATCAGAATGCCCACAAGGCAAGGGGGAAAGAGTAAATAAATGCTAGATATTAAAGTGTCAGACCTTACCCCCCGACACACACCGGAACAATTCCCCAAAATGCCAGGGAAAATACCTGCTGATGATGTGACACGCGGTACAAGACAGCGCCGGCGTCTCTCTCAGGGAAAAAAACCCAAACAAACAAGAGCTTCACGCAGCAGTTCGGGCAACACATGAAAACCCGGTGACTCTGTGGCGTCGACCTCCTCCCCACGGCAGAGGAAGCGGCTGGGCTGCAGCCTCTTGCTTTGCTTTCTCTCCCTGGCGCGGCTTCCCGAGGTTTGGGGCCGGCACGGAGCGGCCCCTCTCCCGCCGGTCCTGTTTCTCTGGCCTCGGACTAACAAGCTGTGCAATTCACCTCAAAGATAGCTGAAGGATTGCTGCTGCAGCTTCTCCAAGGCCAGGGAAGGGAAAAACTTCATGCCTGGGCTAACAGCACCAAGCTAGCCAAGCAAAACCAGGCTGCACGGCAGCTGGGGCGTGAGGCTTTGGAAAAGCCCGCCAAAGGGCCCAGAGCTCCCCCCGCCCGGCCACACACCTTAAAGATACGACAACCATTTTGGGCATAAAGCGGAGGAACATGGAACAGATTATCATCATAAATCACCCCAAGACAACCACTTGCTCAGGTCTACTACAGTGGACAATTTTTCTCTCCCAGACACAATGTATTAAATTGCACTTGAAGTTCACCAGGCCTGTTGCTGTGCTGCCTTCATATGAGCCTGAATGGACAACAGGTATGATTCTAGATGCAGCCAGGTAATGCTGAGCTGAGGGAGAAAATAGAGGCTTATAACTAAATATACAGTATTTCTATATTAATATATATTACTACTATGTGTCTATAAAAAGTATTTCAATAAATACGTACAGAAGTACAGACAGTTAGGCAAATAGCTCTGTAAAACCTGCCGGAAAAATATCACTGTAGCAAAGTACTATCAAACCACAGAGCCATAACTTTCCTTTCTTCCTCATGCAGATTTCCCTATCTCAAGGCAAAGGTGTGGAGAAGCAGCCAGCTTCTGGCTCACAGGTGAACACACTGCTCAGGAGACTGTTATTCCACCCTCAATATAATGAGTCAGTGTGTTTGTACAGTTAAACTATTAAGATAATTTTACTCCTCAAAGTCTCAAAGCTTCCATAATTAGCCTCTGGCAATTTTAGGTTTGGAGCTGTTAACATGAATTGGAGGTTCATTCCTGGACAATTACCTGTCCTGGCTGTTGGCTGTGTTCAACTGGTTTGGGGGTGCTTTGGATAGCTCTGACAGTGAACTGCAGGCTCAAGTCTTCACACAGTTTCTCCTGCCTACCTGTAGCAACTACAGGCAATGATGTTCTTGGGATTATAAAGCAGAATGCTCTACTGAAGTAGCAAAAAACGTTTTGGTGATCCACTAGAGTCCCAGGAAACACACAGGGACTGGGAACTGTCTGAAAGCAGCACAGAAGAGACATGAAGGCTTTCCTGTTTGGTCTGGGTGGCTTCAGCAAGAGGCTTTAATTATCTGGGATTATTCCTTGTATTTTCCAGGGTTTGTGCTTCCGTTTCCAAGCTTGGCTTTGTAGTGCCAGGCTCTCATGCAGGTACCAGCAGATTTGCATGAGCTCAATGCGCAGCTTCTTTGCTGGAGCTGTGAGCAGTTTTGGTGACAGAGGCAGGATCTGGCCCCAAGGGCTCAGTGCAAGTTCAGCCTGGGACCAGCAGAAGCCCTCAGCATCACCAGGGTTTCTCTCCACAGACTTCATGCAGTGCAGTGAAGACAAGCTCTCCCCTACAAACGGCTGGGAGGGAGGGGCTGAAGAAGGGGGATTTCTCACCTTGAGCTCCTGTGGTTACCTGAGGGACAAAAGTGTCACACACTTAGCTTTTCTCTTAAAACCAGGCCGGAAGGCACCTTGTTTATTTAATGTTTATGTAGCCCTGGCAAAGCACCATGTAAGTGGACTTGAAGCAGCATGTCCAGTTCAAGCACACCTGAACACCAAAGTTCTCAGATCCCTTTTGTTCTACACTCATGTTAGACCTCCTCAGACTATGGCAAATCTGAGATTGATCTCTGGAGACAAATTTTGGGGTCAAACCAGTTCAGCATTTAGTTACAAGTCCCCTAAGCCACAGTTTCCAGTGCTATGCAGCCATTCAGGGAACTCTGAAGGCAGCCAGTATGTGTCACTGAACACTTTGAGAGCTCTGGCATTCAAGACTTGGTCCCAGCCAGGAGAGTCTTCAAACAGGGCTTGGCTCATAGAAACAAAATGGTTATGGATTTGCCCCATTGAACACCACCTTCCTACAGCTGCTGGCCAGGAAAAATCATTTCAGAGGTGCTGGCAGCCAGCCCGGGCACATGGATGCAGGATTGTGCAGCCTTTGATCGGCTCAGCTTGTTAATCTGCCCACACGTGCCATGTGTCCCCTCCCCAGGAGGTCCCAGCTGCCTTGGTGCCTGGCAAACCTCCCATGTCCACCCTTCCCTCCCTCCTTCTCTCTAAGCACCTGCTTTCCATGGCAAGGGAGGGAGTGGAGCCCTGGCTCTCCCCTTCCCTGCCAGCCCAGTCATTGTGCAGTGCAAGTCCTGCTCTCCAGTCATGTCTCCTCAGCTGAAAGGAAGAGACAAAAGGGAGCTGCCGAGATCATGAGCTGTGCATCAAGCCCAGGCATCTCCCCCACCATTCCCATGCTCTCCGTACTGGTGGGCCTTTGGCAGCCCTCCCACCATGACCCTAAAGGCATTCCTGACTGTGCTTCTCATGCCCCATACGGGCCCTTCAGGTAAACAAAAGCCACCCAAAATCTCTGCCAAATGCGAGTCCTCCTTCCCCTGCCTGCAGCAGCCAGGCTGGCAGCTCCCTGCCTGTGCCCCGCTGGGGTCCCTCCTCCTGGCCTGTGCAGCTGTCCTTGGGGACACTGGCAGCTGCTGGGGTGGGGAGGGGGGATCTTTCAAAGGGCCAGTTTTTGATGGGCTGTCATGGGAAGGAGTCAGAAATGCTGAGACTCGCCCTGCTTGCCTGCCTGTGTACCCTCAGCTACCCTCCCTGGCAGGGGGGGGCATCTTCAGGAGCAGGGGAAACCTTGAGGACCAAGCCAGATCTGGATTGTGTTTCTCCCTTGCTGTTGACTTGCAAAATCAAATCTAGGGTGATTCTAACGCTCCTGGATGAGCATCATGACAGGGATGGTACAGTGGTGTTTGCTGGTGAGGTAAAACAGCCCACCTTCCAGTCCCCAGCCTTCCCCCACCATCCCTGTGTGCCAGTGGCTGCTGCTGGGAAAACCAGTGATGCATCTTCTCTGGAAATAACAAGCATGTGATTGTTCCTAATCCGACCTAGCCAAAGCAGTCCTGATAAGAACAATCCCTCATCAGGAGTGTTCTGATGACCTTGGACAGAAGCTGCTGTCCCTGCCAGCCATTCCCAGCTGCACCAATACTCCTTCAGAAATATTTCCTATGAATACAGCACCCTACTCCTCCAGAAATGCCAAGGATCTTGCCCAAACTTTGCCTTTGACACACAGGGCCTAATGCTGGGCAACATCTCCTACTCAAACTGGAGTCCCAGAGCAAGAGTAAACCATCACATCCAGTGAGAGGTCAAAAAGAGGGAGTCAGGAAGCACCCCTAGCTGTGCCTGCCCCCACCCAACTGTGTCCCCCCATACACCACTCACACTCTGCATGGGGATATGATCCCTCTGGGAGCTTCTCTGTGTATTTTAAGATTCTTTCTGTGCTTGCCGGGACAGAAGTAGTGTGTGCTTGGGATAGCTCTGTGTCTGCTTCCTCGTGTGATGTCACACCACTGCCATATGGTCCTCACCCAGTCCCATCAGGCGGTGGCAGCCCACAGCCCCACCCACGCAAGCAAAGCACGGGGTTGTACGGAAAGCCAGCAGTCAGAATTTGTGCTTCCTTCCCCCTGTATTTACCCCACAGAAACAAAATGCAAATATGTGTTTAAAAAAACAAACTGCAGGGAGCTGGCAGGGGACCAGGTGTCATGTCTGTGTCACTGTGTCAGCTCTTGCAGGGCCTACGGCAGCATCACCAAGACAACAACCTTTCAAAGGAGGAGCAGTCGGTTCCCCTGGAGAACAGAGCAGCAGCCTGACCCGGCAGCCGCCAAGGTCTGCTTGGCTCTAGATAAGCATCTGCTTCCCCGCACAGCACTTATCTCCTTTTCCAAGGCTCTCATCACTGAAGCTAAGAGGCTTCATGACTGATTTACCTTTTCCAACAAACTAGCTGGGAGGTGAATATAATTTCATGCCAGAGATAAGGGCACATTGATTGAACTCACCTAGAAAGCCTGTTAAAAAGAAGGAAGAGAATTTAAACCTGTGGAGCCCTGGTACTGCTCATTAGCTACAGGCAGAGGCTTTACTCCATGTGGGAGTGCAGCTGATTCCCCTAGAAACCATTTCTCACCAAAGACCCTGTTAGGAAACCATTTTATCCAACCACCCTGTGGCTGGGGCAGAAATGAGAAGATGAAAGGTGCTACCTGGTAGAAGCATAACATTTCCAATCCTGGGTTAAAATGAGGGTTTTTTTTAAAAAAAACAGGAGGCTGGGAAAGTGGAGGGGGTATAAAAGGTATCCCTTTAGAGAAATAGAAGTCTGAGTTCCTTATGCCTCTGGGATTTGGCACATGGATCAAAGTCAGTGTGTTTGGCCCACCTTGCTTAGTCTGTAGCCCTGTCTCCCTGCACACCTGCCTGTGTTGAAGCTGAGGAGAGCCGAGGCTCAGCTTTTCCTTGAGGACCCACTGGTGCCCCACTGTGAGCATCCCCAGCGAGCTGAGCCTGGCTTTCTGCCCCGCTGTGAGCATCCCCAGCGAGCTGAGCCTGGCTTTCTGCCCCAGCAGACGTGAAGATCTCACCCTCGCTCCCGGCAGCTTCCTCTTCCTGCCGATGCAGGGGAAGCCCAGCACCCCGACTGCTGGCACCCCTCCAGACACCCGTGCTGGCACTGCCTGGCTGCAGCGAGCACGGTGGAGCTCAGACAAGAAGTGGAACATATCCTCTGGCCCAAGGGAAGGAATTCCTGAATGAAATGCAAGCACCATTCAGCTTCTGGCTCAAACAATATCTTGCTGTGGTCCCGATGGGGATAACAACGTGGCAGGGAAAACTACACCGGGAAAAAGGCACGTGTTGAGGTTGAGGCAGGGAGAGGAAGGAGCAGTGTAAGCAAAAGGAGGAAATGCTATGGTGAGCCAAATGAGACTGCAGGGAGAGGTCTTCTTCATGTTCCAGGGATCTGGCCAAGCACAGACTTCACTTCTGTTCTTTGAAGAGAGATAAAGACACTGGTTCACTCAGCCCAGGGCCCAAAAGAGCTTTGGGAACAAACCCTTCTGTTGCCCTCTCCTGGAACCAGCTCTGCTCCTACAGGGAAGGTTTGCCATCCAAAGACAGCTGGGCAAGAGTGAGAGAAAAAAATTAAATCTGTTGAGTGTTTTTTGGTGCCCCAGCAGTTGAAGACCCCATCTGACATCTTAAAGGCACCTAATTTGTCCTGAAGTTTGACTACATCCAGGAAAACTCAAGCCTCACCAGAGTGGCATGTTTGGGCATCTGACTGCATGTTGAATTTCCCTTATTCTCACTCAAAAGAAGCCTGCAAATGTTTATTGCAGCCTTATTTTCAAGGGTAGCAATTGAAAAGGTGGGGTTTTTTTTTTTAGTAAAACAAGACTGGTGGTTGGAAATGCTCACATTTCAGTGAGCATTGAAAAGTATTAATAAGAGGAGTCCTGAAACAAATTCAGGTGGTACAGACTGCAGCATGCCCTGTGTGCACACAGGGCTTAGAAATAGAAATTTTTAGAAATAGCTACGGTGCTGGTGCCCCAGACTGTTTGTCGCCCAATTCATGCAATAGTTTATCTTTGTTTACTTAAGATTAGGCCCTATCACCGCAGTCTCCAGGTTGTTTAGTAGGGAAATGGTACATTTGTGCCTTTTTATAAGGCTTTCTGCATGGGGACTCAGGGGTGTTCAGGGCTGACATTTTGGAGATGTCCCTCTCACCATCCTTGTCACTTCCATAGCCCTGTTTTGTACTGACCCATTTTCCTAAGTGATGCATTGTGGAGATTTGAGAAAATACCCTCAGCATGCAGTCTGAAAACTTGCTACTCTCACTCAGTGGAAGTGAAACAGTTCCTTCCCTAAGAGAAGTAGAGACTTACATTTTTGGGTCAAAACCACACTAAACATGTGCCTTCTGGGGAATGTCCTTGACATCTGTTTTTAAACGTGTGTTAATGAACAAACCAGTGCCTCCAAGCAGAGTCACGGCTCCCAGAGGAACATCTTAATCATTAACCATAAAACATGCTATTTCCCTGCAGCTCAGAAAGCAGGGGTTTAGATGGAGATCTCGTTAAGGGCCATCAGGAAACATCCCAGCTCCAGTGCCTGGGAGGGCACTGAGCAGGGACCACGCACAGCCCACGGTGCATTATTGCTTACATCGACTGAAGATGTTCCCCCCCAGTTACTGATCTACAGCAAGCACAGCACTGAACTCCAATATACATCCCAGGAGGACTTTAGTTTGGTCTCTTTACAACTTAAAAACGGGTTTCTCCCCTGGATTCCTCTTATCGTCCCATTTTAATCAAAAGCATCCAGACATTGCTGAGCTGGTCTTAAGTTCAGGTGGTTTTCAGATCTGCCCCCTAGCATGCAGGAGGGAGGGTTCAGGTCAACCCCAAAATGAACAACTAGGCTCACAAAAACTCACGAAGTTTTTAATCCAGGCATCCCCAAGCTAATTTGTTGGTGGGATTTTTTTTTTGTTTCTGAGTTTGTTTTTGTTACGTAGTCGGACGTTCCGATGGCCTTGTGCGAGTGCAGGGAAGTTGCACTGTGTGAAACAAGTGAAACCCGAGATGGGACCTTGGAAGGCAGAGTTTGCTTTGATTTTCTTAAGGCTGAGGACAGGGGAGCCAGTGAGAGCTGGAGGCACAGAAGTCACGCTGGTGGTTTGCCTTGCAAGGACACTGCCCCAGGGGCTGATTGCCCCCCTTTGTCAGCCTGGCGTCTTTATCAGCTGCCCCACAAACACTCTGACTCCAGTCGGTCACGCTCACTCCACAAACAGAGTATTTGCTTTCAAATACTGAAGCCAAAATCAGTTGCTGCAAAGGACATTCAGGTACCGAATGGCCTGGAAAGAGAGGGTTGGTCTCTTTTAATGTCTGTGTGTACACAGGACACATCAAGCCAGCTCTGTAAACAAAGTGGTGCCATCAGCTGAAAGTTCCCAGGGATTCCAGCAACAGGAGGGGGAAACTGGCATGGAAAAAGAAAAAGCAAAGTCTGCAGCCATCGCCAGGCACACGGGAGCTAAAGGAAAACCAGATTCCAGTTACTGGGCCAAAAATGTTCTCTGTCTTATATCGTGTTTACAAGAGCTTGTGCAGTCCTTTCCCTATACCTTAATGCAGCATCCAAATAACTTTGTCGTAGAAAGAGGAGACAGGCTGAACAGCTTTTCAGTAACTCAGCAGTGCTTGCATTGTTCACAGAAATCTTGATCTAATAAAAATATGGATGCATTGATAACAAGGGCAGCGATCAGTCCTCTGCCCTGTATTGGTGGCAGGTAACAGTTAAGCCAAGAAATCTATAATTTAGCTAGGGCTTAAGGAGAAAGCACTATTAAAATAACCTTTCCCCTTCTGCGTGACATCCTCATCTTCTGTGGTGGGATTAGAAATCCTACACAAAGGGCAGTTGGCCTTTGCATCAACTGCCTGCTCCTGTTTCTTCAGGGAGCCCCTCATTCTTCAGGGAGGATGCAGGGAAGACCAGTGAGTTCACTCTCAGTGACCTGAAAGCTATTGAGAACTGTAGGCGGAGCTTATGACGAAAGCTTCCCCTGGGGAAGGATCAGAGTCAGGATAGGCAAAGTTATGTTGCAATTCCTGGGACAAAAATGTGCAAATAAACTATTGACCTACTGAACTCAAGCTACAAGAAGAGGATAAACCAAGTAGGAACACTGATCTCCACTAGACCCTGAGTCCCGCTCCCTCAGGTCAGGTTCTGGTGAGCACCACTTAGAGCTTTAAAGTAGCTTCTTTAAGCGTCATCATCTACTGTGGTTTTAGCTGGAAGCATACTAAGATGCACAGGATCATCTCCATGTTGACCCAGCAGAGATGAGCTTTTAAAGCCCTATTTCCTACATCTCCTGCCCAGTGCCTTTGCCTTTGTGCTTCTTGAGCCAAACACATCATCCCATTACACTTCTCAGAGGTCAGCAAGCTTGTACTCACAGAGCATCCAGTTTTGCCAGAGCCCTTGCAGTGATGCAATACCAGCAGCTCTCCAAAACAAAGCTCACTTGATGGATGCACGAGGCCAGCCTTACGCTGTTCTACCACTGAAGCAACCCATGACACACAAATACTGCAGTAAGGTTAGTCCTAGAGCAAGATATTCTGTGAGAACAGAAAGTAATCACCTTAAAGATTTTGTCAGATCCCTGCCAAGATTTCTGGCTCATTGCACTGTTCAGTGGTGACTTAGACTTGACATGAGGAGTCCAAAACTTGACAGAAGAACATAAGGTCCTCAAGGTAGTGTGAACCTGCTTGCTGTCCCAAAGGCAGGAGTGCTAAAATGGGTCTGATACAAACTGGAAGAGTCTGACTGAAAAAGCTGTATCCAGAGACTTAATTTATAGCTGAATTCTGAAAGCCCAGGTCTCTCCCACAGATGAAGATAAAAGTGAAACATTACCAGGAAGTCTAGATTCTGAGACAGAAACTCTTTGCAACTATAAATATTTCAGTGGGAGACTGTAGTTTTTTTAGTTCTCTGGATGCTGTATTATCACATTGAGCAGCAAGTGAAAGCAAGAGGCCTACTTTGGGTGCTGAAGAGAGTGGGAATGCTGGCATCCCCTTCCTCAGGGCATTCCTGCCTGCAGGAACTTTGCTGGACATCCTCACTCCAGCATCCAGGTTCATTTGAAGCCGCTCTCTTCTGTCAGCAGCTCTCGCACAGTGCCAGGCTGACAGCCTGGGAGGCTGTGAGCCATGAAGCAGCCAGGCAAAGGCAGAAGCAATGTGAGCTGGAGATCAGGAAGCCCCTTCCCTGGAAGATCCATGCTTCTGTGTTGCCACTTTGCTCTGGCACTGAGCATCAACTCACGGTGCCCTGGAGGGGCCCATGGCAGAGCAAGGCCCTGAGGGTGCCCAGTGAGAACCAGTGACTTGTGCAACAAGGGCATTTTAAAGATGCTATTTACATCCTCTCCAGTTTTGTCTTCCTTTTCCATCCCTTCCTCTTTTTTTTGTCTTTACTTTCTTGTGAAGTGAGAACACAAATTGTGACACCAACTGTGGTTTCATATGTAACACAGCTGGAGCATTCAGCCATGGAAACTTCTGCTTAAGTATGACTTACTAGTTCTTATTTTGTCTTCTTTTGATGAAACTGAACAGTAGAAGGGATCATAACTATGAGATCCACTTGGTCCTCAGAAAGCATCACTACCCGTCAGTTACTCAATGCTTTTGTAGGTGTAAAAATACCTTTAATGTTTTATAAAAGCCTGCATATTTCTAATTAAACCTAGCAAAAGTATAGAAAAAGTCAAAACTAGTTGGCAGAGGTCAGAAAGGAAAATAAATTAAGACATTAGGCAAAACTTCCATTTTACTTTAGGTTGCTCATGCTTTCAGACTGGAGTGAAAAGACCTCAGAGAATTTCAAAAACCTGAAGTTTGTGTCCTTGAGGCTTCATCCAAAACATAATTAAATGTAAATAAATTATGATTAAAAAATGAAAAAATGATTCATCTTATTTCTAAAGGCAAACCAGTATTTTTCCAAACAACTCTAATGAGGGATTTGTGAAATAACCATTTGTTTTTGCAGCTGTAGCCTTCTAATTAGACTTTCATTCTAAGGTGAATTTTTAAACCCTACAGACCTGAGACATCACACACAATCCTCTATAATCTCTTCCTGAGGAAATGATTGTATTATTTAGTGTTCTTTGTGTAGGGTAATTACAGCAGGCTTCTTTCCTCCTTTTCCATTCCTTGTTCTCTTTGTGTACATTTGCAGTGGGTTCCT
Source organism: Oriolus oriolus (assembly GCA_013400235.1). Lineage (NCBI taxonomy): Eukaryota > Metazoa > Chordata > Aves > Passeriformes > Corvidae > Oriolus > Oriolus oriolus. The sequence continues at coordinate 1,081,801 of VXBT01006601.1, forward strand.
AGGGCCACAGTCTCTGCTGACTTCCAGTGTATTATTCTTCAGTGAGATGTAGCAAGAAGACAGGGACATAGGCTTGGAGGGGTTATTCAGCATGGAAGATTTGGGCTTTTAACACAGAAACTGCAATGCCCTTTGCCTTCAATACACATATCGAGACAAACACAGCATAGCAGCTGCCTCACAGGCTACTGTAGGAGGAAGTGCAACAGCAGGGAGAAAAAAGCACGTGCAGAGGAAACTCTGAGAGTTTCCAGATGGCAGACTCCAGAGCAGAGGTCAGCAAATGTTTGAGATGATTGCAGGCAGTGCTTTTCCTCAGCCCATCCAAAGGCTGAGTGTCCTGCTGGGGAGATCTCTGTCTCGAGACAGGACACAGGCAACTGGTAATGCTTCAACTCTGTTCAAGGCTGTACCTTTTGGTCTGCTCTATTTCTCACTTGGTGGGGTTTCTCATGAATAGCCTCACAAAATGTCAGAGCTCTTTAGAGAGCAGTTGCCAGCCCTGACTTTAAAGGACCTTCAAAGTTGTGGGCTTTGAAAATTAGGAAGGATGGCAGATTCTCAAGGCATATTTTATTTACATTAGAAAGGAGCAGTGAGTAAAAGTAACATTCCCTAGGACAGGCAGCAAAGGCAGCATCTGTAAGGCTTTCTGAGAAGATATTTAGTCCAGCATACTGGGCTGGAATTCAAGTGCTACGTGCTGTTCCTGGCTCTGCCAGAGCCTGCCTGTGACCTGAAACAAACCCCCTCACCTCTGCTTGCTCTCCTGCCTTTTCTAGCACCACTCCTCAGTGCCTATACCACATCTCAAACAGCTTCTGGTCAGGATGTTTTCTCCAAAGGCAGGACTCAGTGTATTCATGCAAGGCAGACTGGACTGCATTCAGACTTTATTGGCTAATCCCTGTTTAATGAAAGTGGTAAGAAGTCGTGTATATATACACACACAGAGCCTTGTTTGCGCATTACAACACAATAGCACTTAATGCTGAGGCAATAGGAGCTCTGCACACTTTGAAAATGAAAAGCCATAAAAAGTGGATCTTGCATTAGGAAAAAAACAAGTAGCCTGTCTTTTTAGTGATCAGCTTTGTTGCTTGGGTACCAAGTACAGAAGCTCCTTTTTGCCTCTTGCCAGGAGCCTGTAAGAGTATGCTGTATTTTATTTCAGTCCAGAGCCATTATGGCCATTTATCCATCTCCACAGAAGTGCTCCATTTGCTGCTTCACATAGACCCAGGCTGGCATCAGGGACAGTCCTCCCTGCCTGGTGAGGGAACTCACCCAAGGCTGCCTCAAAGATCTTTCAAGGGAGGATTTGAATTCTCAAAAGCCTTATTGTCTCGGTAAGGCGCAGAAAACAGCGATCCTTCATCTACCTGCCTTTCTGTAAGCCACTGAAGGAATGCAAGACTGTGCTGCCCAGCAGCTGCTGGCTGTATCAAATGGGATAGCTGAACTGGGGTGGAGTAACAGCAGCAGAGACTGCTAGACTTGTGATTTTACCAACTTGGAAAAGCTGTGATGACTTGCTGATGCAGTCTGCAGACAAGACAAGGCTGGTGTCTTGAGGCACCAGCAGATCCAGTGTGGTATAACACAGCATCACTCATCAGCTGAACCTCAGGAACCCACAGCACTGCAGTTGGAAAGCAGAATACATAAAGCTCAGAGGTGCTGGCACTTGGGCTAAGGACAGTAACCTTTCTTTATTCTGGGAATGAATTTGCTTTCTCATTTTCTATTGTAAATCAAAGGATTCATTCTTCAGTTCCAAGTCCTAGAAACTCTTGCAGAATTAAGCCAGGTTCCTGCCTTCCCATCAACACGTCTAATAAAATTGCAGGACGTATTAGGTCCCTGAACAACATGGATGCAAGCCCCAGTGCCCTTGAGGGGCTTCCACAGCCATAATCACTGAAGAGAAATAATTACATCCACCTGGAGGAGTGAAACCCAGCTGATTCCATTTAAGCTGCAGTGCAACCCGCAACCTCAGCCAAGTCAATATGCAAGAAAAAAGAGAAATTCTTATTGATAGCATCAAATTTTCAGACTCACAATGAAAGGGCATTGATTTGCACAGTAGTATTTCCAGGTTTTTCAGAACACTTATCACTCTTCCAAGCTGCTCTAAAGAAAAGAGCCAAACAACCCTGGTGAAATTTTCCCAGAAGTATCGTCAGTGCTGGGGCAACAGGGATTTCCCAATAAGGGTTTTTCTGGCCCTTAAATGAAGAAGCCTAGCTGTGAAAACACAGCAGTTCTCAAACAGTAAGAGGTCAAAATACTGGTAAATCTCAGCTTCTTCCCACTACAGGAAATACCTTTGCATTTGGTGGAAAGACCCAAAGTCAAACAGAGCAAAAGCTGCTGTTGCTTTTTGCCAGTTTCTCCTTGCAGAGTGTGTTCCCTGAAGAAGGGCTGGAAATAAACTTCTGCCCTAATCAATTCTGTACAGAACAGCAACTCCAAAAATAGTGTCATTCTATTTAGTAGTATCACCACTATTAAAGCTGTTTAATTTACTAATTGATTGTACCCAATTCAGCCCAGAAACACCTATTTCTCCAGTTAAAGAGAAGGCTCTAAGACTGTGCAGGGAAGATCCTTAATGAGCTGTAGTGAGGCACTTTGAGCATCTGTATTTTTTGTCTTAATATAGGTGGTTGTAGGCGCAGTGGGGGTACACACTAAACTGGGCCAATTACCCACTGAAGCACCTCAAAAGTGGTGGCTGAGATGAGCTATCTGGCTAGACAAGCAATAGCTCCCTTTAAAAGTAAAAGATTTTTTTCTTTTAACTCTTACACCAAAAGTCATGCTTTCACCAGTTAATAGCCGGTCCAGAGACAAGAATTCACAAACTGGAAATAAACCCCAGCAGTTTCAAGAAAGAGCTCAAGCACAAATTGTTTTCACAAATCAACTGAAACAAGGATCAATCAGTAGTTTAACTGCCTTTCTGAAAAGCAAATCAGCTTGACCATAACCATTTTGAAGTTAAAGAACTAAGTAATACTCAACTACCTTTATACTAAATCTTACAAAGTGCCAACACATTTAAATTGCTGCTTTATCAGCCTATAAATCAGCTTTAACATTCAGTGACTATAAGAGAAGGTTTTACTCCAGTTCCTTTGTCTGCTCCAAGTTCTCCAAGTAAACAGAAGGAGCTTGCCATCAATAAGCAAGACTAAAAAAAAAAAAAGATACCAGGAAGTGACTAAGCATTGTCTCTGCTCAGGAGTGTTGACTTACCTATGTCCCCACTAAGTGTGCCATGAAACACTGGAGGCATCTCACCCTTTTAAAAACCAGTTTACATTACAAAAGACACAAGCTGGAGCATGCTTTGCTTTTCCTTCAGGGTCTCTCCTCACCCTGAGAGATCACAGTAGAAGTGCTTGTGTACAACTGCAGTTCTGGGACTTACCCAAAGCATCTCACCAGGAAAGCTGTATTTCCTCTCTGAACTTAAGAGGCACCTCAACTCCCTGAAAGGGGATCACCTCTAATTACACCTTTTATTAGTTAGCACTACTGTGACTGAGTCCTCCTTCCCTATTTGGTTCTGAGAAACATGAAATGAAGTGATGAGTCAGTCTCCATGAGTGGTTTCTCAAAAACTTGAATTTACCCTTGGAATATCTCCCAAGAATCCAGACACCTATTACATATCAGTAATATTTTCAACTATCTGCAAAGCCTCATTCTGAACTGTGTGCTCCCACACCCCCTTCCCTATACTGCCATTTCCACTGGGTTTGCTGTGTGCAACAGTACTGTAAATGAAGCCTTCAGCAGCCCAGATAAATTACCTGGCTGTTCACACCAGCACACCACATGAAGTGTTTGTAGGAAAATTCAATGTGTGCTGGTACCTTTTACCTTCGCTTTGAGGGTAGTCAACAGGGCAGATACAGTAAAGTGCTTAAACCAGAACTTTTCCCACCTCTAAAGCTGTAGACTTAGAAACTGATGTTCAGTCTGCTTTTCATCGCTTGCTTTAAACACCTTTCTTTCTATAAGAATTCAATTATACAAAAAATGCTGAAGACATGTTTAAGTAGAAGATACAGGCTCAGTGCTCTGGGATGTATCTCAGTCTGCCTTTGCAAGGATCCAACAGAGATTAAGGCCAGAAACAGCATCTCTTTTATCCTGCAGCTGTAACAGAGACTCAAGAATATCAACAACAGTGTTTTTAAGTGCTTTATATTTATTATAAAGTATTAATAACTGAATGTATGGAAAATGATTCTCTGTACAAGAGAGTAACATGACAGCTTTTACAAGTTCTGCTATACAGTACATGAAATGCTGCACATTTTTTCAGCCGCTTCAAACAGTATTTGCTATACAAGACAAAAAGGGTAAACTTAGAAGTTTGTTTATAATACAGTGTGTTAGAAAGCACAAACAAGTAACATTCAAAATAAACAAGCTTCCAAAAAAAATCAAAAGAAATCTTTAGATGGCATGTACACAGATTATACTCAAGTTTCAATATACATGTTATTGTTCCCCACAAGATGCTCCACTTTACTGGATTCCTGGAACATGATGAGAATTGAAGGTGCAAGAAAGGCACCTCTCAAGCCACATAAGAACTGGATGGGCAGAACAGCAATTTCCTGAAGTGTTCTCCACAGTCTTTGGCTCTACTATTTATTACAGCCATCTACTGTGGCAACACAAGAAGAGAGACAGGCCTCAATTACCAGTACTGTCAATGCCAATCCAGTTATCTGGGGAGCTGCTAGAGCAATTCAAGGCACTCTTCCCAGTGCTGCCAGCCCACAGAACCCCCTGTGCAGGACACAGCATTTTAAGAGAACAACCAGGCTGGGCTAAAGCATGTTCTTGAACGACATGGAACGAACAGTTCAAGAACTCCTTCAGAACGTCCAGTTCAAAGTTCATTTGTACTTCACTTCCCAGGCACACCAGCCTAAGAGAAACATTCATGTGTGTGTCACTAACACTTTAAAGCACACTGCTTCAATGTGTTTAGTTGCTTCTGGTTAAAGTGGTGTAAGATATCAGCAGCTTTGAAGATAGTGTTCTTGGGGCATGGTGAACCTAAACTCACAGTAAGTTTTTAAGCCTACTTCACAGTTTAGCAGTTGTCTCCTTCGCTTTTCCTTCTCCTTAAGAGGCAGTGTCTACAATGAATTCAGCTTTTACAACTGTTCCGCTTACAACACAAACCAGAATGCCAACAACCCCCGAAAATGTACTCACAGCAAGTTTGCTCTGATGCATGTGGTATTGACACTTAATTGTAAGCTTCTCCCATGATACAAAATAGCTTCTAGATTGAAAAGATTTAAAGATATTGCATGGTTGTATTTAACTTTTGCCTCCCAATCTCATTCCAACTATTTACGGAACTGTAAACAAGTAATTTTTATAGTCCTCAGTACTGTACACCTGCATTCCCAGGAACTGGAATTCAGTGACACCTTCATTAGAGATACAGTAGCCTAAGCACAGTGAAAGTTCTGTCCAGCTGCCCTCTTCATACAGTAACCAACAGGCCATTCTTCCCACATTCACACCTTCAGCTTTCTCTTCTGATCAAAGTAGACATCAAATCTGGATAACGCATATTCCTGGAGAAATAAGGGACATTCAGTACTCAGTACAGTAAAGAGCTGTTTTCTTTTTTGAGATGTGGAAACATAATGAAGATATTAACTGTGTTACTTTCCTAATCCATCATCTCAATGCACTAATTAGCTCTATTCAGAAGGATAATCTCTCCAGAGGTGTTCTGGCCTCTTAAAATTTCCTCCAGTTTAGTTTCAACTCTAGGCACAATTAGCTGCTGCTAAAATGTCAGAAAAAACAGGTACTAAAAAGGCCAGGACTTCACTGAAAAGGCTGGCTCCTGCAACACACTCCATGAACCTGCCACTCCTATCACTTTCCAGTACACCAAGCACAGACCAAGAGCCAGACTGATCAGTTTCTCAAGTACAAGCTGCTACCTGGCACAGATAGTGCTGCACACTGAACATCACCCTGAAACAATATGTGCACTTTGAGTACTCTGTTCAAAATTCTCAGTGCACACTGGCCTCTCTCTTGCCTGGGATGTCTTACTGCAGAATAATGCTGCACTGCAAGGCCTGACAAGGCTATATACTCTCTACATAACAATGGGAACAATTCCTTAAGTTTTTATGATCTTAGATGTTCTTTACATTCTTCAGCAAAGAGGACAAACTAACAACAAATGGATTTTTAAAAGCTTTACTCCACTTAGAAGATCCTAGTTACTGTGAGAGGCTATTCCATTGCCTTTTCAATAATGTACCATAGGTTATTTAGATTATTCCTTTTCAGCTGTGTAAAACTACAATTAAAAAACTTACCAGGTACCCAAACTCAATGGATGAGATCTTTGCTTGTACAATAGACCACAGACCCCAGAAGAAGTGTGATGCAAGGGCAAATCTGAAATTACAAGGCTATGTTATTGATCTAAATACCAGCTAAGTCACACAACACCTTATTTCAATGTCCTCTTAGAACAGTATTCTGTAGTTTGGGGATGTCCACCTTTTCTTCAACTATGAGACTATAAAAATAATTCCATTAGCTTCCCCATGGAATAGGATTCTGTTTACTCTCCTATTAGTGTATATCACATATCTAACATTACAGTGGACAGATCATTCTTTATCACATACAAATAGCTTTCAATCTCACTTGGCTCAAGTTCCTCCACCCAGTGAGATATATGCAAGTACAGGTACCACAGTGAAGTCTGAAGATACAGTTGTACAAGGAAAGTTACCTGTTAACTTCTACCAACACTTCCTCTTCTAGTTTGGACTTCTCTTCATTGCTAAGATTTTCAAAGCCATCATGGAATGCAGACAGGTAACTGGAGAGGAAATGAAGCTGGAAGGCAAGTAAACAACAGTTACAACTTTTCATCTCAAGATATGTTTGCTTCTTTCAGACCTAGGCAGACCTTCTAATAAGTTGGCATTTATTTTTTTTCCAAACATCAAGAGTGTTGGAGTTAGCTTTAAGATTAACGGTGCTTCCAACAGTTGCTTGAAAGTCTGGTTTAAGAAAAGCCATAATATTGGGACAGGCAGCATAGTGCTACTGCCAGCTAATTTCACAGTTGCAGTCTACAACTACTGGACTTTTTCCAGTGGATGGCTACACAGCACATAATAAATATTCTATCCTGAATAGCTATTAAGTTCCTATGATTTTTAAAGCAAAGGTCATCAGGACTGGAGGAAGTATTGCACTTCAGGAAGTCATGGAGGAAAGATCTTGGGACACAGTAAATCCAAAAGAGAACTGAAAAAGAGTTAAGATGTGAAGACTGTGGACATTGGCATTTAATTATGTCTTGTGTCTACCTGTTGTTTCTTCGAAGGATATTTAAGAACACTGGCTTTGAAGAATGGGTACTTCTCATACGAGTAATCATACATCCATTCACAGAAGTGATTTCCAATGTCAAATCCTCTGAAAAAGAAATAAAGACAGAGTACATCAATATTTGCAAACTAGCAATCTTGGGGTTTTTTTTAGCAAACCCAAAATCAAGTTTAAAAGCACTGGGATATGCAGAACTTACTGCAGTTTTGCTAGAGGTAGAGAATTGGTGACAAGACAACTTTTTTGCAAGTTATTAAAAACAATTAGTAAGGAGGGGCAGTTAAGAATGAAAGCTACTAGCTACATGAAAATACCAGGCTTTGCTACCGAACTTTATACCACTGGAGACAGTAAAAATACTTGAGTATGCATTACATCTCAGCATGAAGTCAGACATCTCTAACATTGGCATTATTGCAGGCAAAGAGATAATACTCAGTTTTCAACATATTCCACTTTTACATTGGAATTCACTGTTTCATTATGTTCTAGCTATGGTAATGTTTAATCCCAGTGATTACACACACTTAGATCATCCTTAAAAACACTTAACTAGATGGCTGAGGGAAGAAAAAAAACATGTTGTGTAACCATGTAGTGACATGGTTGTATTCTCATCTGCATAGATGAAAAAGCCATTAGAAAGGACAGAAGGAAACACAAAAGCAAAGCTGCCCTACATACATATGCATACGAGATCTACCCTTCTCTTCAGCTCTCCACTAGAAAAAAATTTTGACATGCAAGCAAGAAGCCATTTGTGCATAAACAAGCCCTCTAGTCTGAACAACCAAGGAGCCCCAACAACTTTGCCTCTGCTGTGTGCACCTAAACTCAACAGCATCAGAACCAGAGCTGCTTTGATTAGTTATATTTGCTAACCACCACTAACAGAGCAGGACACAATTCACTAGAATAGACAAGCAATCACTAGTGCAGCACTTGGCCTCCCTGTAGCATGCAGAAAGGAACACATTTCCATGCTAAAGAGACAATAAAGCATTTACCGGTAATTATAGCTGCTGTATTCAAAGTCAATGAGCATCAGCTTTTGGTTTTCTGAACTCTCTCTGCCTTCCAGAAGTAAGATATTACCTGAAAATTAAGATAATACTGCATATTTAATAATGCAGGAAAATCAGAGAAAAGCACTACTGTGTATCTCAAGGAATGTTGTTCAGCTAATCCCAGTTATCCCTTATATCTGCACGGAAGAATTATAGGTGTGCTGGTTTTGGCAGGGGTAGTTAACTTTCTTCATAGTAGCTGGCACCAGGCTATGTTTGGATTTGTGGTGTTGATAACACAGGGATGTTTTTGTTACTGCTGAGCAGTGCTTCTGTAGAGTCAAGGTATTTTCTGCTTCACACTCCATCCAAAAAAGGGACTAGGGGTGCAGAAGGAGTTGTGAGGAGACACAGCTGAACAGCTGACTCCAGCTGACCAAAGGAATATTCCATACTATATGATATCATGCTCACTATATTGAGTAGGAAGGAGGAAGAGGGGATGTTTGGAGTGAAGGGGTTTGTCTTCCCAAGTCACTGTTGTGTGTGATGAGGCCCTGCTCTCCTGGAGATGGCTGAACACCTGTCTACCCATGGGTAGCAGTGAATTAATTTCTTTGTTTACTTTGCTTGTGAGCAGCTTTTGCTTTCCCTAATTAACTGCCTTTATCTCAGCCCATGAGTTCTCACTTCTACCCTTCCAATTCTCTTCCCAATCTCACTGGAAAGACTGAGCAGCTCAGTTGCCAGCTTGGTTTAGTTAAACCACAACAGGAAAAGCCAAATTGCACTGGCTGTTCACCAGCTCTCTGAAAGTTGAGATATATGATAAACCTTGTAAAGCTGAAAGCAAGGAAGTTTTTTCTGTACAGGGAGAGGCAGATTTATTCTCCCAAGGATCCTGTTTTCCCAGTTTACCTTGAAGCTGGCTCAGGTGGCCCTGTCAGCCTTAGCAGTCTGTGCTGCATTGTTTCTTTCCACAGCTTGAGATCTATAAGTTTCACAGCATCTCTCATATCTGCACAGCACTATCCTTGATCATACAACACTTGGGACAGAAATTGCTTTTCAGCAGCCTGAAAGCCACAGTCTGATCACTCTGCTGTTCTAGTATGTGGCACAACCAGTACCTATACAGAAAGTTTAGGTGATTGCTTATGCATCTTTCAATTCATGTAGTCACTATAATTCATCTAAAAGACATCAAGTCTGCCTCTGTCAAGTACCAGTTAGTAAATAAATGTAGAGCAATGTCAAGTTCTGCAGTAGTGTGACCCCTCTCTGCAGGTACACCTGTACTCCATGCCACACACTTGTACCAACAGAAAAAGCAGCACAGTATTTCACACATATCCCCCAAGCCTCTGGGAGTTTTAAGCTCCCCAGCTTTCCCCAGTCCTATTATGCTTTGACTCCTCCAGTAGTGCACCTTGCCACATCAGCAAGGAGACTTCAAACTCCACCACTACTGACACCTCACGTTAGTGGCCTTTACTCCTTGTGCTGCCTATCCCTATGTGTCTATCCCTCAGGGCAGCTCCTCAGCCTTAGCTGACAAGGCTGGGACCCCGATAACAAAACATCCCTGCACACAGTCCCAGCAGAGCATCCTTCCAGCTCAGCCCAGCTAACCCACTGTTTGGGTGACAGGGCACACAGACACAGCATACCCAACGCACCTTCAGCCCTGCTTCCTCCTCATCTTTTTCAGTAACTGGCTCAGGAAAATTGTTATTCCTTCCATGACTCTCAAAGAACACTAAAAAAGGTGGATATGGTTTTCATAGTGTTTCTTACCAGTACAAGTTAAAAACTGCCAAGTCAAACTACCCTACTCTCCCATTTTCATCACTCACTGCACTTTTTCAGCATCTTTCTTTTAGAATTAAGTATATCCTACCCTGATCATGTATATTGCAGCAAAGCAAGGTATGGTGTAAATAGAAAACACATAAGGCTCCCATCATCAGCTGACCTGTCCTAACAGAGCGTGAGTACTTGGCTTAACCCAGTCATGACACCAGAGTTCTCTGAAAAAGCCTCAAGGGTTGCAGAAGCCAGAACTTTGCTCTGGTACTGTAGCACACCGGAGTACACAGGCTGCTGCTTCAGGGCGGTACCTCCACAACGTGGCTACCTCTCAGAGAGCAAACAAGTAACCAAAAAAGGCTCAACAGCACATCACTGAACAATACTGAAATATTAGCAGCTTACCTTCTTGACAATCATTGTGGCAAAATACAACTGGTGAAGAAGTAGCTTCAAGCATAGCTCTAGAAAAAAGCAACAGAGCATCTTTTAAGTAACAAATCACTAAGTTCAGTTCCACTTCCAGTAATTTTGTTGGAAGAATTTGAAACACTATTCTTTCCCAGCAAGACCCTATTTTCTCAATTAGGAGCCAAACATCAGCACAATGAAGTTTGATTTTACTGATCAGTAAGTCAGATCAGCAATTTCATCATAGAATTTTGTATTTGTATGAGACTCAGGTTGGTCACAGAACCAAAAACGATCCCCAGCTTGCAAAGTAAAATGAATATGAAGTGACATGTCTGAGCAAGTACACAAAAATCCATCCAGAAACTGTGGAGATTAGAAGATAGTGGCAGACAAAATAAGCTTACCTTAGATTTTTCATTTCCTGGGGGAGATTGTAACTGAGAAGCTTGTTCAGTTTTCTGGTTTGGGATTCTCTGGTAAATTTAATTCTCAGCACTTGATTTAAATACCTGTTAAAAAAAAGAGACAATAATAAAGGATTTGTAACAACAAGTATATTATTCTTCCCATACTATGATACCATTTAAACTAAAATCAAGGAAGTTTGAAAGAGTTACTGAAGAAAACATTACTGTTCTTCAAGGTAACTGAAGATGTGATAGTTTCTGGGTACAGTGAAAGCTTGTGTTCTCAGGCATTCAGGAAGAATGATCTGCTTATCAAAATTACAACAGGTCACCTTTTTTTCCCCATAAAATATTGCATAACTTACTTTTCCATTGTTCCAAAAAGCCACTTAGGTTCCTTATTAAATGGCATTTTCATGCCATGAAATCTAGCCATCTTCTCAGCTATTTCAGCAGATATGTCAGGTAAGCTTAGTTCTTCAGTGCTTAGTTTCCTGCTCTGTAATAGAATACAGCGTTCTTAAAATACAGTTAATTAATTAAGTGTGATTAATTACAAACACTAGCATTAGGCTCTATGCAGCATAGTGTGAAATACTAGCATAGTACTCTAGCAATACCCTTTTTCGCTCACAGATGAATTTACAAAGTTACTGCCTTTGGAAAAGCTGTTAGCCAGCCCTACTTACAACTTAATCAATTCCCTTCTAGATTCAAGACCTGGGGAGTATCACATCTCACACTAAGAATATCTTCAAAGCAGAACAAGTATAAATATTTAAGAACATCAAAAGCATCTGCTCCTGTTGCTGTTAAAGGGAAGTGTTACTCCACAGCTTCCCATGCTATGTTTGGTATCTAACAGGCTTTTTATCTTCATTTATTAGCCTCTGCTAGAGCTGAAGAGTTTTTAGATATCTCCCCCTGGCAAGAGCTACAATGGGACTCTCCAACACCCACTCTAACTGTATCAAATTACAGCCAGCAATTACTACAGGCAGCCAAGTATTCCATTCCCACATCCCTGCTTTTCTGGGCAGTCCAGAGACCTTCTTGTCATGATCAATTAAAACGGCTTCCAGCAGCCCACTAACTAATTATGACCAGGACTTACGGGAATGAATTCCTCCAGTCGCCCTTGTGGGAAGATTCCATACAGCTTTGGGCCAAGCGCTCTCTCTGCAAGAATGGCAAACATAACACTTTCCAGAACCATGGCTTCTGCCCCCTACCAAAAAAATTAAAGCATTAGTTGGTGCTTCCACAGAAATTAACTTGAGTGTGCACAATAGCTAAACTGTTACCAAGTGAGAAATTTTAGGGCTAGTTTTGAAAAGACTCAATTTTTTACTAATCCAAGTTTCTTGACTAATAACTTTTAGTCAGCATGAGAGCAATAAAAGTATTTGGTTTTCAAGTTTAAAGCTGGGGAGGAAAATATGTATTACTTAACAGGTACTGTTGGTGGGCCAGGTCAAAGGAAAACCGCAAAAATCCAAAACACCCTCTCCTCTCTAACCTGTTGGAACTCTGCAAATTCATTTCCTGGAGGAGTTCATCCCACTGAAACACAACACAGGAACTACAAATATTATCCACTATCAGCTATTTTAACATTCTTCAGAACACTGCCTCTCAAAAGGACGTTTTAGCTACACAAGTGAATGAAGAGAATGACTGAACAAAACTTTTCAATTAGAAGAATGACTTAGGATTTCCTTCCATTAAGCACATTTTAAGTATTTTTTTTTTTTTTTAAGTGAGGAAGTAATTTAAGCTCCTGCTAAGGAATATATGTGTGTCAATAAATGTTTTTCCCTTTCTACCACCAAGCATACCTCAAGTTTCAGTAACTTTTCTCTAAGGTTTTCTTGTATCAACAAGCTTGGTTCATAACAATGACAAGCAGATAGCTTTTTAATATGAATGCTTAAAAATTAGTAGAAACACAAACTATTTAGTCTCAAAAACACAGTTAAAAATCACTGAAGTGTACCTTTCTGGATGGGTAAGATTATCTGGACATAAACAAGAGGTCTCATTATAAATCTATACTTCTAGCAATTATGTTAACCAGAATCCAGCTCTACTCAAATCCTAAAGATCTGCCAAGCCTCTGCCTACTTTTGAGCAGCTCTTCTCAAATTCAGACCCACAACACTTAAAAGCATAAGAATTAAGAGCACAAAATTAAGAAAGCTCTCAAGTATTTCTGACCACAGATCCTTTTGCATTACTGCAATCAACACAGTATCAGACAGTATATAACTCTATATGAGTTCCACTCTTGAGTACACTCCAGGCAGTACTGTTGATAAATTATTTTTATTATTGCCCCACACCTTATTATTCTGAGATCTTCAAGAAATTCTAGCATTTCATATTGAAGTGTAGTAAAGACTCATGTAATTGTGTTCTAAAGCACTAAGACTTTAAGACAACTTGCATACAAATGTACTGCATCTATGTTCTCCACCATTTTCTCATCTCAGTTCCTCGAAGCACCAAATGCTTTATCCCCTAACACACCAAAAATATGTTTTTAATCATTCACATGACTTCACCATCACAGGTCTGAACTCTTCTGTTCAGTTCTGAAACCTAATGCCAAGCATCAAAAAGCAAATTCGTTATAAGCTACTGAATGTCCACTCTATTATTAACCAACACTGACTTTGACTGCACCTGGTACACCACCAGGGTGTTTTAAGTTTGTTCCCATTAAGGTGTCAGTTTCTTGTTTTCATATCTTACTGAAAAACTAACTCACTATTCTTGGATAACAGAAAGTACCAAAAAAAAAGTTATTCATTAAGACAAGCACTGAAGAACTTCCTCTACTGAAACAGAATGGTCATTTGAGCACAAGTCCAAGGAACAGTACCACCTATGTAACCTCAGGCACAAAGGCTTCTCCTTCATAATACCCAAGGGACTTTTTACCACATCTCCAGTCCATACACTACTGTCAAACACAGAATAGGTGTGGAAATGAACTACTAAATGACATTAAAAAAAAAATCTATAGCATACTTCATATGGACACAGAACAAATCTAGGTATCTGACTCTTCAGATTATGACTTCACCTTATGACTTTAAAGGATCAAGCATTATAACCAAGGAAATCATGTACCTCAGTGCCTTCAAACACTTTGCAATATGCTTATGCTGCCAAGACAACAACCTGCTATTTTAAGATCTCTCTCTCAATTTTGACCAGTTTCAGAGATGCATCCATAAGTACTTGTATTGAGATTTCTGGAGAAGATTGGACCACTCATGTTTTAAAATTAATACTTAGAGATCAATGTTTTATTTCAAACCTGACAATTATAGACTTTCCAAGGATGCAACTCCCATACAGGCAAGGACAGCTCAAAAGCCTTTCCACACTTCAGCTGCAACTGAAAGGTCTGCTTTTTTTCCAAAGTAGTCATAATTCTAAGGAAATAATAATTTCCTTAGAAATACACAAAGTAGTCATATTCTAAGGAAAATTACTGCAAATTATAGCAAAACCAAAGTAAAACAAATAATTCTTATTAAGAGGCCTTATGAGCTGACAGAAGATTATCCAATGTCTAGACACAACTGTCACACACCAGGCAGCTCAGAAGCTACAATGCTTTTGCTAGTGAATCCAGAGAATTTTATTCTCTCTAAAGGATGTCATCTCCTCTAATAACCTAGACACAAGAAAATTAACAAATCCACCCTGACAGTAACTCTTGAGAACATGATTCAACAGTGAATTTTCAGCACTATGAGATTAATAGCAGAAAACAACCTATCAGCAGAGAATCACTATTTTCAAGCAATAAACACCACAAATGAAGTTCTGAAGTTCAAAACCTTGTTTCCTGTACTGCAAAACTTCTGAGCATCTGGCACTAGGGTGGGGCTTGTTTGGACCTTTTTTCTTTGAAACCAAGCCATCTCCATTTTTCATCTTTGAAAAAACCTGAGGTATCAAACCAGTACATTTTTCAGTTCAATCTTGGTTCAACTGATTGAAGCTGTTCCAGTAAGCTAAACAAAGTTCAACAAGGCTTCAAAACCAGTCATTCAACAACAAAAAATTTAAAACCAGTTTCAACTCCCTAGGAAGAAAAAAACCCCAAATCAAACAAGTGCTTGAAAATGTTTCAGATGGCATTCCCAGGAGGCAAAAATACAAAGAGAGAAAAGCAACACGTATCAATTTAGTAAAATGTACTTTTCCCTAGTTACTGCCAAAATCATTACAGAGCTGAAAACAGAGTACATAACCACAGCATCTGGCTAGCATGCTGCTGTTATCCCTCACTGAAAAAATACTGCCAGGGTAGAAATCTAAACTACCAAATCCTGTTCAGATGACTTTATGAAAAGATACACTCAGCTAAACATTATGCTGCAGGAAAAGAAATGGTTCCAAATGCAAGGACTTAAAAGTTTGCAGAGCAGAGATGATCCAAGCACAGTGCTAATCAGGAACACTTCATGTTCAAGAGCAAGTTCTCTCCAGCTCCATGTACTTTCCTCAGAGGAGTTAATCAAAGTATTAAAAAATTAGTGATTAGGTAAAGCAGAGAACTGATGTTCATCTACTTAAGAAGAAAGAGTCCAAAACTAGAAATAGCAGTACTGATACCAATATTCAAAATGGTAAGAAACCATTTAGGGTAGAACTGGGGGGCTGTTTCTTCATTATGTGGGATGCTTAAATCTTTCCAAACTATGTCCAGACACTCACATTATAATGTTGCTTCTGTGAGCAAATAAATTTCTTTTCTTCATTACTTTTTACATTTTCTAGACACAGTCCAGGTGGAGTAACTACTGGTTTAAAACAAGCAGGATCACCACTTTTCCCTATAATCTATAAAATTCTGTGAAATAAGCAAATTTAATTACTCACTTGCAAGTCATTTTCCTTCTGAGACTGTACAGACTCTCCCTTATTACAGGACCTCTATGAATGAGAAAAAGCAAACACAATGAGAAGATGAAATTTGAAGTTATTAACCTGCAACCACCAGAACAATGGGAGTAGAAGTACCAGCTACAATTAACTAGAAGTCTCAACACTGTCTTGGATCTGTGACAGCTACAGCACTAGTATCCATCTGACCTCCGACCACCACACTTTCAACAATTCCAAAATCTTTCAAAAGGATGTGCCACTGAGACCAAGCCACTCCTGTAAATACCTGATTTTCACATGTATTTTTATTATTTTGCAGTCTTTCAAAGTAAGATTTCAATGCACCATAAGCTCAGAGGAACATTTTTAATTAAGAGAAAATTAAGTCCCTCTGCATGACATCTGGGATGAGATTCTTCCAGCCAAAGCACTTGAGACGCATTACAGAGATTACATAAAAGCCTTAGAAGGACTATCAGAAGAGGCATGTTATGAAGGTTGCAAAGCACTTCTTTTTCTTATTACCTTATTTGCCAATTTTTTTATGGCTAGAATTTCCTTATTTAGAGCATGCTGTCTAGGCTATATGTCCAGCGTACCACTGGCTGTGCAAATCCAAGATTTTTCTTAGAATGAATTGCCTGTGCAAGCCAAAGGTGTCTCAGTAGGAACCACAGTATACTAGCAAAACTTTAACAAGTTCCATGCATAATGTATTGTGCTAGGGTTGTTAAGAGTCGTTATAAAGCAGTTTCAGAATATTAAACCATACCCTCAGAAACTGAACCCTCAATGGCACATGCTTTTAATAGAGCTGCACATTTAAAATTCAAGATGTATTAAAACCCTTGTCCTTTAAAGGGCTTGAAGGTAAGGAGAGGAGAGAGCAAATATCTGCTTAGAATTAGTGACAGTTTGTGGCTGCTATTTATGTTGCAATTCCACCATTGACTGTTTAAACCAGACTAGCTTTAGAGGCCCATAAAGGCAGCCTGCATCTCCACCTTCTGAACACAAACATTGCATTCACAGAACCAGTGCATACCTTTCTGTTCCAAAGCTCTAACATGTCCAAAACAAGGGTGGAAATATGAACTTAATGGAATACAGTTAAGCAACACCAGCTGCCTTAAGTACAGTACAACAAGCTAATGATTTACACAAGCTATGCAGTTACAGTATTTCAGAAGCTATAGAAGAAGGATAGTTAATATCAATCGATGGTCTTTCAACAAGTACTTCCCATAACACTACTATGTAAGTTTAAAACAAGACATGGAAACTACTATTACTTTATATTACTTTCAAGGAAATTAATAAAGTCCAAACATATTCACTACAGCTAAATGTGTAACTAGTCAATAGCATTCAAATCATTTACAGAGGGCTTCTCTGAACAAGCATGTTCTACATCAATACCACTCTCAGGGTTTTCTTGAACAGTCAGAAAGTTACTCACCATTCAGGAGTCTTTCCTTATAAATGGTGCTCTCAGAATGGTTCAGTTCAATCGGAAGGTAAGCACATTTTCCCTAGAACCTGAACTGGCATCTGCTTTCCAGAAGTCATACTGTATAAAGAGCTAGCCAGTTCCAAGACTTCACCTCAAATTAGTGTTGGAGACAGCCTAATGGCATCTACTGTGCCATTAGAAAGGGACAGTTAAGGGCTCTACTGCAGAGTCATCACAAGAGGAGACTTCTGCAGCATCCCTTCCCTCTTTTCTGTTCCCTCAGCATGAAGCATTAGTTTTCAGAAGAAAACAAATACAAATATGTAAATAGCTTCCAAATATGAATGGGAGCTTGGAGAGGATCAGTCTTCACGAGTGGCCATGTACTCAGCCTAGGATTAGGAAATTCTTCACTATACATGCCCAAGGAAAACCAAGTAAGCAGGATGCAGTATTATGTACCAGAAGTTTAAGAGTTTAACAGATTAAAGTAGTAGAATTTGATTGTTTCCTGATTCCACAATCACCTATGAGAACAGTGGTTCAAAATTAAGCGTCACATAATTTGATCAATCTATTTAGCTCACTTGTTCTTGGCTAAATCAATCAACTTCAGTTTTTCCATAACCCTAATAGCCCCCTCCAACTAATGTCCAATTCTGGGAGCTATTTACTTCACCAGAAATGAGGAGATTTTAATTACCTGAAAAAGAGAATGACTGAGTAACTGCTAGAGCTTTTTAATTGCTCTCTCTACATGGAATCTAACTAGAAACTGACATGTGTTCTACAGCTTCAAGATTTCTTTAAATATTTGTTCAGAGCTTCTTTTATTGTGGGAAGATTTATTCTCAAAGCCCTGAGAAAGTTCACTACAGTTTCAGTAAGGGAAGACAACTATATTCAACAGAAGTTGTTTAGAGTCTTGTTTGTGATCATGTAAATTTACTTCAGTGTAGGATACAAGATAAAATTGCTACAATGGGAAACAGTGCACATTGATCTGTGATCAGATGACCAGACAGTGTTTAAACAGCTGGCAATTTGATACAGAAAACTGAGTTCAACATTTTCTTCCTAAAGCCCCCAATTTATTTCTCTTGTAGCTGAAAGGTAAAGTCTCTTATCAAAAAACCCAAATGATGCTTGGCCAGAGAATTCTGTACAGAGAAGGAACTTTTATCTCTTTTTTTTTTCCTACATAACTTTGAGCTCTGCTCACAAATTTAAATCAAATATAACTCAATTTTTCTGAGCTTACTCAGCTTTAGTTTTCAGTACTTCAAAATACTGCAATACTTTGAATTAGATAAATCCCTAGGAATTCAAATCTCAAGAAATCACAACATTACAAGGAACTGCCTCAGAGGTTAGAAGTGACCTGCACAGGGGAAACTTTTCTAGAAGCTGTTGGAAGACATTAAGTTGATCTTCAGTGTATGGAACAAAACCAGCTTTAGATTCAGCAATAACCATTTCTGCTTCTAAGTATCTGCCATTGATCACATATCCCTGTCAGACCTGAGGAACTGATACTAATTTGCTGAAGTCCTGAAAAACTAGCATGTGAAGAATTCCTAATTCAAGCTCTACAAAAGCCACAACTCCAATCCTCTACATTTCAAGTTACCATTCTGTTATGAGGGAGCAGAGAAAAGGAAGGGGCAGTTTTTTGATATTCTGTTATTGCTGTAAACATTCAGATGCACAGACAGTAGCTGGTGCTACTTAAGGCTTACTTTTAAACAATGAAATCCAGTACTAAAGAAAATGAAAGCTGTAGAGAATGCTCCACTTCAGAGATCTCATACTATACCGTGAATCGTGTCTGTCACCTGGAAACCAGAGTGCTCTAGGCACGATCGCATGGGCAAGCCTGCAGCAGAGAACACATGCATATACAACTAAAGTGGTACATTACCCCCAGAACACCCTTAATGCCACCCAACACAAATATATTCCCGTAAGAGGTGCTTGGTTTCTCTCAAGCCGTCTGCCAGTGCCAGGGATTTGTAGTTACTCCATGCTACAAACAGACATGGACACCAACAACCACAGAAGACGTTGATAATTACAGTTACACAGCAGTCTGCATTTTATTTAGTTACACAAAATAAAAGGCAGCAAGGCAGGTATGGAAAAAAGATTTACCACAGAACTGTGGCAATCATTTATACTCATTTTGCATCTGCTCACATAGAAATTGAGAGACCAGAAAGGAACATTAGGTATACTGGTTTGTTTTTCCTCATTTGTATACAAGATTTTGTTTTGGCTGTTGTAAAGTAACAGAGTCCCAGTGAATCAGAATTCAAGGTTCTTTTGGCATGTGTAAAAGAATGGGAATCAATCCCCGAGTTACCTTTTGATAGGTGAACTTAAATTTCACCTTAATTTGAGCTTTTGTTGATGCCACCTTATGTTGAAATCCTATTAGCATTTTCAAGATGCTATTCTGAATTTAAGTAGAAACACTACAGTGATATGCATATGAAATCCAATTTTAAAGTCTGGACATTAAATGGCATATTGTTGGATAACCTTTTGCTTCAGTTGTTAACACTAATACAACCAACAGTTAAAGACATTTTGTCATGACAAGCTTTGCTTTCAATGCTCCCCTTTAAATTTAGCAACTAAGCTGGAGCAAGAATAAGTGAAGCAGACTACGATATTTCCCTTTTTTCAGTGTAGGACATATCTGCATTGTGCCTCAAACACTGGAGTTTTAATGTGGTTAGTACTTTAACCTGTCACAAGTACAATACTAGTCTTAAAAAAAAAAGTTCTGCTCAAGGATATACTCAAGAGAAGTCCTTGATTTATAAACATCCATGCCAGTGCGACCATTCATAATAATGGCCGAGCCAGCACAGTTTATCTCCACCCAGCTCCCCCCCAAAACAGTCATGCACACAAAAAATTGGCTTAAACATATCAGCTATGACAGAGGAAGGCACAAAGCCTTCCCTGTGTGGCAGCTTTAGCCAGCTGGCATGGTTTATATTGGATGAGTTTCATGTACTGACATTTGTGTCTTCCAAGAGTCATAATAAGCAAACTGGAGCTATTTTCAAAACTGCAAAAAAGGTTCCTTTAAAAGGTGGCTCAAAGAATTATGGTGCCAGTATCATTAATTCTTAAGTTAGTAATCAGGGATCTATTTTGCGCTTGTTTTCAAAATTTTGACTTAAACTTGTCTTCTGTATGTACAACAATTTGGTGAAGGTTGCTATAGATACACAGTATTTACAGTAAAAGGATAAAAAGAACTGATATCACTGGTTTGTGCTCCAATTTCAAGAGAAGGTAAAATGGACAAGAGTTAAAACATGCTACAAAGGCTCAAACAAACAAGTGGTAACTACTAATACCCAGTGGCAGTTACAATTAAGTAATTGAGATTTAAGTTGTGATTTCAGCATAAGGTCTCAAAACTCAGCTTACTTAAGCAGTGTCCCTTAATTTCTACAGGGTTTTTAACTTAAGCAACTTTACTAAAAATATCAAATTACTCCCACATAACAGGCTTGCCATAACATTCTGCTTATGCCACCCAGAAACTCATAGGACTCCTATGTGAGGTTTTCAAAATACCAAATAAAACAGTTTGCTTATATTTTAACTTGCATTTAAGGTAAAGGGGCTGGAAGAGACAAATGTTTGTTGACAAAAATTGTGAACCTCAATGCAATCAAAGTTTTACCTTGGGACTTTCTCTGCTTACTTAACCATTAGTGAACTGCACCAACAAGAGCAGTCATTTCACTGCCACTATGGAAATAAAGGAAGTTAGACATCTCAAAAGATCCTTCAACACCAAGAGCAGAAAGGTTAGAAAGTTATGAACACACTTTCAATTTCAAACCAAATTAGTTCTGATTTTAGAGCCCAAAAATTTATTTTGATTTCTTCAGTGGATAGGGGCAGAGAAGAGGCAAGTTTAAAAATAGCCTGAGGGAAGAAGAGGGCAACCAAATTCTATAGAGTTTACTTTAATTTTCCTTTGAAATATAAGGGGAAAGCCATATTTCTTTACAGCTCTTGGGAAACAGAACCTCTACCACTACAACAGTTTTACAGCCCATGTTCCTACTCAAGCTTTCTACATATTAACTCAGCATAACATTGAAACCATTAATAATTCTCAAAAAGAACCCCAGCTTAGCATCAATCCTAGGAGTCATTTTGAAGAGAAAGTTTCACACCACCATTTTTTTCACCCTGCTTTTAGTTTCTCTTTAAAACTAAAGACTATTTAAGCTCAAATTACTGAATTTCTACACACTTTTCTTGTTTAAGAGTTTAACTTTCCCAACACGCATATGGTGCTGTAGCCAAGCAATTCATGCTATTCCAAACCACTGGAATATTTTACATATTTCTGGTAAAGTTTGTTACCGCAGGAAAGTTAACAACTCACATAATATAATAAAGGAACACTTCAAAGTCAGTAAAGCAACAGTATGCGATGAGACTTTTAATAGTAAGCTTGGTCAAGACAGCAGAAGCAGGAAGAATGGGCTGAAATTTCAGGAACAGAAAATCTTCTGCATATATTGGATCAGTTGTTCAAAGCAAGTGACTGAATACTGGAAAATATAAAATTAATGGGTAATAAAACCAGACCCTCTAAGTGAAACAGAAACAATTGCCAACATACAGATGTAATGTTATGAAGCTGCAATTTTTCATAAGGTTAAATGCTTACATTATGATTGCTTATTTACAAAATAATCAAGTGTGTAGCAGGGATGAATAAGAGAAGATCTGCTGTACAGTCCTAGAGTAACAGTCTGTCAGCTTTAGAAGAGACCACATTTACAAAATAGTCTTGCTTTTAAATGTCACTATTTGAAACAGATTTGCCAACCACTTAAGGTGTGACAAATTTCAATACTATTTACATTTTACTAACCAAATAAAAAGAGTTCAACAAAACATCTGGTGAAGCTTCTATGCCAGCTATAAGGAAACCCACCATGCCACCCATTCAGGAAAGCATGGTTTGGAACAAGATGACTGTACAGTGTTGATGTTCACGCTTCATTTTTATTCTAAAACTATAGATCAAATTTTCTAGCAACACAATTACCCATGAGATCTAATAAAATGCTTGAGCAGTGTACAAGCTTGACAAAACCTTCAACTAATCTCCAAGATTCATAAATGCTACCAAGATTAAAATTAAGCAGTTTAGTCTCTTGCAATCTTGCTAGTTATGTCAAAGTCCTACATTCTGTACAGAAGCAAATTTTTGTGAAACACCAAAGTCCAAACTTAAGACCATAAACAAAACATTAGTGCTCAAACAAACAGCAAATGAGCCTTCAGCTAACACAAGCCAGTCGGGATCTGTGTAGAAAGAAGCGTAAGCTCTAGACAATAACAAACCATAAAGAAAACTGCTTTCAGCTTGCAATCTACCCCCCGCCACAGACACATTCCCTAAAGGATAAAGCATAGTGTCACAAAGGAAGACCTCCAAACATATTACAGTAAAGCTGCAGAAACCCTCCCACTCCCAAAGCACTCTATGTACTCACCATCTGCAGGATTGCACCATATAAACGCAGGAGAACTTTCCGTGGTTCATCTGCAACTGTGTCAATGGTATCAGGTAGCGAGCACTGAAACAGCATGTTGCTGAGGCCACCTCTGAGGAGAGAGAAAGACGTTGATTAGCTAACTTGGGTAAGCACACATGTTTTCAACACATTCAACAAATTAGAGGTGCACTAAACATCCTTTTGGTGTGATTAACTGGTCTACTCTAACACGAAAGTTTTCCAACAGTACCAATAACTCATAACATACAAGGCTTTGATAAAACAATGGCAGCTTCATGCTTCTTAATGTATAGTCCACCACCAGATCTACTGATCCAAATCACAGCTCAAGCTATGAACAAACTGATGTAAAATGCAACAAACAACTATGTAGACCTCTGTAAATTATTTTCAGTGATGCTGGAGCCTCATCAGATATACTTGGCTGCACAAGCAAAACGATGGCAGAATAAGTTTAAAACCATGCATTGAATATAAAACTCTAAGCTTGAATTAAGAGCTGCTATCACTGGGATTGGCAGTTACAAAATTTGGCTAGAAAGATTTAACCAGAAAACCTGTGCTACAGCATTGCTGATGAAAGTCTTACTTCTGCTCTCTTTCCTAGGGACACATTTTCATTGAAATTTACAATTAAAGCAGATCTTTATTTAAAAGAAGTTGCTAATGTATTTATCAAATCTAAAATCACACTCAGTTTCTCTGATCTAGTATCTATTTAGATTGATAAAGCTGTGGAAAACAAAAGAAATGCTGTCATTTTTTCCTGTAAAAACACTGTTGTTAAACAGTAATTATATGAAAAAACCAGCATGTTTGTGTATCATCTGAATGACTGAAGCATAGATCTCCCTAGAGTGTGTCTGTATTGATGAGATTCTAAGTTTCTTGACGTTCTAGGAGCTCCTTAAGAACACCCATCTACTCAACCCACATTTTCTTTACTCCATTGCTTTTCTGCGTTCTTTTCATTATCATTATGTTCATTGATGAGATTTTCAAAATTTCCCTTCTGCATGTGATTTTGCCTATAATATATAATACCTTGCAGTGACTTTGGATTCCAAGAATCTGCAGCAGATCCAAAATGTAGTGGCTAAAATGCAGTTCTCAGTCCTAACCTGACATTCCTCTCAATGCTTTTTCAAATATTCTTCTGGGCTCTCTTTCAACACAGTGGGGAAGCAGAAAAGACTTTCTGGAGAAAAAGGCTACAAAGAAGGTGACAAAGGCTGGCCTACATATCCAAGGTCAACTACTGAGAAGAAAAGAAATCTCAAGAAAACAGGGTAAAACAGCAGCTGTACAATATGCTTAAGAATGGAGACAGAAAGAACCAGGTGGCTTGGCAGGCATCCAAAAAAGGATGTTTAGAGACAAGATATGAAGTAACTTTGAACCATGAAGGTGAACAGGTTAAAAAAAACCAAAGAGAGAGATGGAAAGGATATCAAAGGAAGAGCAGAGCCAGCTATTCAGAGGCAATCCAAACACTGGTTAGTTATACTAACTGCACTTCTGGCTTTATCTGAACTGTGCTAGACAGATTTTTTTGAAAAAACATTTGCCACCTTTTCTAAGCCTCTGACATAAACTTTGGTGTAAACATCAATACTTAAGTAGAAGAACTAAGCACACTGGAAAATACTTTACAAGAAATACTGGACTAAAGCTCAAGAATCTGTATAGTTCCATGACTTAAACGCTCAGCCTGCACACAGTGTGTGAAAGCCCAGAAACTCTTCTTTTTTCCTACTGATGCCTGAGATGGCCACCTAAAAACAGAGACTAGACAGGAATAAGGGAATAAAGGTAGATATTGATTTGAAGGGCCTTCAAAGGTACAACCTGGGGAGTCCAGAGGCTACTGCGAAGATGGACCCCGAGTCATGAGTTCTTCACACTTTTATATGTTTGGTTCATCTGCATATCAGGGTTAATTCTCCAAATAAAACTTCAGTTAATGAAGTAATTTCCCCAAACTTACCCTCCTTCTAAAGATGCTGGTTTACACATTTTGGGCACAAAATGGGACAATCTGGGTGTCCTTGGAGAGCAAGCTTAGAGAGGCTTGTTATGTCTAACCAGCATGAGAGAACAGCAGCTAACAGGCTACAAGAAACTTCAGAGTTACACACTAATCAATACAGCATTTCAAAAATATGAAAGTTAAAACCTAAGGCATCATTCCTCCCCTTTAGAGGCTTGACAAGGCTTCTATCTTGTCGAGACTCTATTCTAAATATTTTAATTATCTAGTAATAATATGTGCCTAATAGCAGTATATATCTAATGATAGTAAACAAAAATTATAATTACAACTACTATGAACAATTCTTTAATCCAGGGCCAGTTTGGTAACCACGAAATCAGGGTGTGGAAGATATAATCAGAACTCAGTGTCATATCTCTGAATGTTATCTAATGTAAGATCTGAGTTAGTTCTCAAATCGCAAACAAATTTGCTAATCTTTCCACTTTGGTTTACATGTCAACTGTTAGCTCTGTATCCAAATGAATGTCTTTGGACCTAAGGCATCAATACCAGACAAGCCAAACTGGACTGTCTTAGTGATGCTGAACTCCATTAAATGGAAGTTTCACTATAGCTTCAGTTCACTATAGCGCTTAGGACTTCAAAAGTTACCTGGAAAAGCTATCAAGGAAATCCACATAGGATCGTAATAAAAGGCACTGTTCTCTTGAAAGGTCAGTAGGCTCAGCAGCTTGTTTAAACGTCAGAAGGGCACATCTCACTCATACAGATAAAGCTACCAGTTACTTTACTGACAGGTGTTCAAGAACATGATTTTCCAATATTGATGGACACACTGGAGAATGCATACTGACTGAAACCAGAACCAGCAAACCAATATGATGCATCTTCCGGAGATGAAAGTGGTGAGAAGACTTTTGCAAAAAAAACCTAACTGCCAATTAGCATGGCTTTATACATTCTTAAGCTTCAGCTCATCTTCTCTTCTGCCAAATCTGGAAACTACCAAGCCATTTTGAAGTGGTGTCTCACATGGGAGGTTTCCAAGAAATGCAAAGATAACTATGCTAAAACATAAGGCTTTAGAAAATAAGCACCGAAGTCAGCAATACACACTAAAACAGATGAAAAGCAACTCAAACTAGACATATCAGACTAGTCTACTGTTTAGGAACTGTACTGGTTTTGTAAAAATTCTCTCCCTTCATAAAATCCTTATGATCATGTCAAGTGAGGAGAAATGATCTAGAAAAACAAATACTACCTCCACTGGGTCTTGTTGAATTGCTCATTTTTCAATAAAGCTTTTAAAATAAATTTAGAAATGAGCAGGATGTGTTTTAACCATACTTTTATACATCAGAGCTTTGTCAACTGCTTATGCTCCATTAGCTACCTAGGGTAGATGTGTGCATGTTTTGTGTATGGACATAACTAGAAACGCTGGGAAAGCAAACTGACAACAGTATCCTTTGAAACTACCTGACTCCACGTTTGATCAGGTAGAATGATCAATCTGGAAGATGTGAGACAAGCAGTGCATAAAGGGGAAACTCTGAACTAACATCGGTTTAGTTAAAGTAAAATAAAGATGCTATTTAATTCCGCGAAGAAGGCAAAGATCTCAAACACATTACATCATATGGTTTTAGAACATGCCCAATTTACATATTTCTGCTGCCAACGTGCTGAGTCACAAGCACTGGTTACTGTGTGCTGTAAAAGATGACTCACATCACCGGTACACCGCGTTTACCTGACGACTTCTCAGTGCGGAGCAGCCAGGGCCAGCCCAGCAGGGCCCTTTCCCTGTGCAGGGAGCTCGGGGCGCGGTGCAGCGGTTTCTGCCGCCTCCATCCCTCTCCCGGCCGGGCGCGGGGCCCCTCCCCCGGCGCGGGGCCGAGACGGGGCCGTCGCGATGCAGCAGCAGCCGCCGCCTCCCCGCACCACCGCCCGCTCCGGGCCGCCCCCCGCGGCGGTGAGCCCGCTCCCATCACCCACTAAACCGAATCCGGGAGGGATTTAAAAGAATAAAATGAAATTAAAGACGGAGCCCCCCTTGCCTCCCCCGCCGGGGTCGGCTCGGACCCGCGGCGGG